>SADC01001352.1:0-437090 GCA_004194705.1 Ditylenchus dipsaci
AAACGCGGGGGCCCAAATGCGGGGGATTTTTATTGCAAAGATTTATTGGGAACTTTGATCAAATTGACCATTTTAGGCAGTTGATTCAATTGTCCCTTTTAGGCAGTTGGATTCAATTGTTCATTTTAGGCAATTGGATTCAATTGTCCCACTTTAGCAGTTGATTCATCGTTCATTTTAGCAGTTGGATTCAATTGTCCCTTGAATTCAATCGTCGTTGGATTCAATCATACGTGCCGCTTGTTGCAGTGCTTCATCACTTCATCTGAGTATGAGCAATGACGAGACGACAGCGCAGTACTTCTTGATTCGTTGAGGTAGACTAAAAAATTAATCAATGTGATCATATTATTTGGGAATCTAACTAACATACGTGAAAATTTGATTTTGTTCCATCCACTTGTCCACAGAGATTTTTACCGAGAAATGACCAGGGCTGGTATTAACAATGAACTTTACCCTTACCTTTACCTTTACCCTTACCGGTATTAACAATCTACGGTTACCTTTACCTTACCGTATCCTTACTTTACCCTCAGCGGTATTAACTATTACCATTACCTTAGCCTTTTACCTTTACCCTTACATTTACCTGAAAAGAAAATTGAGCAGCTTGATTAATAATTTAATTAGCAGCTTTAACTAGCACCAAGGCGAGGGTGGTCCATCGACAGTGGCTCGAGCTAGTAGTCATCATTATTCGACTGTGGCGGAGGAAAACCTTGTTTTGGAAAGTTAGAAATTTTACGTGTCGAGACGAAAGCAACGTGTCAAATCTTCGAATCGACGCGTCGGGTCGAACGTCGAAGTCGAAATTTTTCGACGCGTCGAGTCGAACGTCGAAAGTCGAAATTTTCGACTTTCGACGTGAACATCGAAATCGACGCGTCGAGTCACAACCCTAAACATGAAGTCAATCTCTATATTGTATTAGAGCTGTTTTGTTTGCGGACAATTGATGTTTTTGTTTTTTTGGAGTGTTTTTGGTTTTTTTTGGAGTGTTTTGTTTGGTTTTTTGGTCATTTTTTTTTAAATTGACGCTTGGAATCTCAGGAGTAGAATGTTGTTCTGGATTTTGGTTTTGAAATTTTATGGTTTTTAATTTTCGGGTTTTAGTGACCAAATTGTCGTTTTTTTTCGTTCTGGAGTCAAATGTCAAAGTAAAGTGGTGATACGGTCAAGCGCGCGGTGCATTTTGTAACCCTGAATCTCAGCTTTCTTTAAAAAAAGATCGGCGAGAAATGACGACTTTAAATAGGGGATCTGTACTCGAGTATGGAGGTGGTCATTCGGAGGGATTTTGAATTTGGGTCTTTCTTGAATTTTTGTTTTTTTATCTTGAGAGGAAAGTTTTAATACTGTTTTTGAGCCGTTTTTTATTTGTGTTTTATTTTTGTCTATTAGATTTGTTAAAGGACCATGAAACTTGATAAAGCACAGCAATTTCGGAATTCGAATTCGCGCGGGACCACCCTAATTTTGTCCATAATGTTTTTGAATTAATTTTTTTGTGTGCATTGAAAGTTTGAACACCATTTATGAGTAAATTTTTAACACAGACTCATAAGTTGTATGTGCAGTGTAAGTAGGATAAGTCGTCCGATCTGCCATTGTCGGGCACGTTGGGCTCGACAGTAGATGGTTCTACATTTTGAAAAAATTTTACATGCAAACAAAAAACATTTCGAAAACATTATTGACAATATTAGGGTGGTCCCGCGCGAATTCAAATTCCAAATTGCTGTGCTTATCAAGTTTTATGGTCCTTTTAAGAAAGCAAATATAATTTAGACCTATTAAATTATATAGTAGCTTTGCTGATTATATGAAGAGGTAGTGTGCTTTAAAAAGCTTTAATTTTCTGAGTTATATTTTGATTTTTTTGAGTTAAAGAGAGTTTTGAGATACGGTGCATCAAGCAGCGTGGCGCGAGCGGGGGCCCGCCGCAGGCGTGCCCAACGCGAGCTAGTTTAATTTTTAATTTGAATCACGATTCATATGAATCATCGACAACCGTGATCATGAGTCGAATAATTTTGTAATTTGAATCATGATTCATTTGAATCACAGACAACTGTGATTCATTTGAATCACGTTCAAATTAATTTTAATTTGAATCATTGAGCAATGATTCAAATTGCCAGCACTGGCTTCCCCCTCCTGGAGGGGTGAAGGCTTTTACCTGCTTTCACCCCTCCTGGAGGGGTGAAAGCCAGCATGATGGGCAAAACCGATAAAACAATCGAAGACCCATAAAATTCAAATGAGAATTAATTTGATGACTGTATTTTATCGGTGTTTTATCGTTTTCCGATTTTATCGGTGTTTATCGGTCTTCTATTTTGTCTATTAGAACCTTATTTTCCAGCCTCTTTTTTACAAATTTAGTTTTAAAATGACCCTCACACTCTTAGCTATCTAACAAGGTCATTAGCGCAGAGTTTTACACCTACTGAGTTGATTTTTAGCTGAAATAGGCTAAACTTCCGAAAATCACGGGTTCTGTGGTTTTTTCCTGACTGGTTTGGTTAATATTTCTGATTTTGTCCCAAGTCACATGTCTCACACAGCAAATTGTAACCAAGACTCTGGGCTTTCATTTGAGCTATCACGCAGAGGAAAAGGTAATATAAAGTTAGAGCTAGAATGTGAAAAACCTTCTACGATGTCCAATTCCATGATACCTACACAGGGCTGTCATTTGCATTGAATATCAAAATTAGGATATTTAATGACAGTAAAGCAGTGCTAGAAATAATTTATTCGATCACTTGATAGCTTTTGCCCTAGAAGTCAGTGAACTTGAGAAAAAAAAGTGTTCACTCAGAAGATTTGAACCTGCGACCCTAGGAGATGCGCATATAAAGTTTTGTCCCCCTTTAACATTGCCCTAACTAAGCACATAAGAAAACCAATATTGTCTTCATGAGCCTCCAACTTTATTGCAAACAAAACGACTTCACAACACCAAAAGAGTTTACACAAATTCTTTCGTAAAGATGCTTCTTAAATGACTAAGCCGCGATTCTTTCTGACCCATTCGATTTCTCGTGAAGTCCAGACATGTGCACGGGCCGGAAATTTTAGGGCCCGGCCCGCGAATGTTTTCTTGAGCTCGCCCGACCCGCGTGACATTTCAAAAGTGAACCCGGCCCGGGCCGGGCTGGCCCGCAAAGCCCGGCTCTTTATCTATGTGGGGGGGGGGGGGGCTGGCAGAAAATAAAAGTCATATAAATTTCATTCATTTCTAAATTTCTGCCGAAGTGGGCCGGTTTGGAGCATAGAAAGAGATCAAGTTTCTTTAGGTTCGTCGCCTCAGGCTGCTTGATATGGTAGATCGAGGAGAACATTAATGGGTAGAAACATTATTATTCAATATGAAAAATGCGAACTTACGAAATATGACCGCCGTGAGTAAGAGTCAGAAGCATCCTGCATTGCTTGCATGCCAAAAATTTTGTAACTTCAGCCTTCTCCGCATTCCCATCTTGGTCGTACTTCACCATTTGAAAGAGGTCATCGTTGTCCTTGGGCTTGAAGGCTCCCCGAAGGCTCTCCAGAATCTCCTCGTCGTTGTGATTGGGGTCTTGCGTAGTGTTCATCGTCTGCTCTAGCTTCCGAGAAGGATTAGAGATGAGTAAGAAAAAAAATGGAAACGATTGAAAATTGCGGGATATTGAAAATATTAGGATTTTGAAAAGACGGGATTTGAAGAGGCAGGATTTGAAAATTATTTATTGGGCAGGCCGAGGCGGGCCGGCCCGGCCTGATTGGCTTTAGGCCCGGCCCGACCACCGCGGAAATCTATTGAGCCGGCCGGGCCGTAAAAACCTAGGCCCGACCGGGCGGCCCGTGCACATGTCTGGTGACTTCCACCAACAAACATCTAAGCTCTTTGAAGGCGCGCTCGCTAGGAGAACTGGATGCTTGGACGGCAAGCAGAAGACGAGCGAATGGAGCAAGAAACGGGAATCCTTAAATATTTTAAGTAGAAGTTTTTACATCATATTTGGTTGCTGACCTTGTAGTGATTTTTCCAGAAAACAGGCGGATCTTCTTCAGTTAGAGGCAATGGTTGTAGGCGTTTATTTCGTTCTCCACGACCTTGGCTGAACATATGTTTGGCGTCACCTCTAGCTTTTCTTCTGGTGTTAGTATGCGGCTTCAGTAAGGACCAAATTTCTAATCTGTAAATATAAAATCTAAAAGGCAAAATTTGAAAATGCTAACCTCATCGTAATTCAAAGCAGGTATTTGGGAACAGATGTTTCGTATGCGGCCGTGTATAAATGGGTCCACAAATGCTGAGCACACCACAAGCTTTTATTTAGCATCCATCAGTAGAATGCACCCAACTTGGTTTTGACCAATTTCCAACTTTCTTGTTGAAGCATTTCATAGCTCCTGCAGCCACGCGATTCCATAGAGTGAGTTTCCATCATGTATTTGCATTTTTTTTCTGGAAATGAAGCCAAATAGATGCTAGATGCTCGAGCATTGCATTAGACGTAGGTTCTGCTTCATTCTAAAAATTTTAAAATAAGGAAAACAAAAATTCAATGATACCTGCACATCGATTACCATACTTGATACAGGCTGCAGAACAGACAGTACTCGATAAAAATCGCTGATTTGTAATCCCTCTCAGTTGAGCAGCGTAAGAAGGAGAAATTGATCCACAGCTTCTTGCAGCATGTCCAAGTTTTGACCAATGCATCCACCATATATAGTAAGAGAGCCACCGAGTTCCACAGGAGATTGTAAATCTTTTCCCGCAGCCACGACGATTTTTCGACCTTTCTAATCATGAATATGATTTCATCGTGTTTGCAAAACTGAGCTTAATTTTCCTATAAGCTTCTCCATCTCTCAAAGCTGAGATTCGACCCTTTCGCACACATTCTTGATATCTTCTGGGAAGCATAGAATTTTGTAAAGACGGTTGTTCGCTTAGCAAGAGTAGTACCACGTAAGCCAGACAAGCCTGATGATTCTGTCACCCAGAGAATTAACATGCTGCCTTCATCAGTTGTACGAAATATTGTTCCAATCACTGTCATGTATTTCTAGAAGTTGCCTGAGAGCCTGGACATTTGCACTTGTTTTCTTCATGTCGTGAGGTAGCGGAGAAAAGCAGGACAAAGTCGACTTTCTCCTGAGAAATAAAAATGGTAGATAGTTCGGAAACAGAATACAAACCAGCTAGAATTCACAAAATGCGCAGTCACTGCAATGTAATCCACCTGCTTTTTTGCAAAATCGATTGTTAAGCAACCACCATGTTGTTTAGGTAGCTGATTTTGTCTTTTACTTGAACTTTGACACTGTCTACTGAATGATCCACCCATTTTGCAAGTGCATTTTTTCATGTAGAATATCTTTGGCTTGCTTCTCTATTCCTTTCGTGAAGTTGTCGATGCTAAATACAATTACAACTGGGCCGAAAATTGATAAATTATTACCAATCTTCCGGAACTCATTCAAAAAAGATACAAAGCTGCTGTCTTCAGCATTTCTGAGTGACTGGGTAGAGCAAACAGCGAATTTAGCAACGATTTCCAGTTTAGCATCTCAGGTGGGTGATCCATCAATATGCAAGGTCAAATGATGACTGAAGCCATAATAAAAACCCACTTTATACCAATTGAAAAATAACCTTAAGACGAAGAACCATCTTCTTAAATACTTTTCTACATCCTTCTATGTTGCAGACTACCTTCTCCGTATCGATCCCATTTTCAGCAGAATGTCAAAGCGATACCCATTTCTTTACTTCGAGTCCAAGGCAAGGTCGAGTGACAAGTTGGGTTGAATAGATCTGAATGTAGTTTACATGAATTCTGTAACGCTTGAGTGCGTATAAACTCACTTTCTGCGACGCATAATTGCAACTGCGAAGCTTTTCTTTGGGTCTTCGTGATGCGCTCTCCACAAAATCTTTGTTGATTTCTGACTTTTGGAGCTTAGGCATATTTTTGTCACATTTACTATATTTGGTCATTATAACTCAAAATGACGCCATTCATTCTGACTCATAAAAGACCCATGAAATAACTGTATAACTTATAGTATAATACACGAGAAATTCTACAGTTATCTTACGGGTCTTCATTCTGAATGAGAATTCGACGCTACCGTCATATATATCTAAAATTATTGGGGTGGGGGTATATTACAGGAGGGTTTTTTTTTTTGGGGGGGGGGGGGGGTGGTGTTAGGTTGCAGTTTCGAATCCCCCCCCCCACGGGGAGTGATCAAACGGAGGAGATACATCATTTCGTGTTTTCGACCCGATTTCCTGAGAAAGCGGCTGTTTTTTTATTTCTTAAGAAAAAAATTTTTCGATCCACAGGGGGGGGGCGGTATCATGGTTTTTAGTCAAATTTCGAAAATTTTAATTGGCGCCTTTTGAATTTTAAGGATTAAGGGCTGTATGGGAGGGGAAGGAATAAAAGAGGGCCACTTTTATGCGAAAATCAAATAAATTAAAGAATTGTGTTTTGGCTGCTTTACCATGTTTTTCAACTTGGCCGTGGCAAAAAATAGACTCAATATGCATTTTATGTCAAGAGTACTTCTCGGAATCATGTCTAAGGTAAGTGAGTGCGCGCATCTCTATCTCTATCTCCTCCGTCTGATCACTCCCCGTGGGGGGGGGATTCTGAACTCAAGCCGGGAGGTTATTACAGTAGCGCTAGATTTTCACATTCCTAAACATATTATACTTAAAGGACCATAGCCGTCGCCGACAACGAGAATTTCGAATGTTTGAATTCGCGCGGGACAGTTGTCTTTCGTCTTTCATTGTACTCTTTTGAGTCATTCAAGCAAGTCAAAAGAGTAAAGTGCGAGACGAAAGAGAACTGTCCGCGCTAATTCAAACATTTGAAATTCTCGTTCTCGGCGATGGCTATGGTCCTTTAAACCGGTAATGGTCTTAAACACAAAAAATGAAGATTTAGTGCCGTGGCAAAATCTTATATATGTATTTGGAATGGCTATGTGTGTTACGCTACGCATGGCAGCCATTGGGAGTGGTCCAATTTTTTTTGAGAACACTTTCTGAGGTAAATCGCTGTCAAAAATCACTTTGGCAATGTCAGAATTAGGGTTGTCAATGAAATTTCGAGTTTTTTTCCAAAATTTGATTTTTCGGGCACTTTTTTGACTTCAAAGGGGTTTAAGTGAGTCAAGAAAACATGTTTGATTAAATTCGCCAATTTTTTTGGATCTGCCTCAATGTCAGCTTTCACTCATTGCGACGCACTAATTACCCATAACCAGTTAAGCCGGTCTTTTGTGAATGAAAGCCCACTCTTCATACTAGTGCACGAGTAAACAATGGAGTAAGTAAACAATGAGTTGCTAAAGCAGGTCAACTTTAGAGAGAAAATGAAAACATTTGAGTTTTTGGGGTATATACCCCCGAAAAATGGTTCGTTTACTAGTTGACGAGTATTTTTAATTAAATGAAGCCTACCATTAAATTCTGCGCTTAGAGAACTAGTTTGGCCAATAAAGGCTAGAAGCCTCTGGCGAAAGTTGTCGAGGCTTAACCCGTAACATGTTTTACCCCATTTCACTCCTGAAAATCTCAAGGTAAAATGGGTAAACCGACGCTACTGTCATATACCCCCCCCCCCCCAAAATCGACTTTTTGGGAGTGTCTAAAAACCATTTTTATGCAATAATTTTGCCATAAAAAAAATTAGAAAAAGCAGCTTAGAGGATTATGGCTGTATTGGGAGGGGAAGGGAATAATACAGGGGCCACTTTTTTAGCTGCTTTACCATGTTTTTCAACTTGGGCCGTGGCAAAAATAGACTCTATATGCATTTTATGATCAAGAGTACTTCTCGGATCATGTCTAAGGTAGTCGCGCATCTCAACTCTCAAGCCCCTGCCCCCCTTCGGGGCGCAGGGCCAGCAATATTTTATTTCTCGAAAAAAATTTATATGCGTTCTCATTTAGACTTTTTAAGGTTCTGCTTAGTTTTTTAAAAGTAATAATCGTATATTCTCTATTCATCCCCCACTCTCTAATAATCCCCACCCACGGACCTCATATCTCAGTCTAGAGCAACAATTTCACAAAATCTGTTTTCTGCGTTTTCTTAATTAGAACAAGCTCTCCGGATTCCACTTTTCAGATCTTGGTCTACTGCCGGAAATCTCAAAATCGACCTTTTAATTTCCAGGTTTTTACGGGTTGAAAATTAATCCCCCATGGGGGATTAATAGAGAATATACGTAAGGCATCAATATTATGCATGAATAATGAATGAAAAATAGAACGATTCAAAAAATTTGCATGTACCCGCCTTAACTTTAAAAAACGCCAGGGCATTCCCCTTTAAAGGGCCATTGTCACCTGTTTTGAACTGTCCCTCGCCAATTCAAATTTTCGTGCCTAATCATTCAAATCTGTACGATTTTCAGCTTGGTTCCTAGCAAAACAAGGCTAAGAATTAATTTTAGGTATAGTTTTGTTAGAAACCAAGTTGAAAAATTCGTCGGATTTTAATGATTCAGAAAAATTTGAATTGGCGCGGACAACCGTTGTCGGGGACGCAATGGCCCTTTAAAAACGCATCATTCTTACTGAAAGGTGCGCTGTTTTGGGCGCTACACGGTTATACCCCCCCCCCCCCCAAAAGTGCTACTCGGGAATACCATTGTCACCTGTTTTGTTTGTTATGTATCCTTATTTATTTAGCCCGATATTCTTACAAAAACTAATTCAGATGTTAGCCTTTATTTTTCCACATCAAAGACCGAAATGTCCAAATAATTTTCATCACTAAAAGCTGAAACAAAGTTTTCAAGAATGGGAAATAGAATGAAAATTAAAAATTTAATAAATTTTTTTTGTAATAATAAAAACTCAAATAATAAATTTTTTTGTATTTAATAGTTGACCAGCGTATTCATATCACCTCCTATTATGAGGCAAACTTTTCTTTTTTCAAATTTACGCCTCCCTAATTTTTTTAATTTTCATTCTATTTTCCCATTTCCGAAAACTTTTTTCAGCTTTTAGTGGATGAAATTATTTGGACATTTCGTCTTTGATGTGGAAAAATAAAGGCTAACATCTGAATTAGTTTTTGTAAGAATATCTGGGCTAAATAAGATAATGGATACATAACAAGCCTAAATGTAACGAAATCCTCGATAGAACAAACACTTTGGCTGGTCCTTATGAGGTTCGTTATATCAAGGCTTTTCAGTTGTCGCTTTCAGAGACCTATTTCTGTCAAAGCCACTAAAGCACTAGTGAGATGTTTGGCAGTAAATACGCGGTTGGTACTGGTGCAGACCATTATGTAAACAATTTTATCTCCTAAAAACCATTTTCTCACTGAATCGTTATAGACGAAGCATCGGGAGCTTCTCATGACTGGGCCAAGGTGCAGTCAACACACCTTATTCTTTTCTGGTGGAGCTCCGACCTCAAAACACTCTTTAACTCTGGTTCTTGCTTCCTGAGAGCGAAATACTGCGACAGGTCGAGACCTGGGCAGCTCTCAAGTGGTGGCCGATGAAGTGTTGGAGAAGTATGGACGACCAAATGGCCGCAAATTGGGTAGTGAAAATTAACGATAATTGCCATAATAGCCATTACCACTTCAACTTAAAAACTTTAGCTGGACCCGAAACCTTTTACCCTTAATTTTGGAAATATTTTTCCAGCTGTCTTTGGTGCAAACGACACCAATATAGTTTTTATCTATTTACGGTCGTTCGATTCGCAATATATTAACAGGGTGTCTAATTTTCCGACTATTTGTTTTGCTCACACTTTTTGAATTTGCGCTATTTCGACGAGATTTTTTTTTGTTAAGCCGTCCTCACACTTCCTCGAGACAAAAGTCGCGAGACAATTTTCAACTACAGGGTGGCCAAAAAACCTGAAATTTTTTTCAAATTAACACTGTTTGTTTAAGACTTTTGAATTTTATATATTTCTTACATTATACAGCATTGTTTAGCTTGTTTAAAAGCCAAGATCAAGGGCTACGTGCTAGTGCAAAAACATTTTGAAAATCACAGCAAAATTTCAAAGAAATATGTCAGAATTTGCTGTTCAAATTCATACTTTTTGAACAGTTTAAATTAGACAGTTCAGTCATTGAAATTTATCGTGTCGCATTCACTTATTGTTTTCATCGTATCTCTATTTTTATATTGAATTTGGTGTAACAGGATGGACGGTTGCAGTCTTAGGCCATAAGGTCAGCTTCAAGGCAAGCAACATATGGGAAGCAACCACTTAGTGAGTTAGCCCTGTGGAGCGAGCCGCGTGAATCTCATGCTACGAGAGCTAGACCTAAGACTACGGCAGAATGAGAGGACTTGGTACCGGCCTCACAACCGTTATTTAAACATCCTTGCTTACGCCAAAAAAAATCTGTATATCAGACCGTGCGCGGAAGCCCTTGACAAAATTTTTCGGATTTTTCAGGTTTTTGGGCCACCCTGTAGTTCGTAGGCATAATTTTTCATTTCACCTTTCAGATGTTTTTCACTTGAAATGATCAGCAAGATCTAACAAATATTTTGGCATCAAAGGGTTTTAAAAAATGCTTGAAAAGAGTCCGTTATTGAAGCTTGTCTTGTGACTCAATTAGGTGTCTTGTGGGTCAGAGTCACGAGACACATGACAAAGTCACGAGACAAGCTTCAGTAACAAACTTTTTTCGAGCATTTTTAAAAACTTTTAATGACAAAATATATGCTAGATCCTGCTGATCATTTCAAGTGAAAATATCTAAAAGTGAAATGAAAAATTATGCTACGAACTGGTTGAAAATTGTCTCGCGACTTTGTCTAGCGGAAGTGTGATGAGGTCTTTAGAAAGAGGAGGCGATGAGTATTAATTGACATCAAGCTCGTCAATTTTGATAAAAAAAATTCTTGTTCACCGACCCGTTTAAGATTTGCATAATTTTCTTCTTTCGATGAACTGCAGTGGGAGATGGTTGGTCGTGACATTAATTCAGCGTACTGGAGTTGCCGGTGCCAAAAAAACAGCTTGTCCCCCTGTTGTTTTTTGTTTAGCTTGGGGGACCAAGCTGTTTTGGCACCGGCAACTCCAGTAGTGCCATTAATTCTTACGAAAACCGGCTCCGCAGTTACATAGATGTTCAAGACAGAAGTGTGAAACAGGATGATGGAAATGTCGAATAATATGTTGTTACATGCCGTTGCCGTTTCCCGCCGTTGGCTGGGTCCGAAAATCCCGTCTCTCGTAACCCACCCGCACCTTTTTTTCATCTCTACCCACGCCCTAGTTTTTTTGCAACACTAAAAGACTTTGTGTGTAAAATAGTGTCATAAAATCCTCCCTCCTCAAAAAAGCTAGTTGACTTTGTTAAATGACACTAGCGCCAATACATTGATGTCTTTATTTCGGCGGTGCCGTGACCGGCAGGTGTGTAGCAACGGTTAAAGGACCGTTAATTGCCAGTTTTTTCTTCAGGCTAGTGAGCAGTGAATCAATTTGGATCGGAAAAAGCTTTTTTCTACTGCCAAAAAGACTTTTTTTGCTGCAAAAAATACTTTTTCTTGCTGCAAAAAGATTAAAAAAAAATTTTGCAGCAAAAAAAGCCGATTTGCACCAAAAAGTCTTTTTGCATAGAAAAGCTTTGTCCAAAAATATTTGCCCGTAAAAATGGTAGTTTTAAATGCGAATAAAAAAATTCACAAAAACAGTTTGGAATATTTTTTCAGTAAAAAGATTTCTCCCGCAAATTTAAAAACTTGAAATCGTCAAAAATTCGAAGTTATCATTTGCGTCAACGGCGGCTGTTTTTTCACGGTACGTGACCATTCGTCCTGTCGCCGATTCGTCCTGACGGCCGATTCGTCCTCACTCGTTAAAAAGGGACAATTCGTCCTCACTTGATAAAAAAGGACAATTCGTCCTCACTACTCAAAAAGGTACAATTCGTCCTCGCTTGGTAAAAAGGGACAATTCGTCCTCGATTATATTCCTCACACTCTACTCGCTTGACTTACTTTCGCTTTACATTGCTTTTACCAAAAAAATGGTTACTGAGACGCAAACTGCAAGTTCATCAATCAACATTTATCAGCAATTTATGTGGGTAAACATAAAATAACAAAACAAGTAACAATATTGTGTGGTATGATAGCGAGATGATATGTGTGGTTATGATAGCAGGTAGTGTCCAAAGAAGCACTAATAACGAATGGTGTTAACTAGCTTCCTAAGAAGTGTTAGATGGTGATAACCAGGGCTTATTATCTGGGAGATTATACCTGAAATTCCTATTCTTGAAATAGAACCCATTCAGCATGGGTACATACATTTCGGTATACCCCACTACTGTATTCGGTATACTGGTACTCGGTATACTCCGGGCACCACGCGCACGCCAAAGATTGGGCCATTTTAAATTAGGGCCAGGGGAACCTTGACTGGTCAAATTGGGCCAAAATCTAATTGAGCCAATTCAATTGGGCCAATGCAAATTGGCCAAAATTTTGGAGTCAAAAGTCAAAGGTACCACTCCAACTTTTTTTTATTAGACTTTTATTTCTGGTTTTCTGTACTTTAATGATATAATTTATTTTTTGCATTTTTCCGCAAAATTTTTAGATTAAGTCTAACGCACAACAAACCAGGGCCCAAAAATTGATCCGCCCTAACCCGACTCCTGGGTACCTCCTGGTCAGGTGGATGTCTATCTGGATGCCTAAAATGAAGCCACGGACGATTAATAAACGGACGATTGATGATTGATAGAGATGATTGATCCTAACAACTGAAAATGGTTCTTTCGTAGCACTGGATTATCACAGCTTTTTGTATATGATAAGATTGGTTGTTGACAAAACTTTCTTCTTTTTAAGGTTTTTTCGAGGCCATTGAGAGCTTAGCTAATTTAATGTTTGAAATTTCGCACATTTGAAAAAATGCTTAATCGTGCATTTGCGGTAACAATGCCAAGGGAGGACGAATTGTCCCTTTTTACCAATCGAGGACGAATTGTCGCTTTTTGAGGAGTGAGACGAATTGTACCTTTTAATCGAGTGAGGACGAATTGTCCCTTTTTAACGAGTGGGACGAATCGGCCGTCAGACGAATCGGCGCCAGGACGAATTGTCCGTGTCCGGTTTTTTCAATATATACAGCTACAATTTTCAAGCTCTACCTTTTAGTGTGAAAACACCGTTACCCAGAAAATCAACAACAGCGACCATGACTACAAACAACAGCTACAACTACAACAATTGCCAGTACGTCTCCGAGCACATCCACTGAGTCAGTCATAACCCGTCGCAACCTAGTGACCAGTCGGCGAACCTTTGCACCTATCAGCAGAGTAAAGACCACCACCCTGCTGCCCACTATTCCACCATCTACCACTCCCAGTTACACCAGCAGGGCTTTCCCTGAAGTGCTGAGCACATGGCCCCTAACCTCTCCTGCTCCACCCACTTTTGCTCCAGGACCATAGGAGCAGTGGTGGTGGCAGCAGTGCCAGACCAGCAGTAGCAGAGACCACCAGCACAGCCCAACCCAACACCCAACAGCAAAGGGTCATCAAGTGCAGGGACTATGGCTCATACTGCAGGTGGTGGAGAATACACGGATTGTGTGACAAACAGAGGGTGCTTCAGTTGTGCAGTCTGAGCTGCTTGCCGGAATGTCAGATTTGAAAGCTGTTTTGTTGGCAAAAAATTTGTTGTTTTGCAATGGTTTCAGATGAATAAAAAAGACATATTTTTATTTATATCCAGCTACAACTTGAAGAACTCATTTTAGGAAAAAAATTAAATCGGACTTCCGATTATGCTCTAATTTTTTGAACGGTCACCTCTGAAATTTTTAATATTTCAAAGACAACCTAGCTATATTTTACTCCCATCTAGTAAACAAGTCAAGGCAGGCAATTTGTTTTGATGAATGCACTTTCCGTGAATAAAACAATGGCTATTTTAAAGTCGCTAATTCTAAAAGTGAGGACAGATCAGGACCTGGTTTTAAATTTTTTATTCTTTCACCGAAAAATTTTTGACTGAAAAATTTGCCTCAATAAAAATGTGGTCTGCACTAGGGTTGGTTGATTGGTAATTACCCGGGTAATTACCTGGGTAATTACCCGGGTAATTACCCGGAAAAATACTTTTTCCGGCCTTATTTCTCCGCAATTACTTGGGTAATTACCCGCAATCACCCGGGTAATTACCCGGAGAAATACTTTTCCCGGAGAATTACCCAACCCTATCCTGCACTTTATGTATGGCTGAACATGACAAATAATAAAAGAATATCTATCCACTCACATTCATTAAACAAATCAAACTAATTGAGACATTCAAAAAACAAAAAGTTGTTTGCTATTGGTTGACGCAACCGAAGCTTTAATGGCTTTTGCAAAATCCTCTATTTTGTACTGGTTGAAAGGTGAATCATGCAATTTTCCCTCTTTAATCCAGTTCACCAGCTGGCCATACACTTCTGAAGCCTCCTAAACAAACAATCACACTAATTAGCTGAGTTTATCATACCTCATGGTGATCTACCAGCCATTTGCCTAGCCAAAAACCGTGAATAGTGAGGTTTTTGAAGATCAGGTTGCCTGGCGACACTTCGAAAGCTTGACCGGACATTGCACCATAGCTCACAAAGTGACCATTCTGGTCTAGGGAAGAGAGAAGGACAGACCCATTGGCACCCCGATACAGTCCAGGGCTAGCACTATACCCTTACGACTGCTCGCACTGGCTTGGAACTACATTTTCAGATTTTTAGCAGAAGCTACTTTTGCAGTTGAATGTTAAGATTACCTCTCCTGAGTGACTACTTCAGTAGCTCCCATAGCCTGTAGTTCAGCTTTCAAAATTGTGATATCAGGTCTGTCGCGCACTATATTCACACTATTGATTCCCACATTTTGCACATCTAAATGATATAATCTACGAACCTCAGTTTTTTGATATTTATGAAATCCTCGGAGATTAGAAAATATTTGATTCAGAAACATGACTGTCTGTTTTTACAGATGATTGATTTATATCAGCTTGTACTGAACTATAAATTTAGATAACCTACAAATAATTTTCGGGACGCAACCGACTCGCCAACGAAAAATCCGCTAACGAAAAATTCAATTTTCCGATTAGCCGTTAAATTGAATTTTTCGTTTGCGAGTTTTTGTCGGCGAGTTTTGCCATTGGCGAGCTCTTCGTTGGAGAGTTTTGAGGCAGGAGTAAGATGCGGAGAATTGCGGCAGCTCAAATTGTGGCAAGACCATATTGCGACAATCGTCGCAATGACACACTGTGTTCAGATGTAGCAAAACTGTAGCAAACTTTGATAAAATGTCCTAAATGGTAGATGGAAAATGACGGGTAATAACGCTCATAGTTGTGGTCTTAGAACAATCGAAAAGTGGTCACTGTGATTAGCCGCAATTTGAATTGTCGCAATGTGATTTGCCGCATCTTACTCCTGCCGAGTTTTGCCATTGGCGAATTTCGATATTGGCGAGTTTCGCCGTTGGCTAGTTTTGCTGCTGGCGAGTTTTCGCGTTGGTGAGTTTATGACGATGGCGAGTCTTTTGCGTTGGCGAGTTGGTTGCGTACCTGATCTTTTCACTTCAAAAATGAAGAAAAAGCGCGTTGAGGACTTTTCAAAATCTGTGCCTAACCATTTTTTGGTGCGAACCTTTTTCTTGCCGTAAAAAGGCTGTTAAATTTACTTTTTGAAAGGAATAAGAATATAAAGAATAATCTACCTGAATGACATATTTGCCCACAGCCGAGTTAGCTCCATTCTGCACAATTGTGTCACCCTCCTTGAGTGTCACATATTCCTTAAGTAGTCCATAAGCTGTTGGTGGTTGATTGCCAGGGTTGCTGCAGAGAGTGGGTCAATATTGTCCACAACCATCAAGCACTGCTCTTCACATATGCTGTGGGTGCACCACGTGAAAGTGGCTGAAGGCTTACAAATCACTTGGTCACCCACTTTAAGCTTGTCACATTCGATCCAATCTAAACTTTTTTCGTGTGGACTTAGACTTTTGGCTCGTTGCTCCAATTACCGCTTGGACGAGACCACAGCCCTCCTTACCACCTACCACCGGCAGGGCTTGCTTGACACCATAAACTCCCTTGAGTGTGGCCAGATCAGAAGGGTTTATTGGGCAGCCAGCCACTTTACAAAACACATCATTGTCTTTCAAGTGTTCCGGGCGGAGTATGGCTTCCTCAACTTCCAAAACCTGCGATTGGAGCTTGTTTTTAAAAATGTAAAAATGTTTTGCTCGTGACTTACGTGAGAAGGTTCGCCATATTCCTTTTGCACCAACTGCTTTATTTTTTGAGACATTTCTATTAAATTGATGATGCTTTATTTGTGAGAATGAAAATAATTTCACTTTTCGTTTACAACAACCAACAACAACAAATAAAACTTAGAACTAGGCGGTACCTTATAGCAGATAAATTCTTTTTCATTCATCTAACAAGGGAACCACACAAACTGTAAAATTCGATACGCAAATTCTGATAATGCCATTTTGTAGAGCATAGTCGATTTACTAAAGCTATCCACGAGACTTTTTCCCCACAGAAATTTGACTTAGCTTAAGGTGGTTTAGAAAGAATGGGTATGGAATACTGAGCGTTTGAGCTCAACGGACTAGAACTTCGATATTATCAATTTCTTTTTAGCAAAAAAGTTTAACCCTCTTTGGTAAAGCGCAAAAACCAGTCCCTCCTCGTTCTCGGGTTTTTGGCGATTCTTACAGGAAGGGTGTTGTTGTGAAGCTTTATAAAATCATGACCCAGGTTGCTGGTTCAAATCCCCTTAGGTCAGGGCTCCCAAGTTTTTTTTTCAAAAATAAGTACATTTTCGAAAAAAAATAAGATTTTTGGCCCAAAAATAAGTACATTTTGAAATTTTGCTTTTTCGTAACTTTGTTAGATAACTTATCCTTAAATATCGCCATTTGTCACCAAATTCTTTATTCAATCAGAAAAAACCAACAATAACAACCAATGAATCAGCAACAAACAGTTAAAAGTACTTTTCCCAACTTCTAATCTTGGTTAACAGAACATTGCTTTTCAAATTTATGTCGTAAACGATTTTGAAAACTGCGAATAAAATAAGAAAACGGACGAGACTTTTTTCTGCCACCTTTTGGCTTCTTTCTGCCACCTTTTTCGAGTTTTGGTTCAAAAAGCTTTTTTCTGCCACTTTTGCTTTTTTCTGCCACCTTTTGCTTTTTTCTGCCACCTTTTACTTTTGGTTATTATTCTTTTCGACCCACAGAAGTCTTCTTTCTTGCACCAAATCACCTTGTTTTAAACCAAACCATATGAAACAATAAAAAATAAGGTATGCACCCAGGTGGATTCGAACCGGTGGCAGAAAAAAGCAAAAGGTGGCAAAAAAAGGGTGGTATTTAATTCTGCCCCCTAATCTGTGAAAAATGCCCCCTAATTACTGAAAAATGCCCCTAATTTTCTGAAAAATGCCCCCTAATTTTTTTCTCGTCGTTTTAGTCAAAACTTCGCGGGAATTCAAATTTTCTAGTCAGAAAATAACTTGGATTGGTCAGAATCCCACCGCGGAATGGCCAGAAGTCCCTGAAAGTTGGTTTTGGGGGGTTTACTAAATAGGGGGGTTTACTTTTTGCGAAAAATCGATTGAGCTGATCAGATTTCGGGTCCGATGGGCTTAATCGCTTAGAATTCCAGGCTTACGGTGGTTTTTAAATTTTTTAGTCTGAAACCAACCAAACCAAGTGGTCGTCCACTTGGATCAAAAAATTTTTACGTTTTTCATGGTCCAAAACCTGTTTTCTAGATCAACTCGGGCATGCTGAAGATGGTTTGACAGTAGTAAAATGCCGTTTTCTCGAGTACTTTTCGAGTTTGAGGAATAATTGATTTTGGTGAAATCATTTATTTGCCAAAACTCAAAAAATACTCGAGAAACGCCATTTTACCACTGTCAAACCATCTTCAGCATGCCCGAGTTAATCTAGAAAAACAGGTAATCTAGAAAAGAAAAGGTAATCTAGAAATAATTTAGAAAAAAAAAAATTTAAAAACCACCGTAAGCCTGGAATTCTGAGCAATTAAGCCCATCGGACCCGAAATCTGATCCGCTCAATCGATTTTTCACAAAAAGTATACCCCCCCCCTTTAGTAAACCCCAAAAAACCAACTTTCAGGCGCTTCTGGCCATTCCGCGGTGGGATTCTGACCAATCCAAGTTATTTTCTGACTATAAAATTTGAATTCCCGCAAAATTTTGACTAAAAATGACGAGAAAAAAATTAGGGGCATTTTTCAGTAATTAGGGGGCATTTTTCAGTAATTAGGGGCAATTCAAATTAGGGGGCATTTTTCCCGAAATTAGGGGGCATTTTTCACAGATTAGGGGGCAGAATTAAATATTACCAAAAAAAAAGCCAAAAGGTGCAGAAAAAAGTTTTTTAAACCAAAACTCGAAAAAAGTGGCGAAAGAAGCCAAAAGGTGGCAGAAAAAGATTTATCCGTAAGAAAACATTGAGTACAACACAAACAAAATTCACTTTAAATTTATTAAAAAAAATTGCCCACTTTTTCGTTCTAAGATATTTTGTGCCGAGATGCTGTAAATTTTTCGAAAAAAAGTACAAATAAGTACATTCGTCGAAAATAAGTACATTTCTTATAAATAAGTACACTTGGAGCCCTGCCTTAGGTGCAAAATTAAACAAAAGAAGGAAAATGTTGAGAAATCTTTAAGCTACGGAACCGAGACCCTGGCTTGCAGACTTGGTTGAGGTCGCGGTCGAGGTAGATGATGCTCACACTCCTTGGTCGAGGTCATGGTCGAGGTCGCGGTCGATGTCACGGTCGAGGTCATCAGGACAAATAAATTTGAAAAAATGACAAATTTTGGGTATCAAAGGATAAATTTTTTAATTTCTCGTGATTTTGTATCTTGCAGAATATTTTCCATATGTCAAAGAACTGACTTGAAGAAACCGAATATCGACCGTGGATGATGTGATATCGACCTCGACCACGACCTCGACCAAGCACCGTGAGCAAAGCATAAGTTTTGTCCCTAATGTGTTTTCAACTTGTTGATTTCTCTGAAGCTATAAGTAACCTCAAAATGTGGCCTATAATAATTAAAATAATATTTCCAACATTTTTACTTTAGATGCTTTTTTCTCTAAAATGTAATATAGGAAAATAGTAAAACTGCGTTTCGATTTTTCATTGAATAAAAGAATTGATGAGCAAAAGATAAAAGAGACCAGAAAAGTACCACCAAAATATAATTGACAAAAATTTGTATGACAAGCAATAACACATTTAAAGTTGAAGCAATGTGAAAACGTCGTTGTTCTTTTTATACTATTGGACAAAAGAAAAAACACAGAGACTGTATTGAAGACACAGGCGTATTAATGATTACATCGAAAAGTAGATGGGAAAAGACGAAGGAGCAGAGCCAAAGCATACTACGTTTTATCTCTTTTGTACATTTTTTTCATCCAACCTTTAATTTAATTGTCATCACAATTTTCAAATTTCTGCTTAGTTTCATGTAGTTTGTGTCGTCCCTTTTTGTTGAAAAAAAGCGTTTTGTAAGATTGACTAACTTGTTTCAACTTGAATAACATACAGTCAAACTTCTATATAACATACACCCTAAAGACCTGTCCTAACCGTACTTTGTAACAAGTGTACGTTATATCGAAGGTCCCTTTGACTATATTTCCTTTACTTCAACCCAAATAACACAGTTAACGCGTACATTACATGCCAACAAAGAAACCGATTTTTTTGACCATAATTTTAATTTTTTTTGTTGGTTATGGTGATCATGATACTTGCGATAACTTAAATGAATAGGTTAATGAGGGATTATGTTGATTCAGGTGGTTGTTGTCACTTTGATCACCATAATCGACTTCATCAACCTGAAATTTTTAAAAACTATGGTCAAAAATCGGTGGCACCTATCCCACCCAAGTGCTAGAGGTCCTAAACTAATAAAACTAGTGTGTTCCCTAGGGAAGATACCGTATATCTTCTACTTAGCCGACCGGTCGGTTCATTTGTTAACCTTTCTCTATGGATGCATAGTTGGACGCCTCTGAAAAATCACCGCCGCCGGCAGCGTCGCCAACACCACCGCCGCCGCCGGCGCTGCCATCGCCGCCACCGCCGCCGCCAGCTAACGCTTCACTGTCAAAAAAAATTTTCTGTTTAATTTATGTTTGTCATAGAATATAATTTTTGCAAGAGAACAGTAAAATTCTAAATTATGTCATTTTATCATTTTCGTAAGATGACCATTCAAAACAAGCATTTTTTGGTACTTTGTAATTGGTGGTGCCGCCACCCCGCCACCGCCACCGCCGCCGCCGCCGCCGCTCGCCGCCACCGCCGCCGCAGCCTAATTACTCCGCCGCACCGCCACCTCCGCCGCCGCCTGCGCGGCGCCGCCGTGGCGGCGGCGGCGATCCAACTATGATTGGATGGTATCGGTTCATTTTTTCAACCAATGTGATATATAAATTCCATACAATGTGCAAAGCGCCCAGGATGCGCTCTTTGCAGTGCCTTTATTAAATTTCCTGAAATTACGAATAGAGAAAATACGGTAAAAAAGATCCAGGTATGTCTGCTGGTTGTAAGGACAATAAAAACGACAAAACTTAGCAGGAATTTGACCGAACGAAAATAAATACAACAGAAATGGAGAAAAATGTGCCAAGTCAAGTAAGAAAGTGGAGAAATTAGCTCGGATTATATTTGTCTGCAAAATATTGTGAGGCAAAGAGAATTTGCTTAAATAGTCTTCGAGGTCTGAAGTCTTCAAATCTAAGAGTACTGTCATAAATACTACTACTTTGTGTATTCTATCAAAAAAAGTTAACACCGGGATTGGTGCAAAGAGATAAGTTTTGTCATTTAGTGAGATTTTTTAACAAAATTTGATTCAGATTTTTTAATATTTGCTATTTTAAACGATTTTTCAGTGAATTAAATGGTTGTTTTTTTATCTTTTATTTTTTTTTGCTTGCTTTTCCGAGTTTTTTAAGCAAAAGTTTAAAAAACTACAAAAATGACGAACGCAACTATTTATAAATTCCGAGGAAGCATTTTTGAAGGGTCTAAGCAATAACCGAACGCCAAATTGTTGGCCAGTCGTCACACCCGAATTCCCTGCTATATTATACACGTTGAATATATTTTTTTTTGCAAATGCACATTTGCTAAGTTTGCGTGTGTCTAGTGATGAATCCAGTAGCCTCCACTGTGGACTTTTGTCCGCAACCACAGGAACAAGCAAATAAAGCGGGTGATGAACCACATATTTTGAAGCCTAAGTTTGTGCCTTACCCTAGTCCGGGCTCTTCACTGGGACAAGGCCAGCTGGAGCCACTCAAGCCAACCCCTTCATCTATTGGCAACTCTTTTGCGCCTAAAACAGCCTACAAATCTAAAAGGGTGTTTAAAGTAAGCTACAACAGTTTTTCATAATCACTTAAATTCGGTAAAGTTTAGGTAATTATCATTGGAGATGCAGGTGTGCATTACTTTTATAGTTTCAGTGTAAAATTTATTTATTGTTTTAGGAGTAGGGAAAACCTGCCTTTCTTTTCGCTTTTGCAATGGTAGATTTCCAGCACAAACTGAGGCAACTATAGGTGTGGACTTCCGAGAAAGATCTCTAGCCATCGACAACGAGTTAATTCGCATACAGCTATGGTTAGTTTGTGCTTATATTGCAAAATAATTTACGCATAAATATGCATAAATTATATATGTAAATTATATAAAAAAGTCAAATTTGCTAGTGGAACACAAAGCTTCCAGAAAAACACTGTTATAATTTCACAAGTAGCTATTGTGACTATAGCTTAGGATTAATTTTGCACAAAATAACTTTTGAATAATACAGTCGAGTCTTTTAAAACCGGCACCACCTCAGGCCTAAAAACTCATCAGGTCTAACAACCCAGTAATATGAAGTAGATCACATAAAAATTGAAAACTACTTTTTTGTGCAGGGACACGGCTGGTCAGGAGAGGTATCGTCAGTCCATTGTAGCCCACTACTACCGCAATGTCAATGCAGTTGTGTTTGTATATGGTTGGTTAAAAACTAATAGAAGACAATTTTAATGAGGCACTTAGATGTGACCAATCCATCCTCCTTCAAGTCTTTGAAGACGTGGATCAGCGAGTGCAATGTGACTTACTTCCAAATAAAATTGATAATTAGCTTGTGTGTTTAGAAACATGCAGTCACTTCAAGCGATGACACACCCCACATACTCATCGGCAATAAGTGTGATCTGGCTCAGACTAATAGAGTGGGCACATCCGAGGCCCAGGTAATGAATTTTCTCAAAAACTTTCTCTCAAAGACTTTTCTCGTAATTTATTTAGATATTTGCTGATGAAAATGATATGGTAATTAATTTACTAATTTAAGAAAGAAAAATATTTTTTCTTGTAGGCATGCTAGTTTTTACAAATATTAAGATAAAATATTTGTGATTGTTAGGGAGAACAGTTAGAAGAGAAGAGTTTAAAAAGGGGTTGTTCAAGTTTCAAGTTCAATACTTTGGAAGGTGAAATGTATTTTTAACAGAATTGACAAGCGTCCTCTAGAGCTATGTTAAAACATATAAGCACTAGGCTTTTACTAGAAAAAAATTAGTCTAAAACTGATTTCCATTGTAGTTTCTGGACTATTGCACATTATCGTTTGACCCGATTTTTTAACAAACTGTCATGCTGCGAAAGATTGACAAATTAAGGAAATCTGAAAACTTCCTTAAGCCTTTGCGAATTTTGAATTTAGGCCTTATTTGAGACATCAGCACTGGCAGATAGTGAAGCCGACCATGTGGAATCCATCTTCATGACACTTGTACACAAACTCCGGCATAGCAAAGCCATGCATGTGCAGACGGCAGAAGAAAGAAGTGAAAAAGGTCAAAAACTGCTTCTCAAAGCCAACGAAGCAGACAATTTGGAGACAGAAGAAGGATGGTGTTGCTAGCATTTATAAAACATCAAGTCTACAAATTGTTTATTTAACTTATTATTGTGTCAGTTTTTGAAAATAAAAGAGGAAATTTGTAATTTAAGACCAGCCTATCTAAAAATTTTTTAAAACTTTGTTTTCACGGTGGATTTCTATTTTAGAAATTTTCCGAAATGAGACTGAAATTTATTTATTTATTTATTTATTTATTATTTACGCAAATGTATCACAATACAATTACGCAACTAAAATTCAAGTACAAAGTTAAAGATGTGTAAGTCACACTCCATATTGGCTGCTACACTTACAAATTATCAGTAAAACGACAATGAACAATTGACGTTAGATGGATTGATTCTTGCAAAAATACAAAGAAATTTACATTAAAGTGACAGCATGAAAAAATTTCAATTTGATCAGATAAAATTTACAATATTTTAAATTTGGCTAAAAAACAATTCACGACAACAGTTATACTACTACCGAAAATTTGCGTGGATCATGGATTTCTTTTACAGTTAGATCAGAAACATAATACTTTAAAAGACCACATTTTTTGTTATTTTCATAGGCTTCTTTTCTAAGTGCATGGAGTTTGGTTAGTTCAATTTCTGTCATGTCGCGCCTCACAAGGAGGTTTGATGGTGCATTAGCAAAGTTAGGGAGGGACTTACGGAATTTGTAGAGAAAGGTGTCACGAGATTCTTTGCTGGTGAAGTGGACCTTGATGATTCTGGGCCTCCCATCCTTTTTCTGGCCATGTCGTCTCAGTTTCCATAGTCTGAGGTCACCAGCCACTCCAATCTCAAATTTAAGCCATTAGCCAGGACACTTCAGTTACATCCATTGTGATATTGATATTTCTAATCCAAATTTTTATTATAGAAAGATTTGTTCGACACTGCAGCACTTAGGTTTAAAATTGGAAAAAGATAAAGTTACTCGCGCCTCTGAGGGCAGTTTCCAGGGGTCTCGAAATTTAACAATTTTTAAACTTACAAATAACCTGAAATTTGGTACTTGTTCACTTAGGGAAGCGCATTTTATAACTTTTTTCAAATTATGTTTTAACGGCTCCTAAGTAATTTTTATACGCTTTAAACGATGAAAAATTTGTTTTCTAATACTTTCTTTCGTTAAAACCGATTTTTCGAAAAAATTTTTTTTGACTAAAATTAGACTTTTTATCTTGGGGGACCAAGGCATGTTAAGTTTTTAGTCAAATTTTGGTCTAATTTTTTTTTCGAGAAATTGGTTTTTTATCTAAGAAAACTTTGGAAAACAATTTTTTAACCGTTTGAAGCATATTAAAATCACTTAGGAGTCGTTTAAACATGATTTAGACGATATTATAAAATGCGCCCCCCTAAGTGAACAAGTGCCTGAAATTTGTGACTTTCTAGTTGCTCAAACAGAGAAATTGAAAAAAAATCTGTCTTGTATGCTCAAACACCGTATATCTTCTTATAAAACGTACATTATTTTCCAACCCCTTTCGCAACATCTCGATTTCGTATTCGATTTCGAAATTTTTGACTGCTTAACTGAAATCTAAAAGCAGGATTGGTAAAGCTCATAGTAGTCAATAAAGTGCGAAAACCAGCACTGTAAAATGTTTGCTCTGGGACGAGCTACAGGTCTTCATAGTGTGCGCACAATAGAAGGTGCGTTCATCAAATGTTAATTAGAATACAATGAGTTTTATAATTTTATGTTGACCCGATTTTTTATTCGTTAAGCAGGAAAACGGACGTCTCCCAGCTTCAATCCTTCGAAAATAGTTGGAGCGTAATATTATGAAACGCATGATTTTGAGCAAAAAACCCAAACGTAATCGAAAAAACATCTTTTGAGTCAGGTTACAGTTAAAGAAACTCTTCATTGTAAACGGTATAATTTTTCACCGAAAAATTATTTTATATTCCCATTTATGCACACAAAATGAAAAATTGTCACCAGATAGAGAAAAGTAGAAAAACGGTACTTATGCACTTGTGGGGACACATTTTTCATTGATTCAAAAAGAGTGTTTAAACTTCTCCTAAGTAACTTTTATACACTTAATACGATAAAAAAACTATTTTCTAACACTTTCCCATGTCAAAAGTTAATTTAAAAAGAAAAGATTTTTGACCAAAATTTGACTTTTTGCCTCGGGGACCAAGCTAAACCACCTTATATAAGGGTAGTTTACCCCGTTTTGTCACTGGAGCTAGGCAAAAAGCGTCTCCATATGCATTTTATGGTCAAGATTCTTGCTCGGAATCATGTCTAAGATAAGTGAGTGCGCGCATCTCTAACTCTCAAGCCCCCTGCGCCCTCTTTGCTTTTGCTTGGGGTTGAGATGCGCACACCGAATGCGCACACATGCGCACACTCGAAAGTGACCCTGGTCACATTTTAAGCCTGCATATCAGAGTTTTTTATGCGGTAGGCCCCAGTTAACAAAACTATGTTCAAATATTATCTTTTTTTTGTTGTCTCGGTAACTCTTTAGGATGTTTAGCTTGGTCCCCCAAGGCAAAAAGTCAAATTTCAGTCAAAAATGTTTTTTTTTCAAAAAATCAACGTTTGACATGGGAAAGTGTTAGAAAATAGCTTTTTTATCGTTTTAAGCATATAAAAATTACTTAGGAGACGTTTAAACACTGTTTTTAAATAAATGAAAAATGCGTTCCCCAAGTGCACAAGTGCCGAAAAAACCTTCGAAAATTTTCTGGGTAGTCAGTTTCTAAATTTTCCAGCAATTGTTTGGTCGATCGAAATAAGTATTCGATTTATTGCTTCATCCAAACACTTAGCTAGCATTTGATTAGACTAGCCTGGAAGCTTTTGGCATAGTGCAAGCTAAATATATGTTTTGAAATTATTGTTGATGTTTAGATATGTAGAAAAAGCCACGAGCTATACAACATCCCACAATTCTTCCATTAAATCTTTTTCAACGTGGATTTTGGTGTGTGTCACACACTATTCAAATAAACTATAACAGATAAGGTTGTTGTGTCGACCTAACCAGCAGGATGTTCATATTTCGGGTTATGAATGCCGTGCCTTACAGCAATCAGCCAATAGTACAGGATGTTATTGCTTGGTATCTTTTTGTTTACTGTTTACATTGAACTAATATATTCGCGTTTACAGTCTCCATTCATATTTCACCTGCAATCTACTCATAGGTCTAGCCATACTTCACAGCTACAAACAGTTTGGTGGGCGACCAATTGAGTGTATGACGCCTCTGGGCTTTAATTCTGCTTGGAATGAGTACACTGAAAACTACTGCTTCTCCTCTTCCACTTATTATGTACGTTTAGTTAGCTATAAAAAGTTTAAATGTTGAATGCTGAGTACAGGGTGCGTCAAAATTACGCGGCCATCCAAAAAATTGTGTATGTAGCCCTTGCCCAGTCGATTTCCGAATGTTGGGCCCTATCCTTCGAAAATCTCCAAGGATGCTGTGCAACAGCCGTAAAAAATTTAAAAGAGACCTAAAAAAGACCACAATGCTAGTTACGTAAATCATCAGGCAAGGGCTACATAGCCGGATTTTTCAAAAGTGGCCGCGTAATTCTGATGCACCCTGTACATAAGCAATTAATTTTTGTTCAAGTTGCGGATTTAATTCCTATCCTAATATACTTTGGTTTTTTAAGAATTTCAGGCCGAAAATTTCAGGCCAAAATTCGGTTTTACTTTGTTTGGCCCTTTTTCCGAAGAAATAATTCATTTGTGGTAGACTAATGATAAACTTCGAAAACTAAACCATTTGCAGGTTTCCTTCAATGAGCAAATAGTGGATCTGACATCTGACCAGGTTATTTTCGCAAGATCAATATGGTCAAGTTTGCAAAAAAACGCCATCTGCTGTAGGACTGGCATGAGGACAGGGTTTCGATCTGTTCTTATTAAAAAGGTTTTTGGTATTTCTTCGGCTGACACCAAACCTTTAAATTTTTGATTTTTTCTCGAAAAATGACTTAGTCTCCCTATAATTATTATAATTGTCTTAATACTTTGATTATGGTGATCAAGCGATTATGGTTAACATGATCACCTTCAAAAGAACAGGCTGACGAATGCATTTTTCGGGAAAAAAGTCAAAAACTGAAAATTGTAGTGTCAGTCAAAGAAATACCCAAATCTTTTTTTTATTTTGGAAATTTTAGTCAATATTTTTTTCTTTCGCTTCAAAATGGCAAAAATGACTGGACAAAATGACCCTTTTATTCCAAAAATAGTCAAAACGTCCTTTTTAAAATTTAAAATAGGACAGGACCAAATAGTTCCAGCAAGTCTTTCAGATCTTTTTTTCAATTTTTCTTTTCGATGAACTAATCTTATGGGTTTTTTTTTGAAAAAGGAGTAGTTTGTTCCCAAAAACCCAAAGTTTATTATAGTGAAGCCTTCTAAAAAAACAAGTCACTGTAACAAAGTTAAATTTAAATATTAAAAAATTTATTTTTTGCCAATAAGTTTTATTAGTATCCACACGTATTAAAACACTTCAAAATATCGTATCGAAAAACAGGCGTAATCTAAATTTCCCAGCCACACATTTTGAGCAGATCGCATAGTCTTACAAACCTGATCAAAAAATGCTGAAACAAGCACAACAGAAGCTTTTAGAAAAAAATCAACACATATCTTATTATCAATGGATGCCTTTCTTCTTGCTGTTCCAAGCAGCCTGTTTCAAGTTTCCCACCCTGATCTGGAAGTATTTTGCAGGACAATCAGGGATAAAAGTAGGTCAAATACTGAGACTGGCAACAAGTGAGTCTAACGGTGATCCAGCTGTTAGAAATGACAACATCCATTCGTTAACTGTGCACTTGCAAGGTGCTTTGAGATTCCACCACAGACTGAAGAAGGTATGTGCTTTGTATTGAAAAAAATAAAATTGGGTCAGCAAATGGTCGAGATTAGAAAGAGGTCAAAGCCGTGAACTAAGGTTTGCGACACACAGCCTCTTAAAATTTTAATGTAAATAATGTGTGTTGGATTGCAGAAAAACTTGAGACCTCACAAAGTTCTGCGATTCTTGAACATGAAGTATTCGTCGTACTATGTATCTTTCATATATCTCCTCAGCAAATCGCCTTTCTGGTAAATGTGGTCTGTCAAGTCAGCTTTCTTAACAGGTTTGAATATTTTTGTAAGACTGCAAAAAAACCAAAAGTCCAAGCATCAATATTATAGTCTAATTTAAAAAAGTGTTGAACCAAAAATCAATATATGAAAGTTGTTTCAAAAACCCCTCTAAAAATATACGGTCATTTTAAAAAAGCGTGATTTCTTGACACACCCTGTAGACGTGTGTGTGCATCTAAAAAAATTGAAGTTTTTAATTTTACTTACCCAAGTTTCAATTTTTCACAAGTTTTTAACATCATGATACCAGGTTGTCAAAAAGACATTTAAAAAATAGATATTGTCTGCATTTTTTCTCTTCTAAGGAGGGCTGCAATAAGAGGAAAAACGGTAGTTTCACCTGTTAAAATAAACTCCTTGTAATTTCAGATATCTATTCTCAGAGAAAAAACAAGGTTTTGGCTTCAATGTTTGGAGCGATCTATTAAATGGCCACACTTCGTGGAATGAAAGTGGTTTGTTCCCACGTGTCACTTGGTGTGATTTTGAGGTAATCTTGATACTTCTAAAAAATTTCTTGATTACATTGATTCTAGGTACGCGAAATGGGTCAGACCCAAAACCACACCGTCCAATGTGTGCTTCTTCTCAATGTGTTCACAGAAAAGGTGTTTATTGTGTTGTGGGGTTGGTACGTGATACTGGCAAGTATAACCTTATGCAACCTATCCACCTGGATATTCAACTTCATGAATCCACGTTCACTCGAACACTTTGTTTACAACCATCTTGAGATGAGCGGAGAAAGAGTGTTTGCAAATAGTTCAGACAAAGGTCTGCAAGGTTGGACCACATTTAGAAGGTCAACAGCCATGATAACCATTTATTTATAGCCATTCAAGAGCAAGTGGCCAGATTTATTGACAAATACTTGAGAACGGACGGTATATTTATACTAAGACTGATTGCCCAGCATGCAGACGTGGTTTTTACCACTGATCTGATCTACAAACTTTGGGAGTCTCACTACTCTATTGAAAAGCAGAGGGAGTGAGTATTTTAAAATAGTACTCGGAATTTTTCAGATATGCACCGTATTTCTTCTAATAAAAGACTCCGCTCAACTTTGAGAGTCTGTAACTTTGGTAGAGTTAATATTTTGCAGAGTTGTTTTTTCCGTTTTATAAACAACCATGAGCTCTACCCATTACGCTTTTAAGGTTTTGGTTGAGAACATAAAAATTTCGAGATCTACACTAAATATCCCGATTTGGGGGGGGGGGGGGTTTGGAAAACATAAGACCCGGGTCTTTTTTTAGAGGAAAACTGTTGCGTCTTCAACGCAAGTGATGTCTAAAAAAAGCTTCACTGTCCCAGTCTGGGGTATGGTGGCCTATTGGTTGAGGCATTTCCCTGCAGATCCAAAGGGAGTGGGATCAAATATTCCCTCTATTCCCATTTTTTTTATTTCACGAGCTGTTGGCCATGGCCACTCGCGACAAAGACGGTAAATGGGACACATGTGTGGTAACTACTTTAAGTTGGTTAAGCTTCCAAAATCTTTGTACCGTATGACCCAAGATTTTGGCACACTTTGTTTTGTCTGTTGAACTTTTTATATTTGCGAAATTGTTTAGCAATATTTTTTTGTTTAAAAACTGAGATTACAAAAGGGTGCATAAAATTGCGTGTTGAACGACGACATAAAAAACATCTAACAAAATTAACATGTTTTCTGAAGAAATTTCAAACTTGTTGAACATTCGCACACGATTGCTCCACCCTTCTTCCACCAACTTTAATGCACTTTTCCAGTCGTTAGCGAGAGGCATCTATGGAGCGGCTAATCATCTTTTCGCAAATTCTCGAACGCTAATTGAATAATCACAAGCAAAACCCATTGTTCTATTGAATAAGCAATTTCCCTAAAGGTTGAAATTCTAGAAAACTTGTTAATTTTGTCGAGTTTCTTTGTTGTGGTTCAATACATAATAATATGCAAGTTTTACTTCATTTTGTTTCCCGATTCTCATCTTCAACACAAAAAATGACTGCTGAAAAATAACGCGAATATAAAAAGTTACAGAAAAAACAAAGCGTGCCAAAATATTGGGTCATACAGTATTTTGGACTATTTTTTAACTGTGCTATATGGGCTTTGTAAATTTGTAATAGCAAAGACATCAAGTAAAATAAGTGGGTCTATTTACGGATTTCGAGGTTCTTATGCATTATCGGAATTACCTGGTTTTACTTACTTATTCATATTTACTTATTCATTAGCATACATCACAGTAAAACCAGGTAGTCCCGATAATGCATAAGAACCGATTTCGAACTACCTTTTGAACATAACTTTTAATTCTAGCGAAAATACCAAAAATTTTAGAGCCCTACGTCTGACTGAACAAAAGTGGCAAGAGCATCTGCGCCGCTTTGATGCCATAGAAGAGAGAATGAGCAGACCAGAGAGCGGGGCGGGTGCAGGCATCTATGAAGACGGGAAGGCCCTTTCCAAATCGCTTCCGTTCCAGGCAGCCATTATAGTACCTCCAGACCTAACTGATCAACTGATGCGCAGTCCTCCCAACCACTATGCAAAACATAATGATACTACCAGCTTTGTGACCAGTAGAAACACCAGTCGAAACCCCTCTTTAACCACCTCGCCTACCAAGAACAGAAGCAGAAGAGCCTCCTATGCCAAGATTAAGTCGATGAGAAGAACCCTGAGCGCAGAGAGTTTGGGGGACGACCAGTCTGCCAAAGGCAAATACATAGACTCAAGTGATGAGGATGAACAACCTAAAAGTGGACAGATGTCCAAGAAGTAAAGTAACCAATGTGTATTTGAGAAAATGTTTAAAAAAGCTTTAAAAGGCATTGAATTCTAGTCAAAAGTTTTATTTGGTGGCATAATTTGATGACTTTCTATGTATAACTAGAGTAGACCAATCTCGTTTGTGTCAAAATGTTTTAAATTAAAAAAAAAATTGGTGATATCTATACACGAAAAACACAAATTCGTGGTTTTTTTGGGCAGTCAGACCAGAACGAATTGGCTTTTTTTACTGGACAAGCAAGATAACTACCACTTCTTTGATTTTCTTGTCGACACGATGACTGTCGTATTTGGTCCATTCTAGAGACAAACATTTTTTCCCTGAAAATGTATGACCTTTGTAATACAGGTCAATTTTTCGAGCTATCATTCACCTGTACTGCAGTGCAAACTGTCAATTTTGAATTATTCAGCATGTTTGTTTTGCATGTGAAATTGCTTTTGGATCTATTAACTTACTGTCACATTTCAAACTCCTCTTGAGATAAAATTTATTCAAATAGTGCGTATTTTTTAAGTTTAAATATATGTTGTCTCACGAGAAATTTGAAATTTGACAGTAATTTTTTAGATTCACGTTTTTAGTTTCACATGCAAACTGACCATACTGAACACGAACCCGGTGTTAAAATTTCAAAATCGACAGTCTGCACTGAAGTACAGGAAAATGATAGCTCGAAAAATCGACCATTATTGACCACAGAGGTGATAACTTCTTGAGAAACTTTTCAGGAAAAAACACTTTCCCTGAAAACTTTAAAATGTTTGTTTAAGAATCCAAAAGCCTTGTTTTGGTTTACTTAAAAGTACTTTCTGGTGCAGTTTTCCTCGCTGTGTCGAATAGTATTACCCGTTCACTAAAAAACCTAGTTTTCACCTTTTTGTGCATATTTTTGTATAAATAACGTTTTAAAAAAAACACGTACAAAACGGAAAAATGCCCCTTTTGGACAAAAAAGTGCCCACTTTGTGCCCCTTTTTTCGTTTCGATTAGAAAGTCATGAAGTTTCCCTATTTTTTTTAAATTTTTTCCCATTTAGGTAGCCCTGCGCTTCTAGTTTCTAACGAGATATCATTTATTGCATCATCTTTGCAAAATGTAGCACAAAAAGGTAAAAGTATGAACCAAATTGGTTTTCTGACTTGCTTCATAATTTTACCTTTTTGTGCTACATTTTCCAAAGATAATGCAACAAGTGATACATTACTAGAAACTAGAATTGCAGGGCTACCTGATAGTGTTAAAAAAAATTGAAAAAAAGTAGGCAAATTTATGCCTTTTTGTTAAAAGAAAGACAGGGGGCATATTTTCTCAAAAAGGGGGCACTTTTTCGCCAAAAGGGGCATTTTTACGTATTGTCCAAAAAGCACAATAGTTCCTTTAAGCCAAAAAATTTCATTCGATTGTCATAAAACCTTCAACAATACGTCATTAGAAAGCTCGTAATCTACGCTTTCTTTTGAATATAGAATCAGATTAATCTATCAAAGAAATTGACATCACATACCCTTTTAAAGTTGCATAAGCAAAAATCGTGACATGGATGGTTCTGGTGGGCAGCTGACCAACATAGAGTGATTTTTTCACCATAGTGTTCAGCGTGAAATTTCGCACACGACCGTACTCTGAGGATCTACAGACTTTCCGTTGTTAAGTGGGTCAGTTGCCTAATAGTCATTTATTTAATTACAAAAAGTAGCTTTTTGAAATTTCGAAACCACCAAATCAAAGCAAACATGTCAATTTAGATGTCCAGTTAATCTTCTGGAATTGTGTTCTGCATATACCAATTGCATTTTTTGTTCTCATATTGCTGGCCATAGGGCAGCATAATAACCAAGATTTTGCTGCAGCTGTAGTTGTATAGAAAAGCGGGAGGAGGAGAAGGTGTGGATGAACACTTGTCCAGCTAGCAGCATACATCTGCAGACATATCAACAACAGCAATAGCCGACACATTTATTTATGGTTTATCCAAGCTAGAAGAGTTGATCTTATGGCTCATCACTGCCTACTGCTTAGCTTTCCACCCTGCCTGCTGCTGGCCATTGATCCTATCTGTGTATGTGGACATTGTGGAAGTACACACCAACAAACCCTGTGTATCACCCCCTCTTGTGAACTACAAAAAAGTGTTTGTAATGGGTAGTCGTAGAGATTGTTGTTGTTGCTGCTCTTTGGCTATGCAAATAGTGTCCAGAAGGAGTTTGGCATAGACTCTCTTAGGTCGTTCTATTTGTTTGTGCTGCATTGCCAGCCAACAAATCAGTGGTCTATAGATGCTGATCATCATCTATTTCACACTTGTATTTTTATGTTCACTTCGACCACTACTCTGTCTAGTACTTGTCGCTTGTGTTTTTTTGTTAGTTTCTGCTTTTAACATCTTTGTGAGTCAGGAAATTTTACTTCACCATTTTTAATCGGCCTTTTACTTTTCTAGTGTACTTTCAATCAAACTTTAATTCACAAAAATTTTAATTTATTAATTGTTTTTCAAGTAAAAAATTTAAATAATTGGATGAAATCTGAAAGTGAAATTGTGGGATTTCACAGGTTCGCAAAAAAAGTTTCTGGCAAAATGTTTAAAGTACCTTTTCTGACATCTCTATATAGTATTTGGGTCGGGGGGGGGGGGTCACACTTTTTTGACGTTGGAGGCCAAAATGGGTCGTAGAATGAGAAATAATTTTTGTCGCCAATACCATTGTGTTCCCAGAATGTCAGCTTTCATTCAAAAAAAAATTGTCAAAAAATCGCGTTTTGAGAGGGGCATCTGCTTATTTTTATGAATGAAGACATAGTATTAGGCATATGTGGGTAACGCTTTTTTGACTTCGGAGGCCAAAAGTAGGTGATAGATGAGAAAATCATTCGTGTCGCTAATTTCATCGTGTTCACCAGAATGTCAGCTTTCGTTTAAAAACAAGATCGTTAAAAAATTCGAGTTTTGAGAGGGGCATCTGCCTATCTCTATATAGTATTTGGGTCGGGTGGGTGGGTCACACTTTTTATGAATTTATGGTGTTCAAGACTGATTTTTGGCTACTTTTTGCAATTTTATGTTCGATATTTTTTCGGAACCCTCAAGTTCAAGATCTTAGCTTTCTTTTAAGCACAAACACGTATAATTGAAGTCGCTTCTAAAAAAATTTTTCCTTGCCCTCCAAACTAGAGATGGTGGATTTTAGCCTGGATTTGATGTGGCATTTTGTGTTCAAGCCCACTTTTCTGCTATGTTTAGTTAACTCATGTTAGTTATTTCACCGGAACCCTGAAGTTTAACATCTTGGCTTTCCTTTAAGGCTCAAACACGTATAATTGAAGTTGCTTCTAAAAAATTTTTCCTTGCCCTCCAAATTGGTGATGGTCAATTTTGGCCTGGATTTAAGGTGGATTTTTGGGTTTAAACCCCCTTTTTGGCCAGTTTTTGCCAATTAATGTCAGATATCTCTGCGGAACCTTCAAGTAAAACATCTTGGCATTCTTTTAGCACAAACACGTATAATCGCAGTTGCTTCTAAAAAAAATTCCTTGCCCTCCAAATCGAAGATGGTGGATTTCAAGGGTAGGCTAGGATAAGCGAGGATAAGCGAGGGTAGGCGAGGATAGGCGAGGATGGGCAAGGGTAGGCGAGGATGGGCAAGAGCAGGTGAGAATGGGCGAGGATGGGCGAGGGTAGGCGAGGATGGGCGAGGGTAGGCGAGGAGAGGCGAGGATGGGCAAGGGTAGGCGAGGATGGGCGATGGTAGACGAGGATAGGCGAGGGTAGGCGAGGATAGGCGAGGATGGGCAAGGGTAGACGAGGATAGGCGAGAATGGGCAAGAGCAGGTGAGAATGGGCGAGGATGGGCAAGGGTAGGCGAGGTAGAGTAGCTTAGTCAACAGGTAGGGTGGATGATCTACCCTAACCATTAACGCACTCGAAAGATAAATCTACCCGAACTACTAATGTACATGAACAACTAATGTTCCCGAACAACATAGGCGCCGATAGGCGCCTGCAGTCCCTAGTAACCTATATTGGTATTCAGAGTTTTGCGGATCACCAGTATATTTGCTTGATTTGAGTCATAAAGTGTCAATCCACAGTCTTCAATGATGTAAACTAGGGTGAGATTCAGCTGGTTCGTTGTAGAGTCAGTGTGAAAAAAACCCCGGCTATTTTGGTTTATTTTTGTCGAAAATTTGGTTTTCGTGGTATTTAGTTTTGGTCGACCGAAAAAAAGCTACTGGAGCGCATTAAAAAAAAATTACACATAAATATGTACTTTTATTTAAAAAAACACACCGTATTTTTTCTGATAAGCCGACATGCCCTAATAAGGCGACACCCTCAACTTTAAGGAGATATCTCAGCTTACAGTTAATTTTTACAAAGCTGTTATTGTGTTTTCTTAACTTCCGCAAGCTCTACTGATTCCATTTTTAAGGTTTGGTCGAGCACTCAAGAATCTCGAGACCGACCTAAAATATTTATGATTATTAAAGGTTCGAAAAATAACATGACTGTCGGCTTATTAAGGGAAATACAGTAATTTTTTTGAAAAAAAACTTTGCTAATTGACCAGTCTTTACTAAAGGCCAGGCTCGGACAAAAGAAACCTTTTGGCACCTCCGGGCCGGTTAAAGTACAGATCTTGCACATGCTCCCATTAAAGTTCTCAATCTTTAACATTTGTTTTACTTCCTTATGGCTTGTTCACAATATTCGGAGTTAGAGTAAATTGTTATTGTGAACGCTTTCTCCGGCTCTTACTTCAAGTATAATTAGAACGCTTTTTATTCAACTGCTTCGGAATTGTTGGTTTCTAGCTGAATATGATACCAATAAACAATTGCTATTTATTAAAATAAAATTTAATTTAATCAATTTTAAATTAAAAATCAATTTTGGTGTCGAAAAAACACAACCGCTGTAAACAGGTCGCAATTGGAGTTAGAGTAAAATATTATTGTGAACACCATCATTTCAACTCCAACTTCGACTGCTGTGAACAAGCCACTCTAAATCTGCATTATTTTTAATTTTATTACCTGCCTGGCATGTACAAGCTTTTCTAAACCAAATATTTGATTTCCAAAACTTTTTTCTTCTTCTTTTTTCCTCGTCTCTATCTAATGCAAAAGAAGATGGTGAGGAAAGTGCTTTGATTTTATGACTTGCTTTGATTGCCCTTTTGCTGACCACAATATTTGCTTGTTGCTATCTATAGTTCCTCTATCATTTAAGGATTTCCTTATTATCTAATGTAAACTTTGTTGTTCTACGTTTTTCATATTTATTATAAGTAGCAAATAATTTAGAAAAAACATTTTGCCTCACAATGTTATAAGTCTAAATAGTTGAATTGGCACAGCCCGAATGGAGAAATCTAGAAAAGACTCTACGAACTACCATCAAAGGATTGGCCCTATTTTGGTGGATCAGCCGTTGCCTAACATCAAAGGTAAGGGGTCGGTTGTTTAGCTGCACTCACTTGTTTTCTGAGTATGGACAATCATGGTGATCAAATTTTTAATATTAGACAGCACTTTGTATTATTGCATTGGCACAGGTAACGAACAAGCACCCAAAAAACAGCTTGGTCCCCCCCTGTTGATTTTTTTTAAATTTATAAAATCAACAGGGGGACCAAGCTGATTTTGGGGTGCTTGTTCTTTACTCGAGTGGGGTGCTTGTTCTTAACCTTGGCCATTGCATTTAACCTGGGTGTACAAAAAAATTATTTTGGTCCCACAAATAAGTGTTTGAATATTAAACATGAGTAATATCCTAAAGAGAGTTGTAAAAATCTCTAAGACTCTAAACACAACTAATTATTTTATCAAAAACCGGTGTATAGAAATCTCGCAAATACATTCGGGATCCCGCAGAATTGAAATCCACAAAATTGATGGTCTCAAAAAATTTGGAGCGGCATCCCGCCAGCAAGTGCTTTTTTTGCCATTTTTAGCCGCATTCTAGTCACCTTGGTGGTAATACTTTTAAAAATTTCCACACTTAATTCACTTCAGCGACTTTTTTGTTTTAGTAAAAGCAGGGAATTGAATTGGTCGCAGAACTAGTGGTAATTCCAACTCTTTTTCGACTGGACTAATCATATTGTTGAGCACATTAGCCTTGAACAATTCTTCTTTTTCTTACAACAAAAAACCTGGGAAGAAAAAAGGAAGAAAAGATGGTTGCTATTACTATTATTCCACCATTGATTCCTCTTCTTTTTGCATAAATTTGGCTGGTCCCCCTCCCTTGCACCATATTGTTTTCTTCCCTGGGCAGCTGGCGGCGAAAAAAGTTTTGCGCTTAACGGCTCACTGAAGATGTTTTGTTTGGAGTGGTTCTAGAGAAGAAGCCTGTGAGAGAAAAATAACCAGAAGATGACTGACTCTCTCTAATGAACACCACCAAATTTTTGGTATTTTGTTGAGCCAAAGTTTTTTATTTGATGATTTGACTCGACTTGGTTTGATTTATGGGCCATACAGGGGTCTGTGGGTAGGCGGCTCAAATGGGGGTGACAAACAGAAGTCATAATTAGTTTATTAATGGCTTTTAGACAATTTGTTTTCTTTTATTAGTTTTGTAATAGATTAAAATATATGAAGATAAAAAAACTGAAGATTGATCACTCACCAAAGTTTGGGGCAAACTTTTTGAACGAAAAAATTTGGTCGGAATTTTTAAAATTTTGGCTTTTTACCGCCATATTTACTCGAATACAGAGTCCGCCAAAAGAAAGTTCAAAAATTAATATAGTTAGCTACTTGGCACATTGATTTCTCGAGGGAGTTCATGACAGCAGTTTACTTGCCTAGTGGGAGTGGGGATGGTCCACGGTTAGAAACAAAACAAAAAAGAAAAGAGGAATAAGTTGCAGATAAAAAAATAATCTTTTTAAAATCTTTGCTGAAAATCTGTAATGCAATGGAACTCAGCTAGAGGTTGTATTAGCAGCATCAATATAATAATTTCAAAATTCCATATCAAAATAAACGCACTCAAAATAAAGTTTTAGTCTTTGACAAAATTTGAATTCAAATGCTGTCCAAGGTTATATAATAAAAGGTCTTTTCTACTTATAGCTGTAAATATTTTAGCATTACTAGTTAAAACCAAACTTTTTATTGCAGACTTTCTACATATCCGCCCCCTAGCTACCCTCCTCCTGAAGATGCTCCTTTAAACAAAGTGAATCAGGAGGAGATCACTCCACCAAACACCACTATGCAAGCTCTTTTTGGTGGCGCTGAAGCACCAGAATATGAAGACCCTGATTTAGATCATTTTAGCAAAGCTCTTTCTAGTTAGTTTACTTCTTAACCTTATCCTTGGAATGAGTGAAAAACTTTAGACTTGTCACATTCCCGTCAGTACTCAACATCTCGTTCTGATCCTCGAAAACAATTATCGAGTGCAAATAATCCCTATTATCACTGTCAAAATGACTATGAAGTTGCCCTTTCTTCAAGGGTAAACTATTTTAATAATTTCGACATATAATTTCGTTTTTCTGAAACAATTAAGTTACAGTTTGTTAACTTTTTGAATTTGCTGAAATGCTTTTTTACTTTTGGCATAGGATTTTTGTGTTTTCCTTTATATGGATACGTCAAAGAAATCATTTACAAGACTCAGCCAACAAATAGGGCTGCGAAAAATGACCAAATTGTACTTTTTTGACCAAATGTACTTTTTTTCGAAATTTTGAGATATCATCCCTGTTGTAATACAATCAAAGGGCTATCTCGACTTGCTGTTTGCAGGCACACATACACATTTGGTGTGTGTATTAGCTAAAGCAATGGGGGATCTAAAGTGGTGAAGTAGGGGTTGCTGAACATTATTGACATGTTGCTTTTGCAAGGACCCCGCCATATTTGTGCTTGGGATTAGCGTCTTGGTGGTCCACTCCACTTGCTTGTTTGCTAGCCACTTTCCATAATACAACAACTATGGATGGATACATTGGTTTTGTGGCCCTTTTTAAACACACCCAAATCGAACACTTTGAAGTGTGTGGGAAGCTAACTAAATGTCTTAAGCAATGCCCTTTTTCCAGAAAAGGGCATTGCTTTTGCCAATTTAAAAAAATAGCATGGGGCGAGGGTGTACCTTCCGAAGCTCCTTCACAGACTAAAAAATTATCAAAACTGTTTTTTCAAGTTTTTTAATTCACTTGCTTTAATATACGTCTGGGTTATAAGTGTAGGCTTTTATGTTTGAAAAAATTAATAGGAAACTTGAAACAAAATGGCGAAAACTCATAATGTTTGAATTTTTTCGAAATGCTTCATATTTTAAAATGGTTGCCTTTCTTATAATTTGAAACACTAAATATAATTATTTAGGGGTCGACCAAAACAACTCCTTATACTCGACTGGCATCTAATCGCGAAGAAAATAGTCGTTTGCCATCAATTATTCAACAACCAGGTTAGTTAATAATATCTGTTTAATTACTAATATTAGCTCTTAAAAATGCACTTTTGATTGTTGTAATACAGGGATGATATATGTACTTTTTAAAAAGATTTGTACTTTTTTTGGACCCCAAATCTTTTTTATTTTTGAAGTTTTTAGTCAAAATCTTTTTTTTCGCTCCAAAATAGCAATAAGCACTGGATAAAATTGCACTTTTTGACGAAAAATGACCAAATTGTACTTTTTTTGACCAAATGTACTTTTTTTCGAAATTTTGAGATATCATCCCTGTTGTAATACAATCAAAGGGGCTATCTCGACTTGCTGTTTGCAGGCACACATACACATTTGGTGTGTGTATTAGCTAAAGCAATGGGGGATCTAAAGTGGTGAAGTAGGGGTTGCTGAACATTATTGACATGTTGCTTTTGCAAGGACCCCGCCATATTTGTGCTTGGGATTAGCGTCTTGGTGGTCCACTCCACTTGCTTGTTTGCTAGCCACTTTCCCATAATACAACAACTATGGATGGATACATTGGTTTTGTGGCCCTTTTTAAACACACCCAAATCGAACACTTTGAAGTGTGTGGGAAGCTAACTAAATGTCTTTTTCATACATGGACAAACGACAAAACGACAAAAAGGCTTTTTTAATTTTTTTGTAATTTTCTTAATCAATCTTTTTACTTTTTTATTTATGCTCTGCGGATATTAATTTTTGGTTCAAAGGAAAAAATTAGTTTGATTTTCAATTTTTGATTTTTTAATAGGATATAGAGAATAAAAGAAGCTGAAACTGGAAATTCAAAAAGCTTGCATGTTTCTAATTTTTGCTAGTTACACCAAAGTAGTATAGGTAACGTAATGTAGGAGATCTAGTATCAATAGTAGTCTATACAAATGGTCTTAATTACAATGTAAAATTATTGTTTCTGTGGGTGAAGTGGTGGAATGATGCCTCCCCCAACCAAGAACAGCTCTAATGAATCAAAGAAATTTGCCGACAGCGATATATAGATATATTAACAACAAAATCATTATGGTGGAAGATCATTGGCTGTAATTTGGGTGGGCAACTAGGATAAATGATTAATACAGTCCACTAGCCCCTCAGCACCGCCGCAACATGTGTTCATTGGAAAGACCTCTTTACCAGTGTTTGTTTTCATTGTGTATTCTTTTTGTGCAGTCGAGAGCATTTTTTCATGTATATTTTGAAAAAAACTATGATTACAGTTTTGGTTTAGAATAACGGCAAATACTTCTTGGCCGAAATGGCTGCATTTTTGCTATTGATCTACGGTCAAACCTTGATATAACGTACCCCTTTTGAAAATATGGGTATGTTATATCGATGAACACCCATCCTTTTAGCAAAATATTGAAAAAAAGTTATCGAAAAGTAATCGGCGAAATCAGAGTCTTTTCGATGTTTTGGACTAGACTGACAAATCACATTGTCAACCCATTTCAAAAATTGGGGTGAAAAAAATGGTAAAACCCTAGAAAGGAACGAACTTCTGAGTAGTAAATTATATCAAAGTTCGACCGCATTTTTATTTAGGAACAAAAAGTTCAGCTCTTTAAATCGTCTAAATTTAGCTAGACTTGTTCTGATAAACAAACTTTACTTAAAGGCAACGACAACGGCTGTCCCCCGCCAATTCGAGTTTTTTCTTTATCATTGAACTTCTGTTCGGATTTTACAACTTGGTTTCTAACAAAGCTATACCTGAAATTATATTATAGGCCTTGTTTTGTTAGAAACCAAGCTGAAAAATCCGTACAGAAGTTGAATGATTAGGCGAAAAATTTTGAGTTGGCGGGGACAACTCAAAACAGGTGGCAATGGCCCTTTAAAGAGATTGAATTCATTAAACAGACTCAAAAACATATCTAATTTTGTTAACTATTCTTCTACCATTTTAGAGCTGAAGCTTAAATGAAATAATTATTTAAAAATACTACGTGCAATTTCTATCAAAGACCTGAAAATCAAGTTGTGAATAGCTCAGGGTTATAAACACACCAAAGTATCATGATTGAATTTCACAAAATTTTGGGTTTTCGATACCTGAAAACACGGTAAAATGTGGGCTGACAGTTTGTGATACCTGGGATGCTGTCGAAAAAAATATTTTTATAAAAACAAAGTCAATAATTACAAATTTGGACTCTACTAGCAAATAAGCCCCCCCCCCCCACCAACAATGTTCACCTTTTTCACCATAGTTTTTGCTCGCAGCGGCATGCGCAAAATTTGAATTGGCAGGGGACACTTCTCTTTCGTCTCTTACTATAATTTTTGGTGTCATTCGAAATGACTAATTAGAGTATAGTGAGAGACGAAAGAGAAGTGTCCCCCGCCAATTCAAATTTCGTGCATGCCGCTGCGCGCAAAAACTATGGTCCTCTAAGTAAAAAGTACCCAAATATATGTCCCAGACCCAGAAAAAGTGCGTAACACAGTTATTAGTCACAACTTCCGTACGCTGGCCTACCCCCAAGCCTAAGGGCTAAGCCTAAATTTGTTGTTTGCAAGGGTAGTTACAGCAATTTTTAAAATACAGCAATTTCTTCGCTAGTAGCGCCCAAATTTTATACTTTTAGAGCTGTTTGTTTTATTTTCTTTAAATTTCTAAAAAATATTTCAGGATCAGCAACACAGAACAATTTCCCTGCTAGTACAGCTCCTATTTCTTTGCTCCATAAAACTCAATTGGTGTATAGCCAGAAACAGCAGCAGCAGCAACCAGTAGACCTCACAAACAGCAGTGTTCTAAGGTCAGTTTTTACTTGCTCAATTTAGGCAACAAATACATTGTTGTTATTGTATTTGATTTTACATAATTCCCTTGTCTACCTTTTTTTGATTGACTGACAATGTGCTGGCCAGGAGTAGTAGTAATGTTGACCACCTTCTGTTTGTTGCCCCGAGCACTAAACTGTGCTCATTTGTTGAGTGTTTGACACACTAGACTTGTCCATTTATCCAATTAAAAAATGGTGGAAGTAAATTTGGAAATTTGGCTTGCAGATATATTCTCCTGTCCTATCCTTTGTCCAGCTTGGCCAGTCTTCTTTGTGTGTGTTTGCCTGGCTGCAGTTCCGGTCAGGGTGAGGGAAGATGTGCGCCCCCTCCCTTCCTGGCATTTCCTCCATTTCTTTGTTGCTTCCCTTTACCCAAAATGTTTTATGACTCAACCAGATTGGTGTGTGTGCAATTAGATGGTACTGATCTGCTTTTCCTTCTTCTTAACTTTTTTTGGTCTACTTTTTTACTATTTTTGTCGATGGCATAAAGCTAGAATATTTTGCTAGTATGTTCCATAAGAACAGCCGGCTTTTAAAAATATTAAAAGAGGAACAATTGTATTTTATTAATGGATGGGAATGTGCTGTTATTATTGTCTTCTTTGATGTTCTTTGAAGGAAATAGTACTAATATAACTTTAATCTTCAATTAGGATATTGGCAATAAAATGACCGAACAACTAGTAAACTTGTAAAGGCCCTCTCAATGTAAAAACACCAAAACTTCAGGCTTTTTGTTATTACTATGATTTTCGAGTGTTATTGAGCTTGATTTTTCTATTCTCATTCGTGCAAACCGAGAAAGCAAAGTGTGATAATTGACTTATGACTTTATTTTGATAAATTTAATTTTAATTATCAAACTATTAGGTTGGTGCATAAGTTTTAAACCATACAAAAGACTATTTTTGCAAAACGAAAATTTCTCTTATAACAAAATCCAAACAATAGGTTTTGTAGCCCTGAATCTCCTCTTTCGAATGGCATATTTAACTTAGCTTGATTATTCTGGATAACTCACCATTTGGGTCCAAACACTTGTCTGGTCATTTTGAGAAGGTTACCCGCGTTTTCATCACCTTTAGTGATCAAACTTTTTATTGAATTTCGAGCGTCATGACAAAATTTTATCACCATGTTGTAGCGCAGCTCAAGAGCTACAAAACCATATTACAGAATGATTTTTCAAAATCTGAGTATTGAGATATGACCTTTTGGAAAAAATCATTTTCTTGAAAAATGACCAAAATCAGAAAAATTGGCAAAAACTTGCGTTTTCGTCATTTTTTCAAGAAAATGATTTTTTCCAAAAGGCCATATCTCAATACTCAGATTTTCAAAATCATTCTGTAATATGGGTTTTGTAGCTCTTGAGCTGCGCTACAACATGGTGATAAAATTTTGTCATGACGCTCGAAATTCAATAAAAAGTTTGATCACTAAAGGTGATGAAAACGCGGGTAACCTTCTCAAAATGACCAGACAAGTGTTTGGACCCAAATGGTGAGTTATCCAGAATAATCAAGCTAAGTTAAATATGCCATTTGAAAGAGGAGATTCAGGGCTACAAAACCTATTGTTTGGATTTTGTTATAAGAGAAATTTTCGTTTTGCAAAAATAGTCTTTTGTATGGTTTAAAACTTATGCACCAACCTAATAATTAGCTGGAAAAAAGCAGACTAGATCTAGCAAAAACATTTTTGAACTGTACATGCTTCATATTTTTACTAGTTTTAAAAAATCATTGAAAAAAAGACGGGAAAATCCTTTTTGCGGCGAAAGAATTTTTTGTATTCCGAAAAAATGCTGGTTCCGAACTTTCTACTTGAAGCTAGTGTACGAACTGAGAACTGCTTCCTGATTACCCATAGTCATCAATATAGTTTTTAGACCCTTTTTTGTTTACAAAGACCAGCAATCTATTTAATAGTAGTTCTACCGCTTGATGCTATAATTACTGAGTGAAATCACCCTTCTACAATCCAAACAGCTTCCCAGCACCTCAACAACAAGTAGTAGTAGCCCTGGGGAAAAACTCTCATCAGCCAACACTCCAAAAAAAAATTTTTCTCCTTGCATTTAAAATTCACCTTGCTCGCAGGCTTTTTTGTTAGCGGGGTGTATTCCCAGGCTTCCCTTCCTCCTCTAGGGCGCCACAAATAGCCCTAGCGGAAAACAAACACAATACAGCTTCATTAGTAGTAACTGGACAAATGGATTTTTGTTAGTAATAGCAGGAGTATTTAGTCGAGAATATGTTGCAATCCAACCTGCAACTATTCAAGAAGGGGGGGCAGATGTGGATGATACCTTTACCCCAAGTGGTGCCTCTCCATTAATTGTTTTGTGTCAATCACCCACTCCATGGCACACAACTACCTAGCTAGCCAGCCAGGAACTAATCCATGCAAAGGGGTGTGAATTAACTATATTGCTTACAGCCAATAAAGTGGCCACTAATGCACTACTCACCAATCTGGGGGAACAGTTCTGAAGCAAACTAAATTATGATTATTATTTTGGGTGGGTGGTGGAGTGGATTATGAATAATTGATTCATTCTGGCCAGCACCTACTTGACTGGACTTTGATTGCGTGTCCCCCACCCTAAATGCAACTTTAGGTCGGGGTGTTTCCTCGCATCTATTCATCTGGTGGCTTGGTGAGGCTGGTTCAGAAAGCAGCAGCTGAATCCCGTTATTGAGGCAGGGATTAGACCTCCTGAAGAAGATCCTATTATTACCATTTCTATTATTTCCTTTCGCCTTTTTTGGGTAGGAAGAGGAAATTGGCTAGGGGTGATCTTTTGTTGTTACTACTTTCTTTATTCTTCATGTGAGTGAATGAGAACTATTGAGTTTGAGACCAGGGTAGAGGGATAAAATCTAAGAGCGTCAATCTTTGAGTTGTGATGAGCATTGGTTTGCGAAAGTTTGTGGGTTGACAAGCTGCTGTTGGTCCATTTGAATATATTAATTTGAGGAGCAGAGACAGATATGATAATGCTCTTGAGTGGGAACATTGCTTGGCAACAATTGGTCACTCCATTTATCCTCTCTATTATAACGTTTACATTATTTATCTGTGGGGTTGCATGAATCAAAGATATAAGTCAAAACATAAACTCCTATAATTTCTAATGCCAAAATTAGATTTGTGAAATATAAGCACTGTATTAATTGAAGCAAATCAATTATTTCACTACAAACCTAAGCGAAAAATCCTAATCGCTAGAGCTCGTGAAAATAATCGAAGCAGTAACAAAAAGCGAACCGAAATTTTTCACTGGCATGATATCATTATAGACCTTACATTTGAGGGATTAATTTTCTGGAGTCTATAGGGTATTTCATTTGGTTGGTTAATGCTTACTCCTTTATTTAACCTTATTTATCAAAAAACCTTGTCAACCACAACTTCTCTATTGATTAAGTTACTTTGATTAGTGTTTTCATCTGTACTCTATTTTAAGATTTGTCTTTTATTTGGTATGCTGAATCTTCAAAATTGTTGAGATTTTACGTCACAATATTTATTCTTGTTTCTTAAATCTCAAAGAACACTGGATAAAATGTCACTTTTAAAATTTTGAGATAGGAACCTTGTGTTTGATCCATTTATTGGCTATTTAGAAAGTGATCTAATGTGAGATCTTGGGGCAAAGATTACATAACCTTTTACTGGCGAATAAACATTACTCAATTTGCCCTGGTTGCACACTCAATGAGTGGTGATAACACATCTAACTATGATGCAACAAAAGTCCACTACAAATAGCAGTCACATTGGCACACACACACAAACTTGAGTTGCACACGGATGACTTGGTTCAAATCAAACCACACCAGCCACCATCAACCTTTTTTACAGTGCCATTTGAACAGGAGAGCGGCATTTGTCTGTGATCTGTTTGGGCTGCTGGTTGTTGTTGTGGACAGCCGTGCCCAACAAGATAACAACAACCTCCTTTTCTTTTGTGCTTCTTTTTAGGGCCTGCACAAAACGGGGGACAATAGCAGGAAGAGGGCAATTAGATGTGCCTACTACTACAATCTGTTGCTATCCTCCTTATTTTTCAGCTCACTGTATGTTGAGCCCAAATCCAAATTTTTTAAAATGGGCATAGCAGCACATGCAAACAGAGGCAGGGAACAATATTTTTTCTAAGCATTCTTGTTTCCAATTAAATGACTTCAGACTCCCTTTAAAAATTACCAAACACTTTTTACCTGGTAGAAAATTTTGAGAAAATTAACAAAAATTAAGAACGCAAAGACACTGGTTCATGTCTTATTTGGCTGTAACGTACTAATATGGAGCCTCTTTTAAAAAGCATAATGCCTCAAGATTTCGCCTTCAAAAATAAAAGAAAAGCTGTGGAGCTCTGGCACCTGGTTTTTTCTCTCAAATGCGTCCGGCTTGGAGCCATAGGGAATCCAAGTCACTGACTTCAACAAAAAAAGTTTCCTCAGATCTGGCTTCATATACAGTTGCGGAAAAAAGTTACGATCCGATCAAAATTTTTTGATTTTTTATGCAAATTGCTGTGTACACGTATATTTTAGAATAAAATTGAAAATCGAAATAGACAGTCCTGTGCAGAATTTCATGCACTACAAAACTGTCATTGCTGTTTAAAATATTTTAATGTCATTGCTGTTTAAAATATTTTAAACAGCAATGACAGTTTTGTAGTGCATGAAATTCTGCACAGGACTGTCTATTTCGATTTTCAATTTTATTCTAAAAATATACGTGTACACAGCAATTTGCATAAAAAATCAAAACAATTATGATCGGACCGTAACTTTTTCCGCAACTGTATGTTTTCTATTAAGTATCTAACAGCTAAACAATGATTTTGTGCGGCTATGTGCACTCGTGGATCTTACAGGTCGAACAAATTAATAAAAGGTTTCGCACTCTGGCTCTACTTTTTTTCTCAAACCTCGAAACAGGAGCCAAAACAGATATAACGGGAAATCACTGTTCTCAGCCAATGTCTAGGGTTTAAAAACCTTTGATGCTAAAATAAAAAAGAATCCTTTGTGTTTTGTAACGGTCCGCTCATCTATCTATTTTTTCATCCAACTTTTGTTTTCCTTATCAACAACCCCAGGCTTATCTAGCAACCATTGATCACTCACAATAACATCCATCTAACTCCCAATCCTTTTGCTTCCATTAATCGATTAACCTGGCGATGATGCATTCAAGAGTCATCGTTCCAAACCCCTCAGTCACCCTCTGATTGGGATCTATGAGACAAAAAGAGCACTCTTTTCACAGTTAATCACTCTCTTCACCCGTTTTTGTTAATCCATCTTCTCGGAATCCATTAATTAATTATAGCGAGAAATCGCTGGCAAAAGGCACATAGTCACTTTTTGTGGTGATGGTGGTCAATAGAGGTGGGGCAGAAATCATTGGTTTAATTATTTTCACCTTGACTACTACTAGCCTGGGAAGAGGGGAGGCAAATGATGGTGAGGGAGCAGGAAGCAAGGCTCTTGTTTTCGGTAGTACTATCCACATGCTTGATTTGTTGTTTACTGGTGGTATTATAAAGGGGGAGGGAGTGGAATTAATTGACCTCTGTGTGTGCATGTTTCCCTTGTATTACCGCAACTTTTTTGTTGCTACATTTATTTGCTGAAAACATTAGATGAATTCTAAAATATTTAGTGGATTTAGGAGTAATGATTCCACTAATGATTGTCCAGCTAGACTGAGAACAACCAGTTGGAGAAACTCATCAGTTTCCATCATGAACAGAACAACTATGGGAAGTGAAGCAGGAGGCAGTGGATTCTACTTTGACCCTACCGAGGTGGACACTTCTCTGTTGAGCTGTGGGAATGGTGGCAGGAGGAGTTGTGACAACAAATCATCTATCTACCATAACAATAATACGACTACCTCTTCCTTGATGTCATCTAAACACAAGATGCAGGTAGACACTTGGGTCGTGACACTTGAGCCATGAGAACAAATATTAGTGCGAAAATATTGAGATTTCGAAAATTTCGCCGATTCGAGATAAACAGCACTGTTTTTGAGTTTTGCTTTTCCGACGTACAAAAGTCAGTCAAATAAATCAAAAAAATCTAAATCCGTAGAGTGCCTTTTTATCAACTTTTTTAATAAACAGGAACTGAACAGGAAAGATGCTCAAAAATTTTTTCAAAAATGCTGCAGTTTTTGTATATGCATTTTGGTATTTCTGAAATATTTGCCAAAATAGACTTTTTTGTCCTAACTGCCTTTTTTCATTAACATTCATAAAAAAGCTATTTTAATTTTTTCACAGCTTTTTTTAAAGAGCACGTGAAAGCCACCCAAAAACTGAATGCTATTTCTTCGTTCGTGAATAGAAACCTCACAAAAGTTAACCTTAATCAGTTTCAGCACCAACCAAGAGGTATACTGTTTCCACCACCACCTCCACTAAATGCTTCTCCCCTCATCTCAACCAACATGAGGAAACGGAAGTTGAGTGGCAGTCTCACCTCCACCACTTTCCTGCCCAACCTACCTAGATCTGTGCTATTTGGCCTATTTCTACTACTTCTACTTGCCTTTCTTGCCATTGTCTACTTCTTAGGTCAGTCAATGTTGCTATCCAAAATAAAAATCCAGGCAAAAATGTCATATTTGACCTCAACTTACTCTTTTTGCAAATTATAATAATTGGTCGAGCACATAGTTGAGCTAGTTGGCACAGCTTTAGCCCACAAATGCCTTAGCTAATTGGCTTAGTTTGCAATAATAGAAAGGCGTTGATTTGTTCGGAAGGAAGTGCTGGTTAGCTGACTGGCTGACCACTGCTGCTGGCCTGTTGAGCCATTCAGTTAATGAGCGAGGGGCAGGAGGATTAGCTGACAGAGAATGGCCTTTAAATTTATTATTATTATGTATTCACACAACTCCAACCAGAAGTAGAATAACCATGAAGAAAAACGTAATTAAATGGACTCCAAGGGTTAACCAGAACAAGTGTTCTAAACTAACTTAACCGGCTAAATGGTTGAAAAGTGAAAAGGAAATTGTGGTAACGGGAAAATACAAGGAAAAAACTAAGGTTCGAAATTGACCAAAGACAAATTATTTTTGATCTAAATTATTATTTTAACCATCGTTTGCAGGCGCCTCAGAAATGGCTCATATAGAAAATCTGCATTATTTGCATTTTTATGCAAAAGTCAAGGAAAAAACTCAGAAGTATGCAAAAAATTTTTTGATATATCAAGCAAAAAAATTTCTTCTCTATTGATATTTTTTCGAAAACTCCTTTTTTACACTACGATAGGGATACCTCATTTTGAATCAATCTTTGCGTATTTTGATTGAAATTAACATTAAATTAAAATTTGCACTTTTCATATACCTAGAAGGTAATAGGTCATTACTAAAAAGTGCCCATTTTTACGAAAAAATGCCAAGAAAATGTGAAAAACTGCCAAGTTTTCTTGGCATTCTTTGCAGAGGCTCGAATCTGTTAACATTTTTTAATTTCAAGTCCATCAGGTAGTCCTGCGATTCTAGTTGCTAACGAGGTATCAGTTGTAGCATCAAAATATAGCACGAAAAGGCAAAAGTATGAACCAAATTATTTTTCTGACTTCCTTCATACTGTTACTTTTTTGTGCTATATTTTGTGGGGATGATGCAACAACTGATACCTCGTTAGAAACTAGAACCGCAGGGCTACCTGATGGTCTTAAAATTAGAAAAAATGTTAACAGATTTAAGCCTCTGCCAAGAATTCCAAGAAAACTTGGCATTTTTCACATTTTTTGACACATTTTCGTAATGACCAAAGTAATACTGGCAGCTAAATGCTGACTTTCTTTCGTGAAAATTAAAAATTAAAAATAAAAATTAAAACATTTCGATCCCTTAAAAGTATTAAAAACATGGCCAAAATTGGCCAACTGGCAAAGTGGGTTCAAGTGAATCAAAGGAATCAGATACAGCCAAAAGTTTAGATTTAGAATCCATCGGTGAGAACCTTTAATGAATTTCTATTTACAAATTTTGTTCAAGCTCAATTCTAGTTATTTTAATCAAAAGAATAAGATGAGCATCGATGGTGACTATTAAAAGAGCTAGGTGATATTCCGCAAAAATTTCACAAATCGACACTTGGCAAAACGACACTTCACAAAACCACGTTTCACGAATCGACACTTTACAACATAAAGAATAGGAGACCAAGGCATATTTTTTGGAAATTCTTTTTCAATTTTGTTTCGAAAAACCATCTCAAACGCACTGAACCACCCAGAAAACACCAAGTCAGTAGAAAGGGCTCTAGCAAATAAATAAAAGTTCAGAATCAAATCTTTCATCAAAGTAGGTCAAATTAGCCTCGATAAATGCATCTAATAGGCTAGTTGTTATCTAATAAAAAAAATTTAGTTTCACAAACGGGTCAACCCAGCTACTCTTATTACAACAATGAAAATGGAGGTGTTTTATATGGAAGGGATGTGAAAAATATATCTTCAACTGCGGCTCTACGCTCATTCCAGGCCGGACAATCGTTATTGCCTTTGCCCACACAAGTTCATCTGGACAACATATCCATGCCGATTTACCGCCAAGAAGGATTGTCTACACGTAAGTTATATTTAACTTTTTTAGTTGACATTCGAATTATGAAACAAACGAAAATATGGTGCAATTTTAGACAATTTCCGTCCAACATGATTCCCAAATTTTGTTCAATATATCTATTGCACCCCAATCCAGACTGGTGTTATACGCCCGACAGACCCTAGAGCCTACCCCTTCTTCTTATGACTTTCAACGAATTATCAGTGCCGACCATCTACACCTGACTGGATCCAAGTCTAGATCTGCAAGAGATCTGGTTGATCAAAACATGGTTAGTTACTTTGCACCGACTTTGATTGATCAAAAAAAGTTGTTGCTATTTTATAGGTTGTTAAACGCGCATTGGTTTCATATTTTATGCTTTCTGGAAGATGGTTTCTCGGCTTTCTAAACGATGATCTCAAGGTATTTTTTGTGATATTTTCGCTAGTTATGAAATTTTTACGCAAAAATAAAATTCGAGACAAATCTGGTTCGAGATAACTTTTTTGCGAGACTTTAAATTCTAGAAAAATAAGGCCAATAATGAGGCCAAAAAATTGTCCAATTTTTAAAACTATCTAAAACTTTTACATTTTACAATGTTAGTATCTTAATTTTTCAGCCTCAATCAATAGATTTATTAGCTAGTGTAACCACTCCTCACAGCCTCAACCCGATGATAGCCAGTCGTTTAGTCAGTCTTGCAAATATGACTGCTTCGGCAAAGGAGTGTGCAAACAGGGGAACTGCCATTGTCATCCTGGCTACAGTGGCAAACATTGTGAAGAAAGTGGGTAACTAATACAATATTTCCTCTATTAACTCCGCATAGGAACTTATTGAAAATTTTGAAATTTTTTTTTATATAAAAAATGACCCTAACTCTGAAATCCTAGTCAAAAAACAAGTGGTGGGGAGTTAATAGAGAAAATACGGTAAATTTTGGTGCATAGACGTTTCTCGAAATGAAACTTTTTTCATTTTCGAGAAACGTTTCTCGAATTTGAAACTCAAAAGAGTAAATATCTCTAGGGGTATATATGTATACCTGTAAAGATACTTATTTAGACATACCAAGGGTATTTGGCCGCTTCGCGGCCAAATACCAGCACACTCCACATTGCAAGGGATAAGCGTACATACATGTGTTAACCCTAACCCCCGCAATGTGGAATATGCTGGACTTTGGCCATCACATTCAGCCAAATACCTTGATATGTCTAAATAAGGTATACACCTAGAGATATTTTACTCTTTGAGTTTCAAATCGAGAAACGTTTCTCGAAAATGAAAAAGTTTCATTTTCGAGAAACGTCTATACCCCTAAATTTCCCCATAAATTTTTCCCAATTACACTTTCAGCCGCTTGCCCGGTGCTTTGCAGTGGTAATGGAGTATTCAGTAATGGGCAATGTGTGTGTCATGAAGGCTTCAAAGGACCTGAATGTGACCTGCTAGACAGCTGGTGCGCCCTGCCTAACTGTAACTATCATGGACGGTATTTCCCTTTTTAAAACTACAAACCATAAACATATTGAACAAATTGTGTCCCAGGTGTTCTATGCGAGGCCAATGCATCTGCGATTCGGGCTGGAGCGGAGAATTCTGCGATAAGCCTAGCTGTGTGGATCCTACCTGCTCTGGACACGGCATCTGTCAAGACTCTCACTGCTATTGTGTCTCCGGTTGGTGGGGTGAAAGCTGTGAACAGTCTTTTGATGGCTCCAAAATGTGTGCCTTTGCGTCGGAGAGGAAAATGGGTGGTGCTGAACTGTTATCCTTTACAGTTGATCAAGGCAGCCCCACAGGCAACATAGAGGGCGATTCTACTCAAAAAGTAAGGTACGAAACTTTGAATGCACAATCAATCCCCTCGTATATTCGGCAAGTTTTAGGGACGTTTCCAATGAAGTAAACAGTAATAGCGAAGGCATGAGAGTGCCTTTGTGGAGTTGTCCTGCTGGTTGTCTGAACGGTGTGTGCGTTAATGGAAGCTGCCATTGCTCTGCTGGTTGGAGCGGGCAAGACTGCTCCACCACTGAATGCATCCAGGGTTGTGATGTGCATGGACATTGTGAAGGCATGTTTGTATTTGTAATAGAGGCTGGAATGGGGACAACTGCTTTATTGGTCAGTTTTTTTGTAAAATCACATGAGGAATCTATAATTTTCGTTTTCAAGAAGGTTGTCTGCACAACTGCAGCGGCAATGGTCAGTGCACCTTTGTGTCTGACCAATGGAAATGCTTCTGCGATGCTGAACACTACGGTGAGGGATGTGAATTCGGCAAAGAATCTGATTGTGAAGATGAGATGGATAATGATAATGGTTAATAATCTTAATTGGATATCTTTTCATTTTTGAACCTTTTCTAGATGGCTTAGTCGATTGTGAAGACTCAGAGTGTTGTTCGAAAGAAGCTTGCGTTTCCAATCCTATGTGTTTGAGTCCTATCCAACCAAAGACGCACTAATTAAAGCCAAAGTGAGCGAAGATGCCGACTTCTTCGACAAAATGAAGTTCTTATTTGATGGTTCTCCCTCAGTCCAAAACTACGCTGACCAAAAGCTGTTGGACAGAAGGTAAATAGCTAAATGACTAATTACTGAAAGCTAAACTTCAAAATTTAAGGCGAATCTCTGTAATCCGTGGACGTGTACTTTCCTCCTTAGGTGGACCGCTCACAGGAGTCAGAGTTAGCGATGCGGACAATACCCAGCATGGCTTCAGTATCAGTAGGAGTGAGGAGGGAGGCGGCATCTTTGATCTAGTGGTCAACGGAGGTGGTCTAGTCAGAGTATTGTTCGTGAGACAACCCTATGGCAAACTCACCCAGTCCTTCTATGTGCCATGGAATCAAGTATTGTATGTTGGAGATGTCTATATGAACAACAACCAGCAACCAGTGGAAGACTTCGGCAAACCATTGAACAATGCCCAAATAACGGCTGCAGCCAGCAAGTGCCAAAGTTACACGATTGACCATGGAATCAGGCCTAAATTGATGGAAGGTTGGAAAATAAGCCAGCATGTAGGATATTCCTCAGCTTCCCCACCACTCAGGTGTTCGGTGACTCTGGAAGCGTAGTCCAAGCTATCCCCTAGAATTGAAATTTGGCGCAAATTTGTTTGCAGAAGCTTTGGTATACAGCAGTAAGAGATTGAAAGCAGCCCAAAGTGTTGTGTACATGTCTTTGTTGGGTGAACAAGTGCCGTTAAAACTGCGACTGGTTCACGTCAACATTGATGTGGCTGGCAGACATTTCCAGAGCGTTTTCTCAGCTATTCCTGAGCTAATGCACACTTTTTGGTGGGACAGAAGAAATATTTATGGACAATTCGAGTATGGACTAGTTGATGCTACTGGTTAGTTGATTTGCTTTTCCCTTAAATTTCTAACGAAAAGAAGACCATTTAAAAAAGCAAAAAGTAGCAATTGAACAATATCTACGCACTCGATTGAACCTTGGATCCCGACATGAGTAAACTTTGAACCCCAATACGGTTGAAATTCGGTCAACAAACAGCAGTGCAAGAACTCGGCGCTACTCGGTTTTACCAACATTGCATTGTACATTCCCGAGTAGCTTTTTTGCGAGGGGGGGGGGGAGGAGGCGGTATTAACGAGTAGCGTCAAGATCTCTAATTTTAAAAAATGGCGCACAAGCTTAAAATTCAACAATTTTGTAATAAAAAATTCAAAAAGACATTCACGTGAGAGTTCGGTACTTATTCCGTTGGTCTTCCGTCCATTTGGGTTGGATTTTTCAAATTTTGGCCTAAATAAGTCATTTCTAAATTTTTTTTTAAATTTCAACATTGCCAATGACAAGAACCTTGTTTATGATACTTTAACGGATTGAAATTTCACTCAAACGGATAAGTTTCACAAATTGAATAAAGTTTCCCTGTTGTTAGTGAGCAGTCTTAGGGTCGGAGGGCGCATATTAGAACAGTCTCAAACACCTTTTCATTAAGATTTTTTCAAATCGCATTCAAATCTTTGTAGTCTTGAGCGGGATTTGAAATCCAACAGTAAGTCTTTACCCAAAGAGCACTTTCACAAGTAAATCGACCATGCTGAACACGAAACCGTCAAGAAAACCTCTCAAGAAAACTAAAAACAAGAAATTTGCCGAAATTATCACACCTACTCTTGGCAACCCTTATAATCAAAAGCCTTTTTTCGCATCAGAGAGCCATTTTTGAAAAATGTTTTACACTAGTCCTGTTCACCTAATTGTGCTGAACAGGAATATGAAATAAAAATTTGCTTTTGGGCACGCAATTTTGAGAAAATCGACATTTTATTGAGAATTTGGCAAAATGTAATATTTTTGAATTTTGACGCCGTCGTCTAAAATTTCGATGATTATTCGGAAATGACTGGACTCATTTAGAAAAGCTTTTCCTGGGGAGCAAAATGATATCATTTGTGATTGGGGTTGACTTAAGAAAAAGTGATCTAGAGCCATTAAAAATGATATGTCAAAAAAACGAGCGTCCAAAAATTGACTTTCTTAAAATGCATGGTGGAAAAAATTTTCCGGCATAGCCAGGTCATGATTCATCCTTACTAGAGATGGCGAATGGGGGGCGGGCGGGATAACGGGACGGGATTTTCGGACAAAATAAAACGGGAACGAGATTCTGAGTTTGAAAAAACGGGATCCCGGCGGATCCCGCCCGAAAAACGGGATTTTCTTTTATCGTTAATTTCACAGTAAAAGTGGCCCCAGCGCTTCAAAGGATGTTTTTTATTGAAATTTTCTCACATACATCGATGCAAAATAATTTAAATAACAATAATTCAACTGCGTTAAGACTCTGTTCAAAAAGATTAAAATTTCTGCCTCGCTGATTTTAAGATTACTCCGGTTCTACTGGAGTTGCCGGTGCCGAAGACATTTCGGTTCCCCCTGTCGTTTTTTTTTCATGAAAACAGCTTAGTCACCCCTATTGCTAAAAATAATAAAATAACTGGTGTCCAAAAAGTTCGGAGCGGACTTTTAAGCTTAATTTTTGAAATGAAAATTATGCAATAAAAAATTCCAAAGATAGGGTTTTGTAGGCCTTTCCTTCCTCTTTCTAATGGTATATTTAACTTAGCTTGATTATTTTGGATAAGTAACCGTTTGGCTTCAAACACTTGTGAGGTTATTTTAAGAAATTTACCAGCGTTTTCATCACCTTTAGTGATCAAACTTTTTATTGAATTTCGAGCGTCATGACAAAATTTTATCACCATGTTGTAGCGCAGCTCAAGAGCTACAAACCCATATTACAGAATAATTTTCAAAATTTGATTGTTGAGATATGACTAGGGTTGTCGAATCGAGCGCTCGATTTCGAACTTTTCGCTCGAAAGTTCGAAAATTTTCGAATTTCGAGCGGAAGTTCGAATTTCGAGCGCTCGAAAAAAAATTCGAATTATGCTTTCGAATTTCGAGCGCTCGAAAAAAATTTCGAATTATGCTTTCGAATTTCGAGCGCTCGAAAAAAATTTCGAATTATGCTTTCGAATTTCGAGCGCTCGAAAAAAAATTTCGAATTATGCTTTCGAATTTCGAGCGCTCGAAAAAAATTTCGAATTATGCTTTCGAATTTCGAGCGCTTATTTTCGAGATATAGTTCGGAACTTGCAGCACACAAAAAAGAATGTAATGGTGAATTTTTCTTGTTTTAGAAAAATGCCAAGCGAAGTTTGGAAATCGTTTAAGAAAGTCGGTGGAAAGACTATTTTCACTTGTGGGGAAGAGCTTAGACTGCCAAAGAGTAGATCAACAACTTATCTTTCGGGTCACCTGAAATCGGCAAGGTCCAAGGAAAAGTTAGCGAACAAAAAATTGGGACCTTCTGAGGCGAAAAAAGCCATAGCGGTGCTTTTTGCGATCTCAGAGTCTCCGATCTGCGCCGTTTGATCAAGCACAACTATGAACAAAGAATGGTAGTTTTTTCGGCGCTTATTCGTTTGGTGTGGTAAAGCGGTCGTGTGTGGTCGATTAACCATGGTTTCGATTAATTGTTTCTAAAAATCCATTAATGAGGCGGCGAAGCCGCTGAAAATTTTCGATTTCGAATCGAGCGCTCGAAAATTTTCGAATTTCGAATCGAGCGCTCGAAAATTTCAAATGTCGAATCGAGCGCTCGACTCGAAAATTTCGAATTTCGAATATCGAATCGAGCGCTCGACTCGAAAATTTCGAATTTCGAATATCGAATCGAGCGCTCGACTCGAAAAATTCGAGCGCTCGACAACCCTAGATATGACCTTTTGGAAAAAATCAATTTCTTGAAAAATGACCAAAATCCGAAAAATTGGCAAAAACTTGCATTTTGGTCATTTTTCAAGAAATTGATTTTTTCCAAAAGGCCATATCTCAACAATCATATTTTGAAAAATTATTCTGTAATATGGGGTTTGTAGCTCTTGAGCTGCGCTACAACATGGTGATAAAATTTTGTCATGACGCTCGAAATTCAATAAAAAGTTTGATCACTAAAAGTGATGAAAACGCTGCTAAATTTCTTAAAATAACCTCACAAGTGTTTGAAGCCAAACGGTTACTTATCCAAAATAATCAAGCTAAGTTAAATATACCATTAGAAAGAGGAAGAAAAGGCCTACAAAACCCTATGTTTGGAATATTTTTGGGAATAAATTTTATTGCTAAAATTACTTCAAAAGTCCGCTCCGAACTTTTTGAACACCAGTTATTTCTTCTATTTTAAAATTTTTGTTTTCTCGAAATGGTTTGTTTTCCAGAAAGTTTCAAAACTCTGGTTGGATTATATTTTGGGGAGGGGGAGGTGCGGTCATAGGGGTATTACTCCCTTGACCGAAAAAATAGGCAAAATTAGGCAAATTAACCCCCCCCCTCTCCTCGATAAAGTTGAAGTTGCGGCACTGCATAGAAAGAAAAAGTAATGGTTAATTAACGCTAAAATTTTAGTGAATTTTGAGCAGCGGTTTCAAAAATGTCCAATTAGGTGCCATCCTACCCTTCCGACATACTATTTTGTGGCTGGGTCAAACCCTCGCAAGCTACCCAATTGTCTGATTCAATTTTGGTGTGATAACTTTTCTATCTGATTATGAATGAAACCATCACATTTGAGCAGTAAACAAAATGTGTAGAGGTTGACGCGATATAGAACTAAGTACTTATTAATTGGGTGATTTCCCTTTACTTTGATGGTCATTCGCATTCAATTGCCAAATTCAAGCCATTTGCTAACAGTAAAACAGTGCTGCAAATAATTGCAATCCATTGCTCAATGATTTTTAGTCTAGAAGCCAGTGAACTTGCTTAAAAGTAGAGTGAAAAAATAAAGGAAGTCACAAACATAGCAAACAAGGAATAATCGAATTCACGAAATTTCTGCAAAAAATGAGAATTTACAAAAAAAATTCTCTCAAAATTGCTTTTTTTAGACAAAATTTTCCTGAAAATGACTAGCGGGATTAGGCAAAAAACGGGAACGGGACCGGGATTTTCGAAAAAAAACGGGCGGGATAACGGGACGGATTTTGGGCCAAAATCGGGGCGGGCGGGACGGGATCCCGTCCCGTCGCCATCTCTAATCCTTACACATTATGTCTTCAAATAGAAAATAAATAAAGTGTGCACCTAGCGAGATTAGAACAGTTGACTTAAGTCGATGCGTATGTGAAAGTCTCCCCCTTTAAATCCAAAAAAATTTAAAAATATTTTGACAAAAATGGGGGGGGGGGTGTTACAAACAGAATAAGTGCCGGGAATTCAGGGTTCAATCAAGTGCAAGCGTAGTGGATTAGCTTGCTACTGCTCAACTTAGCCGCAGAAGCCCTAATTTTTCATTTTTCAGTTAGAGTCGGCTATGGATATGAAAATTGCCTTGATAAAGTGAACAAATCATCTGGCACACTCAGCGTGTTCAACTTGAGGGTGCAACACTTAATCAGGGAGATTTATTGCAAGGACCCTGGACATTGAACTTTCAACATCGCTTTGACCCTATCAAAAGTAAATTTTATTTTCGTTTTCATATTCTCATGTTAATCTTATTAGACGTGCTCCACAAAGGAGATGGGAGCAGCCTGTACTTGGACAAATCAGTCGACATTCTCAATACTGTTTTGGGCTCTGAGTCCAGGCGTCCAGTCAATTGCGCCAAGTGTAAGAGTAAAGAGCCTCTTTCAGGAGCGCAATTGTTTTCTCCCATGGCTGTGGCAATATCGCCTGATGGTACGGTGTTTGTAGGCGACTTTAATTTGGTCAGGAAGATTTCTGCGGATGGGACGGACGTAGAAAGTGTTCTTGAATTAAAGTTAGCTATTTTGCGTTTTCTTCTATTTCGCCTTCTAATCGGTTTGTGATTGCAGCACGATGGACACTGGTCATCAGTATTATCTGGCTGTGCATCCATCCACTGCCACTCTATTTATATCTCTACCTCTGAGGCGTCAGATCTGGCAGGTGAATACACTGGACAAGTCAAAGAATATTCTCAACAATTATCATGTCTTTGCTGGTGATGGCGACACATGGTACTTTTTCTTTGTAGAAAAGGCCTGGTTTTTTTTATTTTTCCCTATTTTAGCTCTGACACTGGGTTGGCTGATTCCTGTGGTGATGGCGGATTGGCTTCTGATTCACAACTCAGTTTTCCTAAGGGTTAGTATTGATTCGTTACTTTTTTTTGTATAAACCTAATAAGCTCTATTTCAGGCATTGCTTTGATTCCCTTGGTAATCTGTTCATTGCTGATGGACGGAAGCTAAGGATGGTGACAACCTCAGGAAAGCTCCTCACTGTTATAGCCGATCATCCATGGAAACCAACAAGTGCTTGTGCGGCTTCATTTCCAATTCAAGAACTAAACATGGTTGGGCATTTTTTAGAAACAGGATATACAGACTACGTGACGTCAACTCCTCCTCCCTTCCCGTCTAGGCTCCGACACTTTTTTGAAAATTTTCCAGTTTTCTTTGCTTGGTCTAATCCGAATTTTCGCATTATCGATTTTGCCTGTCGTTTGTGAATGACCACAGTTTTAACGATGGACCCATGGTCCCCGATATAACGACATTGTTTTTGGAAACGAGGTTGTCGTTATATCAGGACGGGATGTATTTCTAAACCAATAATTTGCAGGAATGGCCAACCTCTATAGCTTTTGATCATTCCTCAAAAGCACAGCACTTGTTTGTTCTGGATTCCCAAGTGCTCTACCAAATCGATTTAACCTCACAAGTGGTGCATGTGTTAGCTGGTGTGCGCAAAGGGTGTGAACAGGAAGCTGGATTTGAACCGCTCAAGAGTGCTCAGGTCAGAACTAGTTTAATAAAGTCTTCTGCTTCTAAATCAAAATTTTTTAGTCCATTGCCATTGATTCCTCTCTGGGTAGAGTGCTTGTGGCTGAATCTGATGGAAGAGAATGAACCATGTAAATTTAAAAACTTTTCTAGTCCTTTCTTTAATTTTAACCTACAATTTATTGCAGATCAGATCAGTGCCTATGGCAAAATCAGGCTTTCTTACTCAAGTAATTGTGGGTAGAGTGGGAAAGTGTGATTGCCATCCAATCAACTGTCCTTGTGATGATGCTGTGTCCAATCCTTTGATTGCCACACAAGCTCTGCTGCATAAACCCATTTCTTTGGCTGTTCATCCCAATGGAAACGTCTACATTGCTGATCAAGTAATTTGCTTTGACTTCTTCGTCTTTAGATAATTCTAATACCTTTTACAGGCGAACTACAAAATCAAGAGAGTAGAGACAGCAAAAGTGCAGTTAAGCAAGTCCACCAACATGTACATCCTCAGCTCACCAGCAACAGATGAGATCTACTATTTCGATAATAAGGGTCAACATCTAAGCACCTCTTCATTATTAAGTGGCCAACTACTATACAACTTTAGGTAAGCTATTTAAAATATGGCCTCCTACGACCGACTCTCGGTGTAGTGACACTCCTCGTCACTATATCGAGACTATTGCGAGAGTCGACTATATTTATTCTCTGCTTATTTTAGCTACACTGCCGATCAAAAACTCTCCAAAATATTGCTTAGAGGAAAATTCAAAGTCGAGGTTGTGCACCTAAACTCTACACAAATTGTTTTGAAGCGTAGAAATGGCAGGGAAATTCATATAACTTCAGCCAAACAAGACAATCAGCTGATAGAATCAGTTAGTGGTGAAACAACGGAAATTATTACAAGCCTGGAATACGGAGACAGACAACTACTGGTTCAGATAGCATCATCCAATGATGGAAATTCAGTGCACTTTGGCTACCATACAGCCACTTCAATCCTTAGCAATGTAACAGATGCAGTAGGGAATGTGTTTGAACTAAGCAGTCCGGCGTTCAGCTCCGGTATTTTGGTGGCTAAAATAACAAAAGAGGCTTCCATTCAAAGAATTTTGATTGATGACAATGAATTTGTGGAAAAACAGGGTAGACTAGTTTTTCCAGAATTCTTCCTAAGCTTATTTATATAATTTAGGAAAAACATTCACCAAACTCACCTCATCACCATCTGGCTTTGCTCTAGACTCATCCACTGGCGAAAAAACACTGTTCGAGAAAATGAGCAACCCTCTTTTGTTGCCTAATGAAGAAGTTGTGCTGAAACAAAAGATCAGTTTTCCAGAAGTTGTCAAACCTGCTCGTCGCCATCTGAACCATCGGGTGGAGTGGCGCAACCATGTTGGCAGAGGAAGCACGTCAGATGGAGGGGCTTACCGGATCGTGCAGGTTGGACGAAAAAGAAGGGTAAATTTCTTACTCCAATAACGAAGTTTGAACAGAGAGTGACATTTTTTAAATTGCCTTTTTGACTAATCCACTCACACATTTTTTAAATTAATCAGCTTGTTTGCAACCAAAATATTGATTAACACTCTAGTCATGCTGTTCTGCTTTTGTTTGGAGAGAAAATATACTCAAATTTTATAAATTTATTGCTGTGTCACAGCAGTTTTATACCGTATTTCTTCTAATATCTCCCCCTGGGAAGTTATTTTTCAAACTCCCAAAATCGGAAAATTTGAATTTGATCTCGAGACTCGTAAGGGCTCGATCCAAATCTAAAAAGTGACATCGGTAGAGCTCGCGGGAGTTAAGAAAATGTGTTTGGGAACACTTTTAAAAAAAGTTGATTTGGGGGGGAGGGTATATCCAAGTAGCACCAATTTTGCTTTTTTCGTGGCATATTTCAAGTGTTTGGCAAACCCAATCAGTTTATGCCTACAAATTGATGGTAACTTGCCCGAGAGAAGTTTCCTCGAAAACACTTCGCCAAAATCACGATTTTAAACTCAAAGGTCCATTTATTAAAGGATGTACGGTAAACTTAATATTTTGTTTTAGGTTAATGGTCGAAACATGTTCACAGTACAGTTTGACCGCACCCAACTCACAGACACCCTGATCGACAATTACGACAATGACCTGCTACAGGTGAAATACAACTCCTACGGCCAGTTGATGTCTATACACTCCAATCCATCTGCAATTGCTGAGGCTGCTACCCACCTGTATCAACTACACCAGTCAATCGCTAGTTTCTCAGATATCCTGGCAAGAGCAGTATCGTCAGTTCAAGTATGATGAGCAGAGCAGGCTTGTGCATATTTCTTTCGCCAGCACTGTCATCCCTTCAATTATCAGAAAAATTTTCTACCATAGCAACAGCTCCAGCATCCCCACTACTGTGCAAATTGGTACTGAGCCAGAAGGCAATTTCACGTGGATTTTGAATAATAGTGGTAATAAAATCGTGGGACTGATCACACCCAGCGGAGAAAAACACAATTTTTTTGAAATAAGTAATGGTGGAGTCAAAATGATAACTTATCAAACTGATGATCCCTCTGAAAGACCTGGTGTCATAAGCTATGCTATTACTTATAATGCTGAAGATCAAATCACCAGGTTTTCAACAGAAGAAGGCAAGAAATATTTCGTGGTTAAGAGGGATGAATATGGAAGGATAGAAAGCTTGAATTACTCGGAATCAAATTCTTTCCAATACACTTATGATAAGGACAATAGGGTAAGATTTTATTTGTAGCCTTCACGAATCTTTCCACAACAAAGTAACGCAAAAAACTTTTCCTTTTCGATACTGAAATTAACAATTTTTCGGCCAAAATAAATATCACACTGATTATTACAAATGGGACAAAAGAATTGAAAAATAGAAATAGGGTACGTTGACGTTATGTACCTTTTGTCCCGTTTTGTCCCAAATCTCTTTTTTTCATAAAACTCATGATAAAGCACCCAAATATTAGTCCCAGATTACCTCGGAAAAAGTGCGTAAGGCATTTATTAGTCCATTCTAACATATGCTGACCCACCCCTTAGCCTAAGTAGTTAGAACAAAGGGTAGCTCCAAAATGGGAGAAAAGGTACATAACGTCGATACCCCGAAAATAGGGGCAGAAATTAAGATGAAGCCTACTCTCGATAAAGTAACATCCCTCATACAGTAGAAAAAATACTGCGGATTGTTTTTCTGTAATACATTGCTTTTCCTCACACTGAATTTGTTTCATTTTTAAAAATTACTTCAACATAAAATGACAATTTCTATTTAAATTTTACTGGGTTTTCATTCTAGACGATTGAAAGATTAAATTATATAATAATATCATTTCAGATAAGCAACATTGTCTCACCATCAGCAAACAGAACATTTACTTACCAAGGCTCTTTGCTATTATCCACAAACAGATAATGTATTCTAGCAGCGGAGCTATACTCAATTCTGTCTACTTCAACTACGAGTATGATGATTTACTCAAATTGGTTGGCTTAAATGCTGTAACTAACGAGTTTGAATTGGGTCGCCAAAGATTTGACTACTATGCTTCTTCTGGACTAATCCACAAAATGGCCAATTGCACTTTTGAGTATAGCACTCAGAAACGAAGAATATCGCATCGAATGGTAATTTTCACACACTTACAAACTACCTCAATTTAGATCAAATTACATAAAAAATCCTATATTCTGAAATAAGTAGGTGTTTTTTTTTATCGAGTAAGAGAAGCATTGGCTGGAAACCTACCTAGCAGTTAGCAATGGCCAGTTAGCGAGTGTTTTTTGAATTGTTTTTAAATAAAAATGCCTATTCATCACCCTATTTTTATATTAATTACTTCCTATCTGGTACAGGGTTAGTTTGAAAAAACGATTCCACCTTTCAAAAATTTGCGTATATAGTTCCTCACCCCATTCGTTTCCCCAGGAAAATCGATGAAAGTAATTAAGCTACCTACCTCGGCGCTCTTGGTTATAAGTTACAAAATATTTGATCATAAGCACAACCACTGTTCACTACAAACAGCAACAAAATGAAATGCGACCAAATTTCAGTTCCAAATTAAAGAATTAAAATAATGGAACTAAACTTTTTAAAAAATAGGGCGGTTTTTTTGCATCCTGTATTTACTCGCTCTCTAACAACTACATCACAGAGGCCCATTATATCTTAGCCTAGAATCAATAAGAAAATTTGCATAACCGAAGGCTGAAAAAGGAGCAAAAGATAAAAGATACTGTGCACAAAATGACATAGATGGTTCTACTTTTTTAGGTTTTGGTTAAACATTCAAAATCTCAAAATTGACCTAAATTTTTCAGATTTATAAGTGGTTGAAAAAAATTAATTTGCAGTAATTAAGGTACTTATGCTGTTGACGGCGCCACCCCAAATTTTGTTTTTTGACAATATACAACCTTTGTTACATCAGAAATTCATTTATTACAAATCAAAAAACATACAATTCCGCAATTTGAGACCACAAATGATAGAAAATATCACATCCATTAAATTTTCTTCTCCACACAAAATCAGATACATACGACTGAAATAAGGTTCTTGCCGTTCCGAATTCTTTCTTGTGGCGGTGCTTGTACTTCTGCCAGAGAGATTCTACTGCTTGCGTATGCGCCCCTGTCTCATGATCGACAAAATTTATGGAGTGGTTGACCGTGAGATGTAGAGTAAAAGAAAAATTTGGGGTGGCGCGTCAACAGCATAAGTACCGTAATTAATAGAGATGAAGCCAAATCAGAAAGCACAATTTAAAAAGTGGCTTGGCTGCCGAGATATGTCCCAGAATTGGTGTGCTAAAATTTATTTTTGTGATTTAGGTCATTTCTCAGCGACCAATTTTTTCACATCGTGTTTTTCAATTCAGATTCTTAAGAAAATTGAGAAAAATTCACATAGAAGTAGATAATTTTATTATTACCGGATAAAATTTTAGTTCTCTGTGGACACTCATTACTTGGCGGATAGAAAACCTGTCCGTTTATTGCTGTTATCTTCTGCTATGGCACAAATACTAGAGGCTTCGTTTGAGTACGATTCTTTGGGGCGATTGACTAAAACAATTTGGACAGTAGGTGGTCAGACGCAAACTTCTGAGGAGCATCTATATAATCCAAATGGACAGGTTGGTTGGCTTGTATTGGTCCATTTGTAAGTATCATTTATTGGTTTTTAGCTGTCTAAAGTTGTGTTAAGCCGAGGTCACCAGTGGTCTTTGGCTTACGACCAAAACATGAGGCTGAAACAAATCAACAACGTTAAGCTAAAGCTGGGTGCTGGAGGATTAGCTCAAAAGCTGGGAGATACTATCTACGAATCTGATCACAAAACAGGATGGATAGATCAAAGAGGTGTGGTTAACTGTGTGAAAATTGGACTCTATATGTCATAGAAAACTTGCCTTGTTCCCCCTGTTGTTTTTTTGATAAAAAAAATTCTTTCAAAAGTCCCAAAAATTTAACTACAGGGTGCACGGGAAAATCCTGCTTTTTGTTCGTGAAAAAGCAGGAATTTTCGCACATCTCACAGCTTTTTAAACAGCTTATTCTTGCTTTTTGCAGATTTTTTGGTTTAAATTCCTGCATTTTGGAAACAGAATCCTGCTTTCGCGATTTTCGATCTGTGCACCTTGACAGGGTGTAACAAGGAATTTCCCATTTTTAAATGGCCATACTTTTTACCTATGTCGATTTTCAAAATTCTGTTTTTACAAATCTATTTTTTATCACCGACAATATTTTTTCACTATATAACACGCCTCAAAATAAACATTTTTTTTATTTCTCACTTTTGTCCTGTAGAATTTCTCGTATATTATACGAGAAATTCTACAGTTATAAACGCACAGTCATCGACGGTGCAAAATCTGACTCAGGATGAACACGTGCTCATCTTGAGTCAGATTTTAAAAAAAGTTGATTTATAGGCGTATTTATGTACTGTCAAAAACACGGGTTTCGCTTGGTCCTCCTGTGGTTTGGGTTTCGGCCATCCAGGGCCATCCAAGAGCCACCCAGCGACCAGAATCTAAATTACAGGGGTGCCAAGCAAAAATTGTGATGTTGAGATTGTACACTAAACAAAATTGTCGGCGAGAAAAAGCTATCTGTAAAAACAGAATTTTGAAAAACGACCCAGAAAAAAAGTTATGGCCGTTTGAAAATGGGGGAATTTCTTGCTACGCCTTGTATTTTTGAGCGCATTTTAACATACGCTCGCCTAGCCTTGCCTGAGCCTAAATTTATATATTCCTGACATCAAGGAAAAAAGCAGCTTGGGGATCAAAGAAAAATATTTTTCACTATTTTATACCAAATTTTTTTTGCATAAAATGATTTAGAAGTGTATAAAAATGGCCTTTGAAAATTTTTTTTGCTAAAAACAACACAGGAGGATCGAGGCAAGTTTTTTCGGGAGGGGTGCGAACCCATTTGGAGTTGAATTTCATTCCTTATTTATTACAGGATCTTACAAGTTTGAATACGACTCTATCGGCCAATTGCTACAAGTCAACAAGAGCAGTGAGAAGACGGGTGAACTGAAAGGAGACCACTTGCATTACACTTATGCTTATGATGACCAGAACAGATTGGTCAAAAGGACAATTGGCGAGAATGGACGCGAGTCAAAAGTGCACATATTCTATTATGCTCTTCCACACAAACCTCATCTGATCACTCACTACACTTCCTCTACCTTGTAAGATTTAATTTGAAAAATTTAAAAAAATTGACAAGGGATTTTAGTATTTTGATAACGGTATTCAGTCCCAGCTAGAATTGTAGCACAATATAGCAAACATTTTTTTTTAAATAATTAACTTTAATACGGGACGAAATGAAAACCAAGAACATTTCAAAACCAAATATTAGCTCCTGAAAAGGGAGCTTACAGTCTACTGTCTGACTTAAAACAATAATTTCACGGCCTAAAAAACGGCGCCATGTGACCAGGGCGTCAATTTATTCTAATTCGCGCCGGCGCACATGCAACTATGCTTAAAACACTGAAGGGACCGGCCAAAGCTATCCTAAGTGAGATATTAATTTACTACAATACGTACAGGTTGGGTTGGGCAGAAGCAGTCCTGAATGTTTTGTAGAATTTCAGAATTTTTTCTGTAGGATTTATATAACCATTGTCCTTTTAATTTCAATTTTTTAGAAATGACAACCAAGCCATTTGGACCATTCACTACAACAATGATGATGAACCATTTCTATTAGAAAATTCATCTGGCCAACTGTATGTTGTGGTGGTAGATCCATTCAAGTCAACCCGGTTTATTGTGGATTATACCGGTTGGTAGTTAACTTTTTGCAGTATTTTGAGACAAATAAAATGCTAACATTGACAGGTGCGATTGTGCGCGAGCTAGTCTATTCTCCACTTGGCAAAGTTGTTGAAGACACCAATCCGGACCTTTTCTTCCCTCTCGGTTACAGTGGTCACTTTCAAGACTTTGAGACAGATATTGTGTTGGTCAGAGAACAGAATGTTTTGCGACCATTGGACTGCACCACTGGACGGTTTATGAGTGTCTCAATCAGTTCCTTTGCTCCATCTATTGATCTGTTACATCCAGAGAAGCTGGCTGATCCATGGTCTTTTAAGCACAACACACAACCATGGGCCATCCCAACAGGTTAGCACAGCTTTTTATTCTTTTACTAACCCTAATAAATTTGTGTTTAGATGTTGGTTCATGGCTCAAATTAGCAGGAGTGGACTTTGGCCAACTGGTTTTATCAGGGACCAACAGCCAAAGGCAGCCAGATGTTGACCTGTTTAACCCACTAGTAACCGCTTCTAGCAGTTTCCAGTGTCCTTCCTTATCACTGATTCGCAGCCAGTTGTGTGCTTTGCAAGATACCCAACTACAGCTATTTCATCAGCTGCTGACTATGAAACCGGCTTCTAGCAACTGGCAAACGGCTGGACGAGCAAAACATGAATGGAACTACTTGCAGGATTACCAATGGCATGCTCCAATTGGCCCAGTCTTTGTATAACGTCTCATCCTTGTAGTGGCAATAGCATTTAGGCTTTTGAAAATGCTTTAATACTTGAATTGTAGGCTAATTATATCGAAAATACGAGTATTTTTTTGTTGTTGATATCATAGATGTAAATAAGTAAAAAAACCTATTAGGTTGTCTGGTAAATGTTCAAAAGTGTATATGGAACACCGTCGTTAATCCATTTCACAGAACCCTTTGATTTAGGGAAAGTGGCCGCATTCTAGACCTTTGCATTGGACTAAATACGCAAAATTCGCACTCGAAAAAGTTCATATTCGCTCAATATCGCATTTGACCATATTCAACAAATTTCGATAGTAATTAGTAAACTCTAACAAAACACGAGCGTACACAAATAAGCGAATTTAGTTACAATTCGAATCTTGTCACATGTGAAAGTAGCCGAATGCGAATTTAGTCAAATGGGAAATTAGCCTTATACGAACTTTGTAAAATGCAAATTTTGCGAATGTCTCGAATGCGAATCGGCCACCTCCCTGATAAATTTTTCACAAATTCACAAAAAACGACTTTGTTTATCTTTCTTGGTTTTAGACTTTAACTATTCAGTCAATTTGCTAGGATAAGACCCAAACTACAGAGATAAAGGAAAAAAGAAGCCTGTCTGTGCAATTTCGAGATCGCGTCAAGAAAAATGACACAACCCGTGCTTCAAAAAGAAAATATATACATAAATATTTACAGGAAATACAGTAAAGACTCTTAAACCGACACCCTTTCGCGAGCTGTATCGGTACAGTCAATATATTTAACACAACACTCTTTAAACCGACACCCTTTATTCGGTCTCCAGGAATGTTGGCTTAAAAAGGTTTGGCTATTGTTGACACTGTGTTAAATACTTATACCGAAACATTTTCCGGACCACTTCATATTTGAGCTGAAATTCTCGCAATAAATTCAATGCTTTCTGGCTGGTTTTACCTCACTTGTGCAGTATTTTTGTTTGTACATTGTTAATTGTTGAATAAAGTTCTATTTATTTTGTTGATATTGTGATAATGGCTAAGCATTAAGTCAAACCATTTGCACACAAGAGTGAATTATGAGTGCAGTTATGCAAATTTGCTCGCCAACAACAAATATTACACAAGAAGACATGATGTGTGATGCACATATCAAGATGTTGAGCAAATTATAAATTATGCATAAAGCCTAAAACGATCCATAGGGAATTTAGTTGAGTCATTGTTGCTACTCAATCGCCATAAATTTGTGCTGACATTATTTTGAGTGGGTTGGCAAACACACATTAGTCTTTTCACATTCCTTAGGTCTTCAGGCGAATAAATCAACAAGTTGAACAAATTGTCAAAATAATGCTGTTTATGATGGCGCAGATACTGTGACTTTTCTTTGCTGAGAATTAAACTTGGATGTCTTGTGGAGTCTAGTCAAGAAGAATACTCCCTTTTAGATACCACAAGACTCGAAAGAAAAGCCTAAAAACCATTTGAGATGGTTAAACTCCTATTAACCTATATTTGTTTTTTGAAAGGGTAAGACACACTTTTTGGAACTCGGTCACTTCCAAAGATTTCAACGTTGTTTTTTAATCTACCGCCCATTTTCGAATAGTTTGAAAGGCCGTGAGTTTGTTGTCACAGTGTAAATTTAAAATTATAAAAAACAGGTCAGAAATATAATCTTTATGTCAAATTTTGAAATTTTCAAAATTTTAAAGAATTACAATAAAAATGAATTTTGAAATGCCCTTTTAAGTAACTTGATTACACCTTCGACTTTCGCTCATACCAATAGTAAGATAGCACTCACATGAAAAACCATGTGATCACAAAACTAGAAAATGAAGTATTCATTCACCAAAGACAACAAATTTTTGTTAAAAAAACTCCTTCCATACTGTGTGGTTATTTAGCTAACTCCTAACACTAAACCAGCAACCCAAAGTAAACTTGCTGGCCCAATCCGGATGTATTATCCTAAAAAGGTTAAGTTTAATGTAGAATAAGAACACTGCACAAATGTGCTGTTCAAGAGGATTATTATCATTGCTACTGCTGCTGTGTCCACATTCCCTTAGCTGCCCCATCCCCCAATTCACTGCACATATATAAACAAATAATTGTGGGCACGAACAACAACATAATTTGGTTATTATTATTGTTGGTGTCATTGAGTTTGCATGATATGGGTGAAGGAAAGCCTCAACACATATACAAAAGAACAGAGTAATTAGTGGTGGTGCTCCACAGGTTGTTGCTCCCCTCTCTGTTCCCCAAATGAACACCATTTGGCTATGGATATCCCCATGCCTCCACCTCAAACTTTTCTAATTTGCGCACCCGAATTTAGGTGGTTTCTTTCTTCTTCTGGTTGTTTTGCTTGTGTATATTTATGCAAATTGGGGGCACAGGTTTCCAGGGTCACCCCATATTGTTGTTATTGTGCCACTTACGCCACCACCACCTTTTGAACTGCTCAATTGGGTGGAGTGTGGCGGTATGTGCTTGTTGCTTCTTTTGCTACTACTAGCTGAAGGCAAAGAAGGATTGTTGCATTATTGTTGTCGGTTTATTCCCAGGCAAGGAGAAGGGATAGAGCTGTTCGTTGGTCTGCTCCTTCTATTCTCGTTTTACAATCAAATTTATTTAAATTTCCTTAGTTTGCTCCTGCTGCTGCTTTTGCGCATTTCAATACTACTCTTTTGGATTAGGTTTATTTGTTTAGTGAATGCTGCTCCTGTTATAGCCTGATTGTTTCTTGTGGTTTATGTTGCTATTTATGGGCTAAAGGTTTGCGAATAGTCAGTTACGTATTTGTATATACAGTCGAACCTCGCTAACACATCACCCCAAAAGTTCGTTCACATCTAGGCTCCGACACTTTTTTTATCTCGATGTCTGTATTTTTTGACTAGTTCGGTTTCGAGAGTCTGATACCAAAGTCTGATACCATTTCGATGTTGCCGATCGTTTTTCAAAGCATAAAATTTTGACATTTAAACCTCGATAACGCGTCACCCTTTTTGAAAATAGGGTGACGTGTTATCGAGTTTTTGCTTTTTAAATGTCAAGATTTTATGATTTTCGAAAAACAATCGGCAAAATCGGGTCCTGACGACATTTAGAACCAGACTGTCAAAACAGAACTAGTCAAAGAATACAAAAATCGTGCTAAAAAAAGGTGTCGGACCCTAGGTGGGAACGAACTTTTTGGGGGCGACGTGTTAGCAAGATTTGACCACAGTTAATTTTTTGTGGGATAAACTTTGTTGCACAGTCTGAATTTTATACAATGACCTTTTCGGAAACTGGGTCCAACCATTTTTCACCCGTTATTTTACCCATTAATTTTCAAGCTTCTTTTGCCAAGTCCATGATGATTTGCTGATTTATTTATCATTCGGTAATGAAATAATAAAAGAAAGATTACATAATAAGAGGACAGATTCGATTGATCTTTTTGTTACTTGGAATAAATTTATTGTTCAAATGATGTTTCTATTCTACGCAAGCATATTTCGATCAATGTTTTACAAACCTGTCAGCAAAATATTTTCGATTCCAGTGTTAAATGCGTTTTTACTAACAAAGTTATCTTACTCTCAATATTTTCTCGCTCTTTTTGCTTGGTAGTGGAAATGAATTTTATCGTTTGTATGTTTTCGCTAGATTTTTGAATATTTACTTAAGCTAGGTTACAGTGCTAGCCTACAGTTAACTTTTTGTATGATAATACCCGGTATGACAATTTTTCACCTGCATTTTAAAGTTTTTTGCTAGATGTCTTTGTTTGGTCCGTTTCGCAAAAACACAATAATTTCGATTCCGGTGATTTCTATTTAAACACTCAGAAATTGATCAGAAAACACGCTGCCTTCAATATAATGGCACCCTATTTTGTGAAAGAGGCCTTGAAGCCCTAAAGAGGCATCAAATTAAAAGACGAAAGTCGGAGACCGAAAATCGCAATCCTCGCAATTTTCGTCTCCGACTAAAAAAAGCTGAAGAAGTTGTAGGTTCCTAGTAGGAAACTGACTTGTTAGCGTGGCCTGATATCGAGAGTTGACTGTAATTGACTTTTGCCAGCAATTCCTTCACTAAAATTTTATATTTGGAGTGCATAGCCCAAAAAGCCAATTGATGATGCTTATCTCTTTGTTTTTCTTGACGGATTTCCGTCCTGCTGCAGCGATGTTCTTCTGCTTCAAAGAGATTTGCATGAGCCCATTACTCTTATTCTCGTTCTTCCTCTGGCTGCTTGCATTAATATCTTCATGCCTGTCCAATGGCTTTTCGTTCGGCATTCTTATTCTCTTTTGACTAAAAGGGAGATTAATGGCTACTGAGATTTTAATCGGAAATTACACATCAAAAAATTAAATTGTGCAGTTGCGTTGTAATGTACACAGCTGGACCTAAATTATTAATTTTTTTTCGTGGGTTTTTACAAAAGAAATCATATAATTTAACACAGCAACGAAGCGTATTTTCTCTATTACTATGAAAATAATATCTTTCAATCCTAAATAGTCAGGCAATTTTTGATTGGAAACGGCCTTAACTCTGAAATCATAATTAAAAAATAAGATTGGGGACTTATTGAGAAAAAAGTTAATTCATTACGCCTATCATCCAAGTTTTGAGCAAGCAGGAAAACTTTTTGCAATTTAAGAAGGTATCAATTTCATGGTTGGTATCTATTTAATGAGAACCAATGCTTTTACAGGGTGTTTCAAATTTTTCTGACACTTTTAAAACCACAGGGAAGACCAAGCAAAAATCGTGTTCTTGACTCCATATACCAAAAATTGCCATTAAAAACTAAGCCGACCTGCGCTCACTGAAATTCAAAATTCGATCAGTGAAAAAAGCTATGCTCTTTTAAAAGTGTCAGAAAAATTTGAAACACGATGTATATCATTTCAGGTTCTCCAATGTTTTACCTCTATTTCGGACAGCTTTTACTATTTTTGGTGTTTTGAAAATTTTTGACTGAAATTCAAAAGAAATCACAAAAATGTAAAAATAACCAATTTTAAAACACATTTATTTGTCAAAAGAATGTTTGTGTCAATAAGAAGAAGTGCACTTTGTGAATTATTTGAAACTTTGCACATATTTTGCTAAATATAATAGAAAAAGCTAGATTCCTTTTATATATTCTTTTCAAATAAAATACCCACCGCATTATTTTAAGAGAAAAATAACAAAGCATGCTTTCAAAAACTAAAATTTAGTTAGCGAAAAAACTTCAGATCAAAGCTTGTTTGCGTGACATTGCCCACTCAAACAACAGCTAAAAGTGCAGGAAATCCGAAGCAAATTTTATTGTGTCCATGCCTCTTGCGTTGGAATTACATGCCCCTTTTACTCCTAAATAAATCTAAAGCCATGGACTCTAAATACAGCCGTAGCAGTACAATCATAGCGCAGCCAGCAAGCTACCCTCATTGCCATACTCTTTGTTTAAGACCAGCAAAAGAAGATGACCTTGTCTGTCTTAATCATGCATTCATGGCTGGTTAGCTAGTTAGTTTGGTTGTCAGCAAGCTACTACTATTCAGGCAGCAACCAAATATATAATCTGGCTGATGCACACACTTCTCTGTCTGTTATGAGACTTTTCATAAAGTAAAATTCTACCAATACAATTCTAATTAGCCCTCAGGATCAGTTATTCTAATTAACAGGAAAAAATTTAGATATACACTAACGAAGAAACCGCTTGAAGTTTCCCATTTAATCTTCGATATTTTTATTTACTTTTAGCTTTTTTTTATACACTGAATATGAAACACTGGATTCAACCCCATGAATTCTATTTTTCAGATGCTTTGGTATTCCAAGCTGATTTTTTCACTATTTTGAATGCTACAGAAATTGACTTGGAGCACCAAGGCATCTAAAAATAAAATTTTTGTGGATGAACTCAAGGTTGACTTTACGCTTGTTTTTTGTATTTAAAAAACTTGGAAAAATGGCTCTATGTGAATTCATCTGCAGTGAATTCATCTGCAAGTAAATCCATCTGCAGGTGAATTCATCTGCACGGTTCAAATCCATGTCGCGGACGTTACTTTTTTCAAAACTTTTTTTTTCAAAATACCACTTTTTATCTACCCTAGTTTCCCGCGTATAACCCGCGCGTTATACGCGGGTGCAGGTTATCTGTGGGTGCGGGCTATCTATGGGGTGCGGGTTAGCTGTGGGTACAATTAATGTCGAAGTATCGGTTACAGCTGTTAATGGTTTTTTTGACTAGTTTTAATATGTACTTTCATTCAAATATCATATTTATAAAAAACGAAATACATTAACCCGAAATACATCTAGACTGCTCATTGCATTTACAAATTCTTCTGATAAACCAAAATAGTGTCCTTTAAGTAATAGTGTCCTTCTTTAGTTACATTCTCTTAAGCTTCGACACTTGCAGAACGTAACATGTTCCCTTCGAAGAAGTTAATAAGTCTAAACCAGAGCCCGTATTCAGGACGCAAATCGACAGAAAATAAGATAGATTTTCGGGCCGATTTTGGATCCGATTTTTGGACAACTGTTCCATTTTGAACCGATTTTAAATTAGCTGTTTCTAATGGGAATCGAACTTTCGAGCCTCAACTTATTGCTAGAAGCTTTAGCCACTCGGCCATTGGTGCATTATCGAGTATACAAGCATTTTGAGGATATACGGTATTTCCTCTAATTAGAGCCCATGCTCCATTAAGCGACCATGTTCTAATAAGTGCCCATGCTGAAGGAAGGTCGAAAAATAAGCGCCCATGCTCTAATAAGCGCCCATGCTTCAACAAGCTCACGTCCTACTCCATTTCGGTCAATTTATTTTTGGCTTAACACTCTATTTGGGTTTGCTCCTTTGTTTTTTGGACTTAAGGTGTTTTTCTATAATAAACGTTGAACAAAAAAGGTCTATTTTTGGTGCCAATTGTCGTTATAGTTTTTTCTCAGCGCTGTCAGCTCCGATAGGTTTAAATATAAGCGCCCATGCTGGAGGGAGGTCGAAAAATAAGCGCCCATGGGCTCTTTTTAGAGGAAATACGGTATGCTAGATTTGGGTGTCATATCATATTCGAGTTTAGGTGTACAGTATTCCAAATTGGTACAACAAAAGATAAAGCAATCGGCAAAACAAGCGGTACAAAAAATTTGCTACAAAATGGGTACGAAATCGGTACAAAAATGGGAAAATGAAAACTTTGGAAAAAATTTGCCACCTTTTTGTAATTTGAGTCAGTCACCCGCCCCTGAGATCGATTTGGTTGGTTAAATCTAAAATCTAGACAAGTGAATCGCCGCTCATCTCCGCCTCCTCAATGTAGTGGCTGCTTCAATATATTCGCGCCCAGTACTGGTCCCTACTAATTGAAAGACCCCCAATATGGTGACCTTTATCAAAAATGACGGGGTTTTCTGGACAAAATGGACGGAAAAATCAGAATCTTGAAGGAAGATCTTGATATTGGAGACTATATTAACTAATAAAATTGGCGAAACATTTCGAAAAAATGGGACAAAGAAGTATCAGACGCGAAGCGAGAACGAACTCGAGGGGATACCAGCTTACAAGGGTGAACTGTAAGTTAAACCTCGATATAGGATCCCCTGAAAATCGCACTTTTCTGATGCGGGGAGAGAGCGGTAGAGGATATTTACGGGGCCAATTAAACTTAGGATGAACATCCGTTTATCTTGAGTCAGTTTTGGTAACTGTACGTAAATAACTGTGAAAAATGTGTTATGCAGCTAATTTTTTTGAAAAAAATCAGAACCAGATATCAGATGTCAAAAATCTGCTACAAAATCGGTACGAAATCGGTACAAAAATCGGTTGCAAAATCGGACCGATTTTGGAACCGATCTGTTCGAAAAACAGCCCCGAAAATAGAACAGAATCGGTTCCAAAATCGGACTGATTTTTTACAATTTTGCGCCCTGAATACGGGCTTAGGTTTCTTTCTTTACGAATCGTTCTAGGCACCTACTTCAAATAAAGACAGCATAATTTGTTTGCTTGATTCTCGAAAGTTCAAGATCGCTCAACTTGGAGTGGACAACTACTCAGGGTATTGAGATTCTGGTTAGTAAAAACAGTGTATTGGTCTTGAGAAACAGTGTTCAGGACACGATTCTGCATTAGGAACAATGTTTTTAAATTACTTACAGCTAACTCAAACATTTTAGATTCTAGAGGTGGATACCCAATTAAATTTTTTTAGGCCTACGCATTTGATACGCTATTTACACACAGCTTATAGAAAATAGGGCGATAACAGAAAAAGTGATTTGTTTTTTTACGATATTCTTTTGGTGCCGATACACAGTTCTAGTCATTGGTCTCTAGTGGTAATATTTTTTATGAAATTTTTTCTTCTGAATTACAACAAAAAATAAAGGTTGTTCGTATGGTCAAGCAAACGCTTCTATACTACGATTCGTTGCGTGGCGATGAAAATAAACACCTTTATTTGCTGAAGTAAGAAGTGAAAAGTACTTTAACTTTCAGTACCTTACTAGTTGTTGCTTTCTTCGTGCAGATGAATTCACTGCAGATGAATTCACCGTCGCCCTGGAAAAATATTAAGATTTATAGAAAGTTTAAACAGCTCCCTTGTAACTGTTTTTGATACTATTTGTAAATTTCATCGCTGATGCTGTAGGCTCGAGATATTTTTGGTATATTTTGAGTGCATACATTGGTCGATGAACTCGATTTTTCGGACGAGATTATATTAAACAAAAATTTAAAAGTTAATTTTACCTTTTACACCTGGTACTCATATTGAAGTCGTACTTGATTGTCTTTCTTACGAAAAAAATTGTAAGCTAAAAGTTTTGACTGATTTTTCATACTCATTTGTTTGCTTCTTCACTCCTTATCTGTGTGCATCCTGTGAACACAAAGTTAAAAAGCGATTTTATCCTCCTTTTATTTCCTCTCAGCTCAGATTAAAACAATTGGCTCCATAGGGAGATGAACGGCGGCAGCTATGGCTATATCAATATTACTAGCACTACTACTATTTGACGCCTCTTTAACCCCCCTTTCGCCGATTATCCCAATCTGAATACTCCCTGGGGATGTATACTACTCATCAAGTAGCAGAAAGGGATGGCAAGGAGGAAATATACAAAGATAAAGAAGATCTTGGCACTGCCACTGCTCAACTTAGCCAAATATTTATTTATCCACAAACCCATTTTGTTGATTGCTGACCAAAACCAAATAGCAGCTAATTTGCGTGTGCGCAATACCAGCACTGCTTCCATACAAGTCCATTAAATATGTGGGCAAAGGGAGGGGATGTATGGATGAACGCCTCTCCCCTTTCTCTTGACTATTATTGCACAACGGTCAAGGGTGGTGGTCCATTTGTGGATTTGAGCGGCAAACCAGTGGAAGTGCGGTAAATGAGGTGCTTTAATTTGAGCTGTTTGTGTGCTGCTAGGTGTAATTAGCAGTAGTGCGTATTATTGGGAGGATTATTTGATTGCCGGCACCTTAATTAATTGCAACTGCTAGTGGATATGGACAGCGGCTTTGTGGATGGGTGTGGCGTTGGTGGGAAAGGTGGGAATACAGGTCACTTCTCCTTTTTTCTATAGACCAGCATGGGAAAGGGAAACTATTCCTTTGCTTTTTTATTTGATATTGTTCTAGGTTGGATGGGTAAGGCTTTTTTTTTAGTTTGGTTGACCGTTGAACATGTGGTCGGAGTGAATGTTTGATGTATAAGCGCAATTGTTTTTATAGTCCTTGTCTTTAATTATTATTTTTACAAGGTTGACTGGGTAAGTGCTAAAAGCTGTGATCTTTTTGCAAGATTTTTTTAGAATTTAGAATTCGAATATTTCTTTTAACATTTATTTTTCGTTTTAATATTTCTGTATTATTTTCAAAGCATCTTTTCTCTAATGTTCATTAAAAATGTTTGTGAGGTTATTAAATGCTTTGCAGATAATATTTTATTCGTTTCAAAGCATTAAACAAGGTTAAATTATTGTTATTTGAATTACTGGACTAGCGTAAATGATCTCTTGGACCCAAACTCCCTAGTTTGTGGGTTACTTTTGATCTCTTTGGTTGTTGCCCGTCCACTGATTTGGTATCTAAATCTCTAGGCTATAAAATGGTTTTTTGAATTTTAAAAAAGCTATAAAACAAAATGCCCAAAATATAAGGTGGGTTCCATCTAACATGTGTGATGCTAAATTCTCACCTCTTGTGTGACACACTCTCGTTCGAAACACATATTTGCCAATGACTTTTGCCCGAAACGTACTTTTCATTTTTTCTCATTAAGTTCTACAGATAGTGTGAAATAGACAGTGTGAAGATATAGTCCCTATTGACCATTAGGGGGCAACATTTTCGCCTTGGTCCCCCTGCTGTCTTTTCAATTTTTTTTATTGGTTCGGGCTTAAGTGCAGGGTGTGCCAGCTTACATCCAGACATACTTAAAAGTGTTTTCAGAACTAGAAAATAGTAAGAAACACATGTTTGAGTCCGTCCTAGCATGCGCTGTTTTACTCTGCGCCTAAGCATAAACCAAAAAACATCAAGGAGTACCAAGGCAAAAAATGGACCCGATTCGGCATTAGGGACAAATTTTCCTCTGTAGTCTAACCTTCATTACCGTATTTACTGTATTAACTCCCACCCTCTAATAACTCCCACCCTCTAATAAGTCCCCACCCTACGGACCTTATATCTCAGCCTAAAGCAAACATTTCGCAAATCTGTTTTTTGCGTTTTCTTAGTTGCCGCGAGTTTACCTGATTACACTTTTCAGATTTTGGCTGAGCACCCAAAATCTCAAAATCGACCTCAAAATTTTTCGATTTTTTAGAGGTTGAAAAATAACTCCCATAACGACTTAATACAGTAAATACGGTATGTTGGATCCTCCATTATGTCGATAACCCTGAAGAATCGGTCTTAGTTGCCACTATAACGGAGCTTGAATGTAAATGGTTAACTAGCTGATTATGAAATCATTTTTAATCCCTTAATTTTTGACATTGATGACAATATTTTATGGTATTATATAAATAAGCCTAAATGATCCATATTTTTACCTAATCCTAACTGTTGTATATATAAATATACAAAAAGCTCAGTTGGGCCGCCCTTGAACCCTTAAAACCTACATAACCACCCACCCACGAATAAATCAAATCTAGAGGTTGGAGAGCAACTATTAATAATATTGCTGCTACTGTTGCAATCCAATCAGCTTTTTGCTGCCTGATTAATCCCCCCCCCCACTGTTGTATAACCATTTGCACTCCTTCACTCAATTAATTGTTGTGTTGTTCTTTAATTGGATTGCCTCCTCAAATAGCAACTTATTTACAGCAGTTGCACCAGCAGAATCATTTCAGATAAACCCTTGTTTCCTACAACCTTTTCTAATTGGATTAATTTTAGGCAGGTTTTGTACGCATCCAACCCACTTATTTATTTTTTAGTGAATTTCTTAATTTTGGAATTGAAAAAATTAATGCTAAAAAAAGTCGAAACTCCGTTGGATTTGCAAAAAAAATAAAGTTTGGAAAAAATTTCTTTTTGGAATTCTTCAAATAAATTTCAAAGTGAGATACCGTAAAACCTGTAATAATCCGCCCCTCCTTAATTTAAAAACTTTGTTTTTGGCATTGTGTTTTTGACTTACTTTTTAGAAACTTCTCTGGCGTAAATTACTAGTTATTTGGTAGCTCACCTCTCTGGCTACAAAATGGGTGGTAAATTTATTTGTATTACTCATTCGAATTCCACTATTTGAACTGCTTTTAAAATTTCATGGTTCAATAATGTATGCTTAGAACACACATCACTGTGACTTCATTTATCTTCACATCAAATTCTTTTCTGGGACATCCAAGTCCAAATATTAAATCTTGTCGTGCCACAAAATGGTTTAATTGCCACTTTTAGGGGTTTTTGAGGGAGAGAGTCACTTCTCCAAGGCACTGGTTTCCGATGGTCGTTGTTGACCTTGGTCATCAAGCCTCTGATGGATGGGGAGGGGAGTGGATAAGGTGTGATTACTGCCATACAACCACTAATAATGCTAGTGTTTTTTAAAGTGGGTGGCTGACCACTTGGTTATGAGTGGAGCACCAAGAAGGAGAAGATATTTCATGCTTGACTGCCATAACATTCAATTATTATTGATGGAACTCTCTTGCAAAAAAACTTATTCAACCTATTTTTATCTGGTGTTTTGGCAACTAAATTGCCAGGGTGTAAAATACCCTTTTAGTTGTATAGTAATTCAAGGATTATGCTCCCCTTGCTGCTATATGAGTAATTGTTGTGCTAGGGCCAATTGTATACATGAAGGAAGTGTACTAAAGGTGGCAATAAGAGGTTGTTGGGTTGAGTTTCTTTTCACAAGTTTATATCATTTAAGACAGGGACTATAATAGTTTTTGTTAAAAATAAAGATTTTTCTTTTATACCTTCTTTTGAACCACTAATAATGCTAGTCTTTTAAACCCCACATATATATAACATCGTTTTGGTGACAGCAACTTGTCATATTAAGGTTGAGCATTTTCTAAACTTTTAAAAAGCAGTACTTTTACTAGAATTTGTAAAAAACTTATAAAAGCGGTTCATAAATTTACTTTTTAAATTTTGAAAAGCTTTTGATATTTATTCTTTAAAAGATTCTACATTAGTGAGGAAACCGAAATTTCAAAAACTTTTAAATGTTGGAAAATTAATTTTAAAATTTTAGAAACTCAGATAAATTACTAAGAATTTTCGCAAAATTTTTCATGCTTCATGGATAAGCGGCTACCTGCGCATTGAAGCAGTGTGTCGTCATGGGCATGCCTATTTTAATTTTTTCGTCAAATTTCAAGCAAAACTTAAGTTAACTATTTATCGTCTAAACAAAACCAAAATTGAAAAAGTGAAAAAACTGAAAGGTTTATCATAAACCAAAAAAAAGTTAAAGGAATAACAAAATTGGTGTCTGAAGATTTTGCTTCTTCGATTTGACTCCCAGCAATGTGATCGATCTTTTGATAATAATGAGCTATTCATAATTTTTAGTAGGAGACGAAGTGATTGTTGTAAAAAAAATTTAATTTGTGCATACCAGTGACTGTTAACAAAGGAAATTTTATTGTATTTATTCCTTCAAACTTCTGGCCTAAAAACACATCTCTCAATTTAAAATGCAAATTTTCAAAAACCTAATTAATACTCTTACATTTTTTAGAAAGTGACACCTCTAGCTTCATTTAATTGAGTGAATGTTCCACTATTAACGCCCTTTTACTTGCTGACTGTCTTCTAATTGAATTTGTTTAACCCCACTCCATCTAAAATAGGCATTCTTTGCACTAAAAAGATAAATGGCAAAATTAGAAATACAACACAAATGTGCTAGCCTTGGCCACCAGCACCACTACAATGCTCATGATTTGGGTGGTGGGAACCCAAACAGACTAACTCCCTCCTTGATTAATCGCCTTAGGCCAGCTGCATCTGTTTATTTACTCCATTTTTTGGTGATGTTGCAAGCTGAAACAAAATTCATTTATTTTGTGTTAGCAGCAGCATCAGCAAAGAAACATCTGCCGTCGCCAGCCCTGCTGCTGCTGAGTTTAGTTGGTGCTCAATTTATTTAAGTCTTTTTGACAATATTATTTTCCACCACCACCTTCGAATATATCTGTCCTCTCTTTCTGGTTTAAAAAGTTATGTGGCGCCAAGATTGTGATGGTCGCTACTTTTACTAATTACCACTGCTACTATGGATGGTCATGGAGAATTCTTCTCGTGAAAAAAAAATCAAATAGGGCCAGAATTTGCAATTGAAAATCAATTTTTTAAACGAAAATTAGCAAATCTGGCACTGATGAGATTTAATAGATTTTTAGCTTTGTAGTTATTGCATACTATTATTTTTTGAGTCAGAAAAAAAATTCATATTGAGTAGCGAAAGTTAATGGCAAAACTATTGACACTCAAACACAAATAATTATTTCAGAATTTCACCAGCAATTATTTGGGGGTAGCTCATTGATATCATAGTCATAAAAGGCTCTGAGACTAAGTCAAAATTATAAAAATTATTGGGTTGATCCAAAAGTTTGCATTTTTTTGTGGTATTTTTTTCTTTAAATTTGTAGACAAGTTTTCTGGAATCGACCTTTCGTTTTGTATCTGACAGTCTTGGCTACAAAATGAAAGGTCAACTTTTAAAAAATTGTCTAAAAATTTAAAGAAAAAACACAATGCCGCCCAAATTTAATTTAAAAAACGGGCAAAATTTTGGATCAACCAATAAAGGAGGGGATTCTTACATACCTAGCTAGAGACTTTGTAAGAAATGTAGTTTGTTGTTAAATCAAAATTAAAAATGGAGAAACTAAAAAAATACTCGAGCATGCGAAAAAATGCTTAGTGTTTTCTTTTAGTCAAAAAGACGAAAATCAGTTGAGTTTTGCGAATATTTGCCTAGATTTTATTAAAATGTGCTTCGCCATTTAATAATATGAGAAACTTTCTAAAACTCGAGCTGATGAAGTACTTTTTCATAACGACTTGTTCATCCAAATTATAGGTAAATTATAACAGGACAGATTTTCGCGAAACTGGGAAGATTTCGGTTTTTTGAATGAAACTGAAAAGAGGACGTTTACGCACCAGGAGGAAGTGTTTTAGAAGGTTCGCACAAAATGGTTTTATTGAATAACACTGTTTGCTAAAGATGTTGAATTCTGGTGGTGCACTTCCATTTCGGGCGGAAAGAGAACTCTTTTTTGTACGTAATGCCGCTTTTGGTGGTGTAAGGAACTCCCGACACTGCGAGTCTTGCCAGGAAGTATTGGGTGTGTTTGCTTAGCATTGCTCAACAACACTAACAACATCTGTTCTCCATTGCTAGCCTAAAAGCCTTTTTGTGGGACTATATATATATTGCTGGTAGTGTTAGTGCTACTAATTTGTGACTCGATTGAAATTAGAGACGTTCTTTTTCTGACCGATAATACGATTTAAGTTGTTGTAGTTGTTTACCTAGTCTGTTGCTTGTTCAAATATTTTTTAGCGTTCGTATCATTACTGTGTAGCCTGCTATTTTTTTCTAGATTGAAGAATCTTGATATAAATTTTTAAAATTTGAAAAGGTTAAAAATTATATCCTCCGGGTTATAATTAGAACAAATACAGTATTTTCGATTTAAAAGTATTTTATGCACCAGAGTTTGGTGTGTGTTAACTTTTTGGTTGGTTGAACAGTTTGTCAACACTTTATTTTTGTGGTAAAGTGACTGGAATTTTGCTTTACTTCTATTGATATTGTTTGAGTATGCTATATATGACTATCTATAGGGTTGTCGAGGCGAGGTATCGATTTCGAGGATCGAGGATCGAAAACCCTAACTGTCTATTATGAGTTATTTGTTTAAAATTTTCGGTTGATTTCTTAGCCCGCAGATTCAGTTTGTAATGGTCCTGATGCGCTTCGAAAAATTTAAAGAAAATTAAAGAATTGATGAAAACTAAAAATTTCTGGGTTGTTGTTCTATCATTTTTCAATTATTTGCCGACTCATTCCATCATCTGTTTCACCCATTTCTTATTTTATGGTCCCAATTCCCTGCTGCTGCCCCGATGTTTTATAGGCGAGTAGCAATATGGTAAACACCAATTCGTGTACATCAAAACCAAAATAATTTTTTATTATTAGCTCTTTTTGTGTTCATTCAATAATTCGCAAGCAAGAGGGAAAAGAAAAGGGTTCTACTCCAATCTGGCGCCGCTCTTTGATCCTGACGAAAAGAACAGCTAAGCCTGCCAAATGAAAAAAGGCTAAGGAGCAACATCTAATCCCCCTCCATTGCTCACACCGGCAAAGAGGGTCAGGAAGGCTGATTTCCAGGTCCACAATTATCAATTTATTCACCCCCAATTTATGCAAATTCCAATCAAAAACAAGAGGACTGAAAGCCAACAAAAAGCGGCTTACCCAAGTGTCCCAAACTAAAGAATAAGAACAAAGACTCATTACTTAATTTTTTTAAGCAAAGCAAAAGGCCAAATCTGTGTCTTCCAGGCGGTATTACACCCACCACAAAAGCCTGGGCCAATTGGCTCTACCCTTTGTCTGGCTCTGGACACACAAAAGTTGCTGGAGGGTCTGATCAGGAAGCAGCAGCAGGCGTGTCGGGGTGGGTGGTTGTAAATATGTAGGAGTTCTTGCTGCTTGCCTTCAACAATCATTTAGTTGGGGGTTACCTTCTGGTCAGCGGCTTTTTGCTTTTCTCAAAGAACTTATTTGTTTCGGTAGCTAGAATGATTGATCTAATTGAGGGTAGGCCTGCTACTGCTGCCAAGGCATAAATAAGCATTATTTACCTGATTTAAACCGCAAACAAATTCCTCTGGACCACTTTGTCTTGCTGATGGTTGTGGCTGCTGCTACTTGTGAGCAGTAGTAAATCAAGATGAGGGTCCACTTGCCAATTCCATCACTTGTGCGTGTGTGGAGATAGCATTACAAATAGATGTGCCGCTGCTAATAGTCAACAATAGCAGCAGGGTCAATGGCGTGACCAGCAGCAGCAGGCTTTGTGCCTCACCTTACAAACACTGAGACAAATATCCATTATCTAGCTTGATGTTTCTGTAGATTTGATTCTTGGTGTCAGGCCATTTATTTTTTTCTGCTTTTGTCAAATCCTCATTTTTATAATGGAAAATGTTTTTTATGTTTTATGTGTCTGCATGGCATTTGACGCCATATTTTTTTGAGTCACAGGTCAGGGTTCTTTCACGAAGTCGACCTATCAGTTATACAGTGAGGCACTGTTTTGAAAATAGGGTTTATTTAAGAATTCTTTTTGGCGTTTTATTTTTGAAAAAAATAGTAGAATTGAAATCGTTCCAACTTTGAGGCAGGAATAACGAAAACACTAATTATGGTAAAAAATTGTTGGCATCAACGATGGATTGAACTTAAAGATGTGCCCTATCATTGAGAAGACACATGGTCTTTTATTTTGTCATGGACTTAGGTGATCGGTTATCGAAGCGTCAATTTTCTTTATTAATTTTCAGATTCAAATTTTCATCATTTTCATGTGCCGGGTTATTGAGTTTTGACTGTAATATAAAAATGAAAATAATAATTTTGAGTCGGTCTACCTTCTCGCTACTTCGATTGAAGCCGAGCTATAGTCTACACACTTAACTATATAGATTAGTAGCTATGGTTGATTTGGTTGCTTGCATTTCCTTGATATTGCTACTTCTTCCTGCTCCCACTAGACCTTCACCAACATCTATGCAAACAATAGTAACAGTTAAGACAGTCCATCTAGCTCCACAATCATAACTATTTTCCGTTGCAGCAGCAGCTGTACAGTCTCTGGTTTAAAAGTGTTGAACAAACAAAGGAGTAGAAGTGTGAGTAGGGGTGTGTGGGGATAAGTGTGGCACCTTTGGGACAAGGCAAAGCTGTTTCATTTTTATCTTTCCCTCCTGTAACCACAGCTTAACCAAACCTCTTTTGTGATCTCAATAACAATAAAAGGAAGAGGAGAAAGTAGAGATATGTGTGCTCATGCGCAATTACTTCAACTCCTAAATTTTTAGAGGAACAAACAGAAAAACACAAAAGACCAGCACTACTTCAAGTGGACTGACTGGTTGAACAATTGGTCAACTAACTAATATTAGGGCAGCCAGCACTCCTCCCCTTCTTTTGTAAAAATAAAGTTTATTGAACAATGTAGTGGTCAGAGAGGATGGGGCAGAAGTTAATCCCGATTAAGCGATCAAATCCATTTATCGCGTTATATTTATTTGGTTGGTTGCTACTAATAGGCCTACTAATTGGTTGAGAGTGACAGTTGAGTGCATTCCCAGGATAATTTGGTAGAGGATGAGTGTGTAATTGGATTGTGCTTGTAGTGCCACATATTGAGAAGGGGCTGCCACAGGCATTTACTGCTGCGTGTGTGTGCCTTGCTGTTGCCATTCAAGTGTGGGAATATGACCTTAATTGGGGACAGATATGATCATAAATTATTAACACTTTTAAGATTATTGTTGCAGAATATGTTTTGTAATTAACAATAGAATTTTACATAGTTTTTTATGTGAAAATTATGGTTAATTTTTTCACTATCTCTGTTTTGGGTTTGAACATTTTCAAACGTATTGTATGTATTTAAAAAAGTTGGACCAATAAAATTAACAATAGCAGTTTTTAAAAAATCACAGGTTGAATTTGCCTGGTTACCATTTGTAAGAAGGGTTTCAGTGAGATAGTAACTAAATCAAAATAAATCTTTAACTATGCTAATATTTCACCACTCACCTTTAATTACGCAAAAATGTTTGAAATTCAGCACCGACCCATCGACCGAAAAAATTAGAGTGTAAGTATTTTCAGTGAAGCAATATCGCCGGCCGGCATAATGCCTACACGATGTGGGTTTACTGGAGTTGCCGGTGCCAAAAAAAACAGCTTGCCCCCCTTTTGTTTAGTTTGGGGGACTTTTGGCACCGGCAACTCCAGTAGACCCCCCAAATTTTTAGTGGGGCATAATCCAATAGTTCTGAGTTATCGGCCAGCATTTTTTAAAAATGATAAATATCATTTAAAAACAGTTATGTTGTTGTCACTTAGATGCACTTAAGGTCAGCGCACGTTAGGAAGTGTGTTATTTTGTCAAACGTCTTATTTAACTGCCTTAGAAAGTGTTTAGTCATTGTTTTAGGTAGATGTGAAGAATTTTTTAAAATTTCGTCTCATAACACACAAGAACCCACATTTTTCAAATTTTTTTTTGTTTCGGTTCTTTTTCCAGTAACAATAAGTGTGCACTTGATTAATGCCAAATCTTACTTTAATCAGATAAAAAAAGTTTTTGTCTGTGACTGAGTAGTAGTAGCATTAGGAGTATCTTTGACACCATCTTACACTCTCCACAAGATGGATTAGGGGGCTGATTATGATGGAATGGGGGTGCCCCACCCCACCTGGACACCCACCCAAGGGTTCTTCTTTTGTGGGGATCCACTAGTCAAAGGTTGACCAAGCACAGCAAAAAAAGAATATATATTTGCAAGTGTGAATTGGCATGAATGCTCCGCCCCATTCTATTTAGCTGGTTCCTGAGTGCCTCTCTCTCTGATGTATCATCCCCATTCTTCTGTGAGCAGTGTTTAGTAGTGCACACACTCACTCAAACAACACTGTGCTGTAATTTCCGACTATTTATTCTTAGACACACCTCATTTTTTCTTTTTTTCTTCCCTTTAATGCGCTTAAACTTTTTTGTTTCATTCTAAAAGTGTTTCTATTTGCTTGCTTGTTGTTTTTTGGGTAGTAGAGGGATAGTTTTTGGTTTCCTTGTGAGTGTAGCTGATTTTTTGTAATGTGCTTACCGTATATACAAATAAAAGCTCGCCTTTTGATAAATTCATCCTCTAAAGGCCTATATTTTGGCGCAGAGCAAATATTTTGCAGCATTTTTCTTGACCAAATTGGTACTTTTGCGGTGACGTAAAACCGGGGGTGAGGTCAAATTGAGGATCGAAGATATACGGATTTTTTTATTTACCTGCTAACCACTTTTCATTCCTTCGCTCATCACAATTTTATATATCCATAATGTATAATTTGTATTTTTATCAAAATATTCGCAAATATTACTACGGCATTCAGTGTTTTTGAAAAATACTTTGAAAATCTGAAAAATTTATCATTTCTAGGGTTTTCACCAAAAGCAGTTAGCAAAATGAAGTCTATTCCACTACTGTTTCTAATACCGTTCCAACTAGTGCTGTTAATAATCAGTGCTAGTCAAGCGGATTCCCCACTCCCGCAACCCACAACTAGTTCAGCAGACCAGCAGCCATCAGTAGCACCATCACCCACCCAACAGAGTACTGGTTTCTGGTTGTCTACGGACCTATTAGCAGTGGATTTTCGAAAGGGATGCTTATCCACAGCTCTGTGCCATGAACCCAAGTTCAAGTTGCTGAACACTATGACCATCCACAATGGAGAACAGGCAGTCATCAGTTGGCCGGCTAATGGTGGTGATCTAGTTCAGGTAAATTCAAATAACGGGCTTAACTTGACTAGTTGTTAATTTTTGCAAATACTAGCGCGAAACTGAATTTTTTCAAATCAACTTAAACAAATACTAATAAAAATTTTAAAACTTTTCAGATGCGCTCAAAAATAAAATTTAGAAATTTTTAGGAAAATTTAAGCCATGAGAAAGTTTAGGCCCTATTCCTCAACGGGTACCGTTTTTTTGTCCCCATGTTGTTTTTTGGGACTTTTTAGGCTTATGCGCAGAGTTGGCCAGCGTATGTTAGGACGGACTCAAACATATTTCAGATACATGTTTGATTCTGAAATAGGATGTCAAATTGAGAAAAAGAACAATCCAAAAAGCAAGATTTCCAAAATAAGATTTGTTAGATCTTTTAACTTACTCAACTATTTTTCCTTTTCTCTTATTAATTTTTGCTATGGCTATCCAGTCCAGAATACCACACAAACACACTTTAAAATAATAATTATGGTCAATCGAAGGGGGGATTAACTGTGAACAACAGAAACAATAACACTGATTACCACACACACCTTTTTACCGCCGCTCTATATATAAAGTGGTGACTGAAGGCTTCTATCCTTTTGAGGATAATCTGAGAAGTTTGCCTCTCCCTTCACATTTCCGCAAGGGTGATTGTGCTGTGCAGCGGCTTTTGCCTTTGTAATTTTATTTCCTGGAAAACAGGCAACAGAGAAAAGATTAGGTGCTAAACTTGACGCGTGTCTTTTTTCATTGGACGGCAGGAAATTCTCCAATTACAGAAAAAGCCGAAAAAAAAACTAAATAATTGGCTGCTGTAATTGTGTTTGTAAATAGTCTTTTAGTATGGAAACTAAAAAATTTTGGAAAAAAATACAAATTTTTTATAAAAAAAACGAACAATAAATACATTTATAGGAACATGCTCGCTCGTTTGTGACTTACTGGCCTATTGGAGATCCGGAAGATGTAAGGATATTTAGTTTAGTTAATTTAGAAAAGATGTTTAATGTTAGTATATATTAAGGTATCGCTAGGTTGCCAAATAGCAGGCACTGACCCTCATTTGGCTTCACAAGAGTGTGCGATGAAACCCCTACTAAGAGGGTCTTCAATGAGGCTGTCATTCAACAGGCACTGGTTCGTAGTTACTGTTTTATGGAATTAGGTTGCAAATTTTGAAGCATCAAAGTTTTCATTTTTGTGAGAGTAAAACTGTGAAATTCTCCTAAACCAACATTAGCTTTTAAAAAATTAATTAAAAAACATAACGTATTAATGTTATTTTGGACCACTTTTTAAAGAAAGACCCTGATTAGAAAGGGGCGTTTAATTTCCAATTTTTAGCATAAAAAACTCTCAAACTTATACACCGGCTTGCCCTGCATTAAGTTTCACAAAAAGTAGTTCCAATTTAACTGTTCCTTTTGTTTGCTGTTTTGCATAAAACATCTTAAATTAGTTATGCTAATACAAGAACACTTGTTGTGAGTGAAGTAGTGCTAACAAAGCAGGCAAAACCCTATTTAAAACTGATGATACTATTGACTTACTAAGCTAATGTTATGTTGCCCCCTCTCACTTTATTTGTATTTGGCTAGCTGCAAAACAATAGTGCAGCTACATAAAAGAATATGTACAATAGAAGAAGTTGTGTGTCTGAGATATGATGTGGATACCCCATGCTGTTAGTTTGCTCAAGGGCAGGTCAACTTACATTTTTGCAACAAACGAAAATTAGACATTTTATTTGCTTTTGGCTACTTCCAAAAACGCAAAATAAAATACTTTGCTGGTTACAAAACTGTAAATTTGCAGATTCGCCCTCGTTGGGAAAGCTCCTCGAACAGGTACGTTCGTTCAGTTGGAGTCAGGCAAGCAAGAAACCTCCAACCTCACGCTGACAAAGAAGAACTATCTGGTAATGGAGAGCGGATGATTGTGGAACTACGTGGCAGGTGCTTCAACGCAACTTTGGCTGTAAGAAAGCACACGAAGAGATGCCCTTGGTGTCCAGACCCAAATCTTCATTTGGTGGTTGTCGGTGGGCCGAGTGGACAACAGGTTGGAATTCCTACATAAGTAAAACGCTTTTTTGAAAAAGATAATATATGATATATGGAACTCATCGAACTTGGAAACACTACCTCTTTATCCACGAATTGAATATTCAACAGGTCTATGTCGCATGACCATATTTGCATCCCTTATTTTTGGCCACCTTTATACCACCTTTGACGTACTTAAATTTTTGGTCGCGACATAATGGCTTTATTGCGTATCCGAAATTCGGCTATACTATAGAATACCCCCCAGCTAGCGAAAAATTTACTTTTCCTGAAGGGGAAAGGACCCGTCCTATTTTGATTCTCGTGCTCTGAATAGACACGGAAGCACTTTGGTTTCCAAAAATCGAAAAAAAAATTCGATTTGCCTTGGTCCGCCAAGGTAAAAAATTTAAGAAAATTAAAAAAAAATATGTTTTTGAATTCCCGCCAAAACATTTTTTAAGGGATTAAGGGCTGTATAGGGAGGGGAAGGGACAAAAGAGGGCCAATAATCACACAGTGCCCATTAACAAGTAGATGTTGAACACAGTTTTGAATACTGGGGCCTACCGCATAAATAAACTCTGGTATGCATGCTTTTTCATGCATCCCGAGTCACTTTCGAGTGATTTGTGTCTAAGGTATGTGAGTGTGCGCATCTCAACTCCAAGCCCCCAAGCTCCCTGCGCCCGCGAAGGGGCGCAGGGGGCTTGAGATTTAGAGAGTTAGAGTTAGAGAGTTAGAAGAGAGTTAAAAGACGGAATTTGAACATAGTTTTGTTAACTGGGGCCTACCGCATAAAAAAAATCCTGGTATGCATGCTTGAAATGTGACCAGGGTCACTTTCGAGTGATTTGTGTCTAAGGTATGTGAGTGTGCGCATCTCAACTCCAAGCCCCCTGCGCCCCGAAGGAGAGTTAGAAATGCGCGCACTCACTTACCTTAGACATAATTCCGAGAAGTACTCTTGACCATAAAATGCATAGAGAGTCTCTTTTTGCCACGGCCCAGTTAAAAAACATTGCAGGCCATTCGAAATAGTCCAAAATTCACTTTTTTATAAGTTTGCCATGAAAGTGGCCCCTTTTATTCCCTTCCCAATACAGCCCTAAATCCCTTAAAAAATGTTTTGGCGGGAATTCAAAAAAATATTTTTTTTGAATTTTCCTAAATTTTTCACCTTGAGGGACCAAGGTAAATCAAAAAAAAAAAATTTTCGATTTTTTGGAAACCAAAGTGTTTCCGTGCCGTTTCAGAGCACGACAAACAATATGAGACGGGTCCTTTCTCCTTCAGGAAAAGTAAATTTTTCGCTAGCTAGGGGGATTCTAAAGTGTTACCCGAAATTCATGGTATTCAGGAGCGAAAAGTATTTTTTTGCAGTCAAAATGTGACCCAATTTGAATTCGGCCAATTTGATTTTGGCCCGATTTGAACGGGCCCAATTCAAATTGGCCCAGTTTGAAATGGCGCAATCTTTGGCATGCCACGTTTTTGACATTAAACACCCGAAAAAAATTCTGCGCCAGTTAATGACAAAAATAAATTATTGCTACACCCTTCAAAAGCTAAGAAATCAAGATAGTGATTCTAAAAGAACCTAAACGGTGTTCAATATTTCTTTTGAGTTTTTTAAATTTTATCCTTATAGTTCTCTGACAAAGAAGGGATTGATAGTATGGATTCGCTGCAGCAGAGGATAGCAGGTGCTGATGCTCTCTTCCTGCATAACTGCGTTATTTTGGTTCTATGCGGAGCTGTGGTATTCGGATTCACAGGTAACTTGCTCTAACTTTTAGCTGAAAAACATAATATAAAAATTATTTAGGCTTCTGCTGTGCTTTGACCATGCACTGTAGGTATAGGAAACGACACAAGAGAAAAGGGTTGACCAAGTCTACTGGAGGGAAAAAGCTGTTAAAAAAGTTTGCTCCATTGCCTTGCCACTCTCCTCAACAACCTGTGATGCACAAAATCGCTGAGCCAATGAAGGGGGTTAGAAGACCACCCATGGACAACCACAACCATATATTGAATGAACAGAGGTTGGTTTTTATTGTATTTACTAGTGGAATTTCAACCTATTTATTCCGTAAAAGCTCAATTGTCCCCCCCCCTGTCCTCCAAAGATTATTTTTCTCTAAGCGTACTATTTGGGTTCCCTTGATTTTTTTCAAGTTTTCTTTTTTGCAATGTGTAGCGCGCTAACTTAGGCTTAGGCCTTAGGCTCAGATGACAAAAGTCTGTTTAGAGAAAAATACTTTTTGCTGGAGGGGTGTGGTTGCACTTGGGTTGCTGTCATGAATTCATGATAAAATTCCAAACATACCTAAGTTTATATAATTCTTAGCAATTCCAAAGAGTGTTTTTTGATAACCCTTGAGATAAAATCTTATACAGAGATTTAATTGTGGGTCTGTTTAATCCAATTATCCATTCTAGGTAATCCCCCTAACAGGCATCTCAATTGTTATGCAATTGAATGGAAAAAGGAAAAAACTTTTGAACACACACAGAAAGATAAAATCAAGCAAAAAGCCTTGTTTTTTGTGTGAGGACAAATTTGTTGTTTTGTTTGATAACATCTATTTGCCTGTGACTACTCCCTCACTCAGCCAATGCCCCTCAGCGTCGAATTTGTGAATGGTGAATGGCGAAGTGAATGCTTGACTTATTTTTCACGCAAAAAGGGTATTTTAAGAGAGTATTTCTTGATTTTTAAATGTACAGACATCAGAATAAACAAGTCCACGTATATTTGTTCTAAAAGATTAAATTTTAATATTTTCTAAAGCTTTTTGGCAAATTTAAATTAGAATAATAAGTATAATAATCTGAAACCAATCAGATCGGAAGAGCGAAAATATTCATACAGAGCACAAAGGCGTGTCACGAAGTCATCCCTCATTTTTGGCCACAGCTTTTTTGTATTTCAAACGCCTGTTGACCTAGAATTAAAAATTTATTTCTTTAGTTTTTAAAGTCAAAAACATGATTTTTGCTTGGTCCTTCTGTGGTTTTGATGTGCCTGCTAAGCCTATGGATAGTCAAGGCTGGAAATACAGGGAGGACCAGGCAGAAATTATATTTTTGTAGTTGTACACCCAAAAAACTTTGCGCCGGTCAACGATCAAAAGCAAGAAATTTGATCAAAACAAATCATTACCACACCCTGCAAAAGATAAGAAATCAAGATAGTGATTCTAAAAGAACCTAAACGGTGTTCAATATTTCTTTTGAGTTTTTCGCCCTGAACTTGATAAGTCTGAAAAAACAGCTCCAGCTAAAACCGCACTTTGTGACGAAGTTCTTAAATATTTTGGCGACCATTTTTAAATTTTGAGATATGTTCAAAATTAGAGCTGAATTCGATGAAATTTCAATGTAAAACCATTGAACGCTTATTAAAAGAACAATAATTGACAATGTATTGAGAAAGAAAAAGAAAATGCAGAATTTTAAAAGTACTTATAACACTGAAAAAGTTTTCTTCATTTTGTCGCTTTTTTCTCAAAAATCTACATTTTTTTGGAAAGTTAAGTGTATGTATTAAAAGACAAATAGTCTCTAAATTTTAATGACCAACATTAAAGATACGAGATTGAAGAGTGTAATTTTTAAAAGATATCTATAATTAAAGGTTTTAATGTGCTTATCTAACTTGTGTTACAAAAATACGTACACTTTTAAGTTTTAACAACTCTCCAAAAAAGCAGCAAACATTTAAAAAAAGTCAAACTACATCAAAAACATCTATAAATTGCAGGTACGAGACACCATGGGATAAGAAGTACCGACCACTGCCTCATTGGATGACTTCTTCTCCTGAACAACACAATGATGCAGTCTTGAGAGCAGCAGCAGGAGATATAGGTACTCCTGGAGATGCCCTTATCCATGCTCACTATGACACTGGCTACAGTACAGGAGAACCAGGGACTGTGCTGAGCCATCCAGCAGTATGCAACCCACATAACATGCACATTTATCACCAAGCTAGTCAACTACCTGCTCCACCCCCTCCATCCAACTGCATTCATCCATTCTCACCCAACACTTCAATAACCAGGCACGACGACAGTGGTCTGGAGTCTATCTAGTAGCTATATGGTTGCCTCATAACACTTCAGTTTAAACGGGTCATTTCTAGCTGTATATCTTGCACTAAATCTCAACTGTTCTTTCAATAGCATAACTATTGTGTGTATTTGTGTTGACAATATTGATCTCAACTGGTTCTACCAGCTCATTTTGTACATATTGCTTAGCTTTTATAGGATTGTAAATCAAGTAGAGTCAATAAGCTCTTATCAACGGTGATTTTGTTAATAATTATTTGTTTATTTTGTATTATTTTGGGAGCAGGGTTTGCAATACAAAAGATAACATCAACTTTTTCACATACCAATATTTTACTAGATTTTACTATAATAAATTCAAGAATTTTTAAGAAAACAACACTAAAGCGCCTAGGTTTTTTAAGTTTTAGATTTCTGCATTATATATTTTTTATTTCAAAGTTAACTTTGTTGGCTTTTCAAAATGCAGCAATGAAAATTATTTAGATTTATTTGGAATGGCGATTTTTCGGAGTGACATCAGCACTAGATCACTTTACATCTGCTTTTGCGTATTTATTTGTGCAGATACTCATTTGCAAAAACGACATTTGTAGAAATGACTTAAAGGAAGACATTTTACATCGGAAGCCCTGACATTCTAATACAGAATCTTTATGAAGAGTATTGCTATCCCAGTAGATTTTTTAGAAGGGCAACTTTTCCGCCATCATTTAAAACAAAAGTAAAATTGCAAATGTTTTAAAAGATGTTTTATAAAAAGATGTGTGCCTTTTGGTTACATTATCATTCAGATAAGTATTACATCTTGTTTTGTAAGGAAAAAAATGCGCTTTTTTAAATACATCACGACAACAATGCATTTAAAATTCAGGTGTAATTTTTAGATCACGAAATGCTTGTAAAAAAGTGTATGTAATTTTTTTCTGCAACAATTTTGAGTTATTTTTGTTACAAAACAAAACATATGTCGGTCTTTCTGACTTTAAGTACAGTAATAGTGATTATAAAGCTGTGATAATTTATGCAAAATTAATGTGTAGGTTGTAAAAAAATTGCTCTACCTTGTTTTCTGCCGAGCAAACTTGTAATTCTGACACCGGATTGGTGTTTAGCGTAGTCGATTTGTTTTTAAATGTTCTTTTAAAAGTCCATAGTCACTGTCAAGTTTCAAATTTTGCCAACACATGAAAATATTAGATTTTCGATATTTGAATGTTCATTGTCTCGAGCGGGATTCAAAATTTGACAGTAACTTTTAGAAGTGTCTTATAGAAAATACGTTTTATTTTTTTTCGGGTTATTCTACTGGAAAATTCGGGCTATTTTTAGAGCACGAAATTTTTGTGAAAAAGTGAATGCATTCCGTCATTGGGTTGGCGAATAAGTTCGTTCGTATTTTTTTAATCTAACTTTTTCATTTCCTACAACAATTTCTTCACTACAGTCAACTCTCGATACAGTGTAGGCTGGGGACCAGAAAAAGTATACACTATATCGAGGGTTACACTATACCGAGGGTACACTATATCGAGATTTTTAAACCAAATTGTTTAAAAATCTACACTATATTGAGATTTTACCACTTTTGAAAACCACTTGTATTCAAACATCGCGATAACACATAAATTTAAAATTAAATCAACAAACACACTTCAAAGGTTAAACGGAAAGAAACTAGTAATTTTTTGCTGCTTCTGCTTGTTTTGTTGCTCTTCGTAGAAGTAGTCATCTATTGCATCGGTGTGGCGGAGCATGGCAGGATCCCCAGAATTTTCTTCCACATATGACGGGCGATTGCAAAGGCACGCTGCGCTTCAAGACGGCTGATCGGAGGCTTCTCCACTTGCACTTCCTCAATTTCCTCTTCTTCGCTTTCCGCTTCGGTTCTTGTGACATCCTCCACGATTTCAGTCAATGTCAAAGCTCCACCTAGAAGTATCTATGTAAGACAAAATCAACAATTAGTTAAAAACCTACAAGTCTCCACTAAATCGTCGACGTTCATTAAGTCCTTCATTGAATTCCCGCTTTGATCCCTCCGATGATTTGCAACTCGTTCCAGGCATTGAAGAATTCTTCATTCTGCTTCTCGGCCCTTTCATCTCTATCGGACTCTATTAACAAATGTTCCTCTTCATTTGTTGGGTCCTGAATTGTAACGTGAGCAAAGTATTGAAGCAAATTTTTTTATCTTGTGAATGAAGTTGGCGTGTCGGAAGCAGTTTGTGATCGTCTCGTCAGTGACTTGTCCCCAGGCTCGACGAAGCAAATAAAGTGAATCAAGGAGTAAGACCTTGTAATTGTTCCCGGCTTCAATTTCACTGATACGGACACGAAGGAGTAGCTTGCGGTATACAATCAGAAACAAAAAATTTACGCTCCAAGAAAACACATTTTAGGAAATTTTATCTTCAAAATTAGAATATACACTATATCGAGGTTTTTTATTAATTGGGACCAGGAAAAATATACACTATATCGAGGGTTACACTGTATCGAGGGTACACTATATCGAGGGTATAGTCTAAGCCATTTTAGTGCAAACAAACCAAACGCGAAAAATATATACACTATATCGAGATCTACACTATATCGAGGGTACACTGTATCGAGAGTTGACTGTATTTTCATTTTTAGAAGCGACTGATGAAATCGGAATCCTCACAATATTTAGGACTAGACTGGCAGATCAATTTAGGCAGAACTTTTCAAAAACCCCAAGGTAAAAAATGTCGGACCTTAGGCGGGATTGAACTTAAAAGACCCTGTCTCTTCCTAATCAATGGTCCCGCGCCAATTCGAAAAACTTTCCCTAATCATTGAAGTTCTGTAAGGGTTTTTTAGATTTGGTTTCTAACACAACTGAACCTAAAATTAAATTCTAGGGCTTGTTTTGTTAGAAACCAAGTTGAAACATCCGAAGAGAAGTTCAATGATCAGCGAAAAAATTCTGAATTGGCGCGGGACCGTTGAGCAGGAAGAGACAGGGCCCTTTAAGGGGGTCGCGCTATAGCTGGACTGTTGAGCCGGAATCTTATATTTTTAGAAAATGTACTTATTTTCGAAATTTCGAGAGCGGGGTCATCTCGACCAAAACAATGCTAAAACTTTGTAAAAATAACATTTAAAAAATGACTATACCAAAAAGAAAGGAAAAATTTTTCGTCTAATCGATTTTTTTTAATTGACAAAATGTACAAAATATATATAATTGATTTTTTCCTAACATTAAATTTTCTTTTGGACATTGACCTTACTCTTCCTAAAAGAACAATGATGACGAACTAAAGTCAGTACGAGGATACATCTGTCACTATCTAAAGTTCTACAAGTTTACTATGCTAGGCTTCTAAAACTAATGTTGAAAACCAAATTAACAAAATATAGATAACAATGCTTTACAAAAACAATACTTCTATAATTTATTTGACGAAAAATATATTTTACTGTAAATATAAAAAAGTTTGTCATGAAGCTACATATTTATTAGTTGCAGCAAATGATGTATTCCTAACTGACTTTTCATTAGCTGTTGGTGTAATTCTAGAGCCATTCATACTAAATCTTTTACTCTGCAAACCTAGCATTTTGCGGTACATATCGATACATTCTTTTCTTATAGTCTTGTTCATTAGCATAAAAATAACACTAGGCATGCCTGAAAATAATAATTTTTATTTGTAAGTTAATATATTTAATTACAGTCGACTCTCGATATAAGCACACTCTGGGGACCGGGCAAAAGTGTGCTTATATCGAGAGTTATCTTTTTTCGAAAGAGAATGTCCGAAAAGTATCGAGAAAAATCACATCATATCAAAGATCTATTTCAAACACATAACAACCGAAAAGTTAAATAACTGAAAAGAAATTTGTGAGTTTACTCTGTTTATCGTTCACCAGGTCTCTTTTTTGAAATGAAAATATTTCGTGGCAAGATTTTAACGCCTTATTTACGATTCAAAGTTAACGTTTTACCCCATAATAAGCGGATGTGCTTATATCGAGGGAGTTTTACTGGGCTGGGACCGGCCCGAGGGTGTGCTTATATAGAGTGTGCTTTTAACGAAGGTATTATTTGCCCTATTTCTTTGCTGGCCAACCAAATTGGCTACAATGTGTGCTTATATCGAGAGTCGACTGTACTTAGGAACTTTGGTGACTTTACTCTACTAAAAAACAGCTTGACCTACCATATAATTTAGAATTTTTTTTAAATATTTTTTTTTGTTTTTTCTTTGTCTAAAAATGTTTGATTTGCTATAATTATATTCAAAGAGCTTTTAAAGGGATTTTGCGATAACTCAAGATGTCTTTTCAAAATTTTTAAATTTAAAATTTTGGACTGAAATGTACATTTTAGAAACTTCAAAAGTTCACCAAACTTTCCGAACAACTTGATAAAAAAATAGTTTACCATGAGCAAGTATCCAGAAGTACTGTCCTAAAGCAATTAAAAAATGTCCAACAGGAAAGTACTGCATGTAGACATAAATTCCAGCAGCTGACGCATTTACTAAGCTGATTATTAAAACTTGCAAGAACATTTGTAGGATGACAGAGTTGAAGGAATTTTTCTTGTATTTAATTAGTTTGAAAACAAATGCTATCAGAAATATTATGTACAGTCCACTTATACCAAACAAAATAGACAGGTTGTGGAACGCAAAAAGAACGTTTTCATACTAAAAAAGTTTATATTAATTAGGTTTTTATATTGCCTTAAATAAATTTGTTTAATTTGTTATACCTAAAAAATAAAGAAATGTCTCGTTATCCGTCATTACCTGTTTTTCTCCCTTTTTGTTACTATTGGATGATTTTAGGGCGTAGAAGCATTTTTTGTAAGAGTTTTTAAAGTTTTCGAGAAACTAATAGATTTTTTTTGATGTGGCTTTTGGAAATCAAATAGCAAATACGTCTTTTTTAGAGCACAAAAAGGAGGTTTAGAAGATGAAGTTTATGATGGGCATCAAGAAGGAGGATAAATGACGAGTTAAGTGCAGAGTATCCCAAAAAACTAGAGCATTTTTTAAATTTTTTGTCAAAGTCTACCGCAGACCAGTGAAACCCCTCGAAAAAATTTGAGGACTTAGCTAACAATTCTAAAAATTATAACTGAAAAACTTTTGCAAATAACAAAAAAATTAACACAGAGAATGTATGAACCCGAACATTAATGAATATAAGATTGGTAAAAACTTGAAGGGAATGTACAAGGTGGGAATTCAAACAAAGTTAAAAAATGCTTTAGTTTTTTTGAGACGCTCTGTATATTATACTGTCTCGATTTTGTTTTAACTGCTTTGGTTTATTAAAAGACTTTAAAGGACCATATCCATTGCCGACAACGATAATTTTATACGTTTAAATGCGCGCGGGACACTTTTTTATTTTCTGTCGTTTTTCAAATGAAGTTAGTTACATTACAATAGGGAAAGACAGACAAGTTACTTATTAGTGCAGTGGTAAAGCGCGTCAACCGGTCTATTTAGCTGGTGAGTTTGATTCCCAATGCCGGGTTTTGCCTCTTTGATGGTTTCCCTATTCGTTTACTGAAAAATATTCCTGAATATTTTCGCAATAAAAGTGGTGTCCCGCGCGCACTCAAACGTGTGAAATTCTCATTGTTGGCGACGGCTATGGTACTTTAAGCATAGTCGTAAAAGCCCAAGTGCACCCCCCGCCCTTTCAAAGAGTATTTTTCTCTAAGCGTCCTATTTAAGGTTCCTTTGATTTTTTAAAGTTTTTCACTTGGGGTGCTTTCAAGCATAGTTATTATACTATGTTTTCTGGTCAAACGTATATGCAAGCTTTAGCTTTTTTTGGCTGAGTAGTTTGAGCGCATATTATAATATATTAGATAAAAAATAATAACAGTTTTTAATTTGTAAAAAAATTGACGAAAAATTAACTGGCCATTTATTAGAGAATTGAGCCCCGAAGGCTCTATTTTCATCATCTTTTCAGAGGAGGGCCGTATTACAAAAAATAGATGATTTCAGGTGAAAACCCGCCATTGAAAAAGCCTAATTGGTGAAGCTTGCTGTGGTCAAAAACATAATAAATAGCTCTGCAAAATATTCACTCCAAAAAAATTTTTGCAAAAAAACCAGCAGGTCTCATCAAGAATAAAGTTATCACCTCTGTGCCTCCAGTCTCATTAAGAAATCCTAGATGGGGGTAAAAAAACGAAGAAGCATATAGGCCATTGAATAAAACTGTTTTGTGAAATGTTGCAGCATATGACCCGTAAGCTACAGGAAACATTAGCCAGATCCACGTTCTTTTTCCCGCAAAAAGAGTATGGCCAAGATTTTCAGAGTACATTTCAACGCACCGATTTATGGCTAACACTATGTCCATGGTAGATTCTGTTATCCAAAGAGCTAAATTACCAATTTTTTTATTTAGAAATTTTATTTACGACAGTAACAATTTTAAATAAATTTGATCTACATGGACAAAATTTACAAAGAAAAAAATGATGGCAGCAAATCTTTTTTCTGTTTTTCAAAATTTTAATTTACTGCTAAATTTTTGAATTGACTGCTGGAAATCACAAATGTACTGCTAATTTGATGCAGGATTTCAACATTTTGTAATGAATTTTAATTTACACCAGAAAATAACTAACTTTCTGCAGAAATTTTCAATTTTAGTGGTTCGTTCAACATGATCCATATCAACGCATTAAACAATTAATTTTTGCCATTTTAAATTTTTTTACTTCATTTAAGCTCAAGCATATGAAAACATGTTTTTTATTTTGTTATACTTCCAGTATTTAGGTGGATCAATCGTGGTCCTATAATGGAATTAATTTTTCGAACATGTTTTTGTGTGTATTGGATTAAAGGATTAAAATAAGTCTGCGAACAGCTTTAAATTAATACACTAAAGTAATTTAAAAGCTTACTAAGTCCAATTAGTCCAGTTAAGTATGTGATATTGGGTCGAGCACAGTAAACAGAGCCGATAATTGCCAACCATCCATCAGCCAGGCCGCATATCCACAGGCAGGACACATCCAAAACAGCAATACAGAACATTATTTTGTAGCAGCTCTGGTCCGAATGTTTGTATATTGCAAATGTACACGGAACGTAGAGCAACTGGAAAATACTTTTTCCGAAGAATGTCATTAAATTACTTTTATCTTGGCGAAAAACATCTTGGCCCAACACAGGGTGAGGCGAAAATGCGAAGCTTTTTTTTTTTAAATTTGTAAGGGTCCTCGCGCGCCGTTGAAAGCCAACAATGTTTTTGTTTGAGCTTTAGACTACACCAGTTTTGATTTTCGGATCAATAAAACAATTCATTTTATTTGAAAAATTATATAATTATATAATTATATATTATAAATAACATATATAGCTTGGGATGTATTGCTACACACTGACCCGATTTATAATGCTTTAAGTTTCTTCAAGGCGTTCTGCTGCAGCGCTGATTTTTGCCAGTTAGCCTCAAAAATATTTGCAATATCGTTGATTTTTTATTCTGCTGTTGAAATTGACAAAAACTGGCTGCAAATCTGTTTCATCTTTCAAACAAATAAAAAAGACTGCTCCACAAAAAAACTGCGTCTCTTCGACAGAACTCTGTGAGTCCAATAATACCATATAGCTATGATACACAAAACAGCTTTTATTCCCAGCTTTGTAATTATCATTTTTACCTGGAAAAATAAAAACAAAGCTATGTAAGAAGCTCCAAGGAAAATATGCTGGCGTTCTTCTAACGGCACTTCTTCTACATTATACACATTACAGTTGTACAGCCGCTGAAATTCAGTTGGACGGAATAGATAGAGGTTCATTGTCACAGGTATTCAATCTTGAATCTGTTCAAAAAAATTTGAAAATGTAAGTTTCTTCATAGTTCTCATCCTTTATCTGGACACCACACAAAATTAGTTTCTTTTCAATTTTGTTTATTATCATTATTATTATAGGAAATAAAAATTAATTATAAAAGAATCAAAATATATAATTTTCGATTTTGAAAAAAAGCAATGTTGCAAAAAACCAATTTCGAATGGGTCCCTGTAAAGGATAAGAACCATATTTTATGATGTAGGAAGGTGCTAATATCATTAAAATCTTTGATAATCGCTGCTATGGACCTCTTTTAATTTCTAAAGTCTAGGAGTTTTCACTATCAAAATGTTTGCTGGATTCAAACGAGATAGAGTATAATATGTTCTACAGGTTAAAATTAAAATCGCTGCTCTGAAAATATAAGAAAATTCGTTACGCGAATTGGAAGGTTTTAGAATTCTATTTGCAAAATTTCAGAAAATTATTAGAAATTGAAAAAATCTGGCAAAGATTTTCTATTAGAAGTTGCACTTTAATTAAGGACTATTGCTTTTTTAATGACGATTATCACCAATATTCTTTTTCAACTACGTGTCAGATAACACAGAAAAGACAAAACTGAAAATATGAAATCCCTATAGGTAGAAAAATAATGATTATGAAAGGTTTGATAGTTTCAATGGCAGTAAAGTTGGATAATAAAAAATAAATAACTACGATTGCTGTCACACTCACAAATATCCACCTTAATTGGGTTAAAGTGTGTTAGAAAAAGCTGGTTCATAATCATAGTCACAAACAAAATTACTATTTTTTACTTTAAAAAGCTGGTTTCAAGAATTGTTTGGTCTGGCTACGTTAAAGCACCTGTAATAAATTAAGGAAATGTTTTTTGAAACTTTGGAATTAGCAACTCAATAATAAACTGCAATAAAGCTGTTATGTGTAATTCATTTTAGTTGTTACACTCTTCACGCCTTTTTTAATGTTTTGTCGAAAACAATGTCCTAAGTGCATCCATGCCACATACCCACAGGCGTAGCTAGAAATTTCTAACGGAGGGGGGCAGCGGCAGAATTTATTTAGGAAATTTCACCTACACCGTTTTAGAAAAATCTAAAGAAGGGCACATGCCCCTCCTGCCCCCCCCCTTGGCTACGCCACTACCCATACCAATATATTTAAGATTAAATATTCGGTCGTGTCAAAAGTTCTGTCGTTTTATTTTAAAAGCAATATTTGTGGCGTTGTGTTTTCACCATAGATTTTTCAACATTTTAAAAAAGTTCACCACTCATTTTGTAGCCAAGATTCTCAGCTACAAAATGAGTGGTAAACTTTTGAAAAATGTTAAAAAATCTATGGTAAAAATACAACGCCACAAATATTGCTTTTGAAAAAAAACGACAGAACTTTTGACACGACCTAATATGAGAGTGATGAGCCCTCAATGAGGACAAAAAACTGGATTACTGAATTAGTGTATTTTACAAATGTTCACCCGCTGAATTTATCTAATTTTCAAAACTTGCTCACGTGCTCAAAACATAAAACAATGAGACATAGGCTTATTTGACCGTATATGGCAATCAGAATTTTTTTTTCTAGATGTGTGACAAATCGGCACAAGGTGGTAGTTTTTTTTCTACAGTTAAATCACGTTTTCAATCAGCGAGCAAAAAAAGTTGGAATTTTATAAAGGAAATGCTTAAAAGGAAGAGTGGGGAAACGACTGCTTTATTTTAAGATATTTTTCCATAGAGGCTTAAATTGTTTTCACACACCAAAGTACTACCTCCTCCAATTAAATTTAACTATTAAACAAAATATTATTTATCCCACCAAATTAATCATTTATCCAATGAAATCACAAAATTTGGTGGGGTAAATGAGTATTTTGTTTAAATTCAAATTCGGTGGTGGGAAATAGTATTTTGGTGTAGGTGACTACTTATAGCCTTTCATAAACAGGTAGATGAACCCCTACTTGTGGGTTTTTGACCAGATTTAGTTTTTGGAACACACGGAGAGTTTGAAAACAGCCTTCATCATCCACACATAAAATGGCATGGCGTAAAACGACGAAATTGTACTTTTTTGGACGGACAACTCTCCATAACGAACAAAAAATTTGGCTGATTTGGTTGTCGACTGGTTAAATGTCGACTTTTACACTCTTTTTAATGTACAATTTTCGAAAAAAAAAAAGCCTGGGGCTGAAGTTCGGTTAGCCCCATCCCCTGAATATTCCATGGGTGTTGTTGATAGATGAATATAGTAAAGGACGAGACTTTTTTCTGCCACCTTCTGGCTTTTTTCTGCCACCTTTTGCAAATTTAGTTGAAAAAAGCTTTTCTTTTTTCTAACTATGAATAATTTTTTCACCAAGTGTAGCCCAGGATCTCAGCTTTCTAATAAGCTATCAACTGACTTAATGAAGTTTTAAAAAGTTGGAGGAAAAAGTCTTTGAATAGAGTAAATTTTTTTAAAAAGTTGCTCCATTTAAAGATCTTTTCCTCCAACTTTTTAAAACTTTATTATGTCCGTTGATAGCTTATTAGAAAGCTGAGATCCTGGGCTACACTTGGGTGAAAAAATATTGAAAGTTCGTAAAAAGAAAAATTTTTTCAACTAAACTTGCAAAAGGTGGCAGAAAAAAGATTTATCCATATAGTAAAAGAGCTTTTGACCAAATCATGTTTAAGCTCAATCAGGTTGAAACAAAAAGTTTTTTGAAAAGCGTAAAACACACGATAATACTTTGTCGAAAATTACACAAATAGCCAATTTTTAGTAAGGCGGCTACTTTGCCGGCTATATAGCTGGTTATATAGCCATTTTTCAGTCCTACTTGTAACTTTTCAGGCCTCAGGTTTAATTCTCGTGTTTTTTTAAATTTTATATTCACATAACATTAATTACTGTTCATAGTTGTGCGATGACTTATTCCGAATGCAATAATGTTTCAATGATAAGTGCATATAAAAGCATAAAATGCAGACAGGAATACTTGAACATGCGACCTAAAAAGTTATACCACCACACTTTCCACTACACCACAGAAATTGATATTATGGCGTGTTGTTACAAAATGTTCTAATTGTTTTATGTGTCACAAACAGGGTGACCGTCTCTAGTTTCAGAAAAAGACAAAAAAACTTCGAGAAAAAAATTTCTAGTGAAAATTTAAAAAAGAGACATTTCTTAAAAACCACTACAACTTGTTGTGTAAATGAGGGCCACTTTGGGTCATAAATAACCACCCCCTTCCCCCACCTAAAAGGGTCATCAATAAGCCCTGTTAGTCCGCCTAACTGGCGCTGACCTACCAAAGCCTAAGCCTAAAAATTTCTGATATTTATGAATGTTAGCTTTCGAATGAAATATAACTTGCTTGACGTCGAACAAAAAAAAGATGGCTAAAGTGTATTATCCTTCAACCTCCCGAAAACCGGTTTAAACCACTTTTTCGTGTGTTTTAGCACTGGAAACGTGTAGTAAACATGTTTTAGGTGGCGAAAGACCATTTTCAGAAAGTCAAAATTTTCGAAAATTTTGACTTTTGCCTTGGGTGACCAAAGTAAACCACCTGGATAGGGTACCTGGATACCGTTTTTATTAATTTGTTTTAATCTGTTCATTTTTTTTAAGTCCGATTTTGTATTTATTCATTTTTTCTGTGTTTTTTCTTTGAAAATCGATATTTACTATAAATAAAAAATTTAACAATCTGATGGATGCCAATATAGAGCTCGTATATAAAGAGTTAGCCCTTATCCCGGACCATGTACCCCCAAAGGTCAGCCCTTATCCCGGACCATGTACCCTGAAGCGGCTTCCTATTGAATTAGGGTGCCTGCCGAAGTCAGGCAGGTAAAAGATCATTTAAAATGAATAAAAACGGTATCCAGGTACCTTATCTAGTGGTTTACCTTGGTCCCCAAGGCAAAAAGTCAAAAGTTTCGAGAGAAAAAAATCTGAATCTGAAAATGGTCTGCCGCCACCTAAAAACATGTTTACTACACGTTTCAAGTGCTAAAACACACGAAAAAGTTGTTTTTAACCGGTTTTCGGGAGGTTGAAGGATAATACACTCCGGCCAAAAGATGAACATAAACCACGAAGGGTAAAACCCAGTCTGGTTAAAGAATAGTTCGGTTGAAAAACTGGTACAGTCCCTCTCGATTTAGTGTAGCCCCGGGAATCCGAAAAACGTGACTAAATTGACGGTTACACTAAATCGATACTACACTCAAACGAGAGTGGACTGTAATTGAAGAATATGTGTAGAGCCTATTTTAAGGAAAATTTGAAAAAATTAAAAATTTGTTCTTGTTCAGAAAATTGTCTTGTTTAGCCTTGCTTTTAAAGGCATATCCATTGCTCTATAACGAGCTGCAAATAGTAGATATAATCGGCATTAATATTTGTAATAATATAAATATTTTAATACATCCTGCTCATCGACCACGATTCACAGTGTATGTACTGTGAAAATCTTAATTAGTCTGTACGTTAAAGGTGAAAAGAAAGAATCAAAAAAATCTAGCATCACTAAATCTAAAATTTCTTCTTTCTAACTTTCACCTGATATTGCAGACTAATTGAGATATTTTAAGTGTCGATAGTGAACTGTGGTCGATGAACAATATATCAGACACAACTAAACATATTTATTAGATTTTCACCTGTCTTCAAATTGACTACACTGAAGCACGTGAAAACTTACTACTGGATAACTCTCAATTGTTCAATGCATTTCTCGGTATGAATGCCAAAAGTAATTTTTTTTGCAAGAAATCTAATGGCCTAAGCCTAAGCATTTGTACTTACTCAAAGTATGCAAAAAAACTTTAAAAAGGGTGATATTTAATTTTGCCCGCTAGCATCTGAAAAATGCCCGATGACTTTCTAAAAAAAAGTAGCAAGCATTTTTCTGTGATTGGCGGGTGATTTCTGTGATTGGCGGGTGATTTCTGTGATTGGCGGGAAAAATTACTTTCAAAACAGAAACTACAGTTGAATCTCGATATAACGACACCATTAAATTAAAGGAGGGGAAAAAGCTACTTAAGTTTGAAAATTCAGCCTCGGTGGTGCATTGGTAAGCGTTTGTGTTTTTTGGCCCGAAATCTTGCATAGGTTCGATCGGCCGCCGGACACTGTCCATTTTAAAAAGAATTTGTCGCGCGACAAAATATTTTTTTGAATAAAATGTCGGGTGACATTGTCCCTTTTTTATTTTTCGTCGGGCGAGATTGTCCTTTGTATTAATATTTATTTTGTGTCGGGCGACACTGGCTATTTTTTAATTTATGTGTATAATCCATACTTTTCTGGTACCGTATATTCTTTATTAAGCGCCCACTCTCTAATAAGCGCGATTAAAGAATATACGGTATTCTGTATCTTTAGTTCTTCTATAAATCGCGCGACATTTTCCAGGCGACATTGTCCATTATTTAGGACATTGTCGCGCAACAAATTCTTTTTAAAATGGACAATGTCGGGGGCCTTTCAATCCCAAGTGGTGGCCCGCCATTTATTTTGGCTTATTTGACAAACTTTTTGGGTTATTTAACTTTTTAGCTCCAGATTCCGGAATCAACGACCTCAATTACCCCTATACATTGGTCACACAAGCCAAAATAAATAGCGTCCCACCACGTGGGATCGAACCTGAAACACAAACGACTATCCACTGTACCACCTTTCAACCTAAATAGCTTTTCCTTATCCTTTAAGCCTATTTTAAAATAATTTATATTTTTTTAAAATAAGTTTTTGTCTGGTGCGCTACACTCTTTGAACTCTAAAATATAGAGCCTTTACCGGTTGTCTATGGCTGGTCTTGTGTTTTTTCTTTGTAAATGGCAAAATATTTGCCGAAAAGAACAGCGGCTTATGATATAATAACACCCTTATTCTAAAAAAGGTGCTACTCTATTGAGAGCAAGCGCTTGCCGTATACTCTCTGATTATGAATAATTTTTCAACCCCTCGAAAATTGAATTTTTTTGAATAGATCTCTTGATTTTCAGGTGCTTCACCGAAATCTAAGAAGTAAACTAAGAAGTAAATGTCGTTTGAAAAAGACTTTCAAAAGTGTTACTCAATAGAACAGTGTTGCAACCTTTTCTTTTGCGGCCTCTCTAACACGGCTGTCAAAGACTTATCCACAGAGGTGGGGTTGAGGGAAGATAAATGGGCTGAGGGGTGGTATTCCTTAGTAACCGCAAGAGGGCACCACAAAATTTAAACCTGCAGCATGTCAATCAATTTATTTCTCTTTTTATCTCAACCTTACACATTTTGCAAATTTTTCGCATTAAGATACTTAGTTAGCAAAACTAATGGAGTGAATGTTATTTGCTTTTTAAATCTAAATTCTTTATTTGTGCTTGCTTTTCATCTAGCTTGTTGAATTTCTAAATCTAAAATTTTTTGCCAAAATTTTATTAGAGAGACATGCCCGTGCGTTATACCGAAAATAAAGGAGAGAACCAGCAAATTTTTTACAGTTCAGTTTTTTTCTAGTTTTGCATCTGACCTAATATTGATGACCTCATACTGCATTTCAAAATTAAACAAAAAATTAAATTTTTGAGAAAGAAAAGCACTGTTGGCCTTCTTTTATTTTGTGCCGCGAACGGGCATGCCACTTTAAATCAAAAGTATTGCGTGAACACAAACCCATTTTATAAATTATACTTATTTCAAGACCCATGGCTCAGACATATACCCTATATGCTCTATTAATCCCCCGGAGGGATTATTTTTCAACCCCTGAAAAATCTTGAGATTTTGAAGTAAAAAATGAACTAACGAACCAACCTAACTCTGAAATCCTAGTCAAAAAAGCGAGGGGAATAATTAGAGCATATACGGCACTCAGTTTGCGTTCGATACTAAAAAGGTGAGCATGAAGCGAAATAAAAAATTTAAATTTCTTTGTTTTCGATCTTTAAGTCAAAGTGCAAATGTGATGATGGTAACTTTGTCTAATTTTCAAGTTAGATTAGTGTCACTGGGGTTGTCCGCCGTCAGTTGATTCAACTGACCTTACTAGGTTATCTACTAGGTTACTAGGTTATTTTCAGACTTCTTTTTCTCGACTTTTTTGCCCTGCTACTAGGCTTCTTTCCGAATATTTTTACGGCATTTTGTAAAAAGATTTATAGCTGAACGCGAGAGTTCTGATCAAATATCAGGCACAAAGTCTTTTAAAAAAGTGGCAGCGAAAAAGTGGGGCTTAAACACAAAGATCCAACCAAAATCTAGACCAAAATTCAACAGCTCCAATTTCGAGGTCTACAAAAACTCTTTGTAAAATAAAGTTTTATTTAAATTAATATTCTTAAAAGAAGGCTAAGATGCTGTTTTGAGGGTTTCGCTGAGATGTCTGACATAGATTTACAAAAAAGTCAGAAAATTGGCTTAAAGACACGCACGCCAAATACTGTATAGGCTACGAAATAAAATCGTAAAGTTAAAAGACAAACATGCAAAAAGGAGATTGAATCATAAGAAATATATCCTAAATAATAAATATTAACCCTGACATTACGGGAAAAAACTAGCACTGTTTACGGATGGGGTCAATATGACCCCAAGGCCTTCGAAAGCTGTTAATAGGCATCACGTGAGCCATTTTAACAACAGCTTAGTGCTATCTTGTAGCGCAGCTCAAAAGCTACAAGACCCTTTTTACAGAAACTCTTTGAAAAGTTTGAGTCTTGAGATATGGCTTTTTGAAAAAGATCGATTTCTTTAAAAATGACCAAAAATCTGAAAAAAGTTGGAGAAACTTGGATTTTGGTCATTTTTTAAAGAAATCGATCTTTTCAAAAAGCCATATCTCAAGACTCAAACTTTTCAAAGAGTTTCTGTAAAAAGGGTGGCACTTGTGCACTTCGGGGGGCCCTTTTTATTAACTGTGAAAAAATCAAATTTTGATTAGGAACTTTTTTTCAACAACTTATGTTTCAGTAAGCTAAACATCGGAAAACAATCTTTTGTCGTTTTCAGCGTATAAAAATTACCTAGGAGAGTTGAAAATTACTATTGACAGTGAATAATAACAAGGGGCCCCCCGAAGTGCACAAGTGCAAAAGGGTCTTGTAGATTTTGAGCTGCGCTACAAGATAGCACTAAGCTGTTGTTAAAATGGCTCACGTGATGCCTATTAACAGCTTCGAAGGCCTTGGGGTCATATTGACCCCAGCCGTATAAGGTGCTGCTTTTTTATACCCTACAAAAATAATTGAAAAATCCTCAGCAATGTAGTCAAAATGTAGCTAACAAAGAGACGAACAAAGTCACGAAAAATCAGCTCTTAATAATTTCTAGAAAAAAAATTTACAGCCGTTTTAAAAGTGCCCTGGGGTCATATTGACCACACCGTAATGTCAGGGTTTAACAGAGTCATAATTCGAACTAAAGTTCATTGATTCCAATTTGAAAAAGGAGGGAAAATCAATTGATTGGTAGGGGCATTTCAATTGAATCCATACCAGAAACTGACAAGTAAATGTCACCAACTTCCTTTTTACTTCATTAATTTTTTTGTCTAATCAGATAGGTAGAGGGCATGCTTGTCGCCAGTAGGAATTCTTTTAGTGCTTAAAAGGTGAAAAAGGTCAAATCATTAGTATGTTTGTATTTGTTTTTTCTGATACTTTTCTCGCCTTCTCCATAGCATATTATATACGTGACGTGCAAGGGCCGACTGAACTCACCTAATGAAGACCAAAAAATTGTGGTTAATTTTTAAATTAATTTTTTCTATAATTGCGTTCGTACGACATTATTTTCAATTCAAATTTTCACCTCAAAAATGAAAAATCAGCATTAGTTTCTTATACCAATCAAAATATAGTTTTTTCGTACATTGTTAGTAACCTGCTAAAGTCCATTTTAAGAACTCCTTGTGTACTATCTGGTCTCTCTTTCAAGTTCAGACAAATAAGTTAGACCCGTTCCTTTACTTCCTTTTTCAATTTGTTAGTTTGAATTATGAATTTTGGCATTTTGTCTTGCTGCTCAAAATAGTAATAATGCAAATAGCAGTGCTCTGACTCTGGATAGTGCACTGCATTTAACTTTCCACTTTATAATTTGCAGCAGCAGTAGTAGCAAATGATGGTGGTGAGCAAGCAGCTTGCAAGCAGCGTTTAACCAACACAACAATGAGCTGGGGGACAACAATCACATCAACAACCACTACATATCTCTATCACCAATTCAATGTTCTCCTGCTAAGGTATAGTGGACGGATCCGAAAACCGACCCTCTTCCTGTTTGTCATGGCCAAAATTAGATGGATCTCTGCTTTGCTGCTCACTTTGTGCATCCTTTATACGTTCTATGCACTTTCAACGGCCTCAGTAGCTGAATCTGGCCAAAGACAGGGACACCCAATGTTGCTTATAAAAATCAACATGAACAGCAGTTCAGGCCGCTAGTCAGAGCAAAGCTAACTGAAATCAATCTAGACAAAGGGTAAGTGCAATTTAAAAAAAAGGTTGTCTTGTTTTCTCAGAAATTTTTTTGGCACTGATAAGATCGCAGCAAATTAATTATAATTCGAGGAATAACGGTGTTCATTCTATTACGAGTCTATTGAACACGGCTCTCTGCTTTTTCATTACTTATTTCGGACAGAGTGGACGGCAATTTTGAATTTCAAAATAACTCTTTTTTTAATTCACCTTGTACTTAATTTTAAAAATATTCACACATCCCTTTATTTCAATTTATGTGTTTTTCAATTTTTTTTAAACGAAAATCGACGCTACTGTAAGGTATGTGGGTGTGCGCATCTCTAACTCTCAAGCCCCAGACACTTCTAAAAAGTCGGTTTGGGGGGGGGGGTTTATATGACAGTAAGTCGATTGGGGGGGGGGGGGGTGTGTATATTACAGTAGCGCCCGAAAATCTTATTTTTATTTGAAACTAAGTCACTGCTACACTTTGTTCCGTCACCCACAGAAGATTTGCCTTGGTCCGATTATTGAATTTTTCGGCTTAGGCGCAGGTTAGTCCAGTGTATATCAGGACGGACTCAAACGTATTTTCTGAACTTCAAATACGTTAGAAAAAAAAAATTCCGCATTGTTTAAATGATAATAAAATTTTGGGAAAAAATCTTATCCTATTGCAGACAGCAGCAGGATATGAACGGATCCATGATGAAGATAACCAACAAAATGATCAACAGTAGATCTAGACGATGTGCCTGACTTACCAAAACTGCCAATTAGAAAAACTCTCAGTGCTGAGAACCAAAGGAACAGGCCTAAACAGATCAATGGTGAGCCATATCCAAGACTGGCCGAAAATGGCAAGTTTGTGCCGATCAGAAGATGGGTGCACATTGACTTGAAGGGTGGTCCTTACAAGGTGCAGGCAATTCAAATTCAGGGGCCAGTCAAACAATTCAAAATTTCAGCCAGCTTACTTTATGCAACTGTTGCCTTTCTTCAAACGCTTGGGAATAAATGGAATTCTGCTGGAGTGGGAAGACATGTTAATAATACTTTTTGTTTTGTTTTTCACAGATGCGAAACTTTTTTTTAAGGTTTCCGTATAGCGGGAAGCTTGCAAGTGCTGCAAATGGAGATGCCTACACTCTGGAACAGGTTGTTAAACATGTATTTATTTAAAAAAGGGTAGCTTCTGTGTCATTGCATAATTATCGATCATTTTTTGAAATGCCACGCAGCCATGGCACTGTGCTTTCACATAGGAAACGTCCACAAATTATGTCAGACTGACAGGCAGTTTTTGGTCCACCACCCCGACCCTCCCTCCTGTCAGATTTTGTCAGATTGGCATAGGATCACCTCCTACCCACACCCTGCCAGTCTGACATAATTTATGGATGTTCCGATACACTATATAGGTGGCTCCGGGGTGCCTTTTATACTAAAATTCAGCTAAGAGTCTTAGCTATATTTCGGTATATAATAGGCTGAAAAGCCGATGAGAATATACAGCTTCAAAACACAATAACATAAACACGTTTTGAAACTAAGGGGTGCAATTGTATTCGTTGCATTTTAACAAAGGAATTCCAATTATTCATTAACCCATATACGAGCTATGTAAATTTTTTTATTGCAGGTGGATAGAATACTGGTAAGTGAATTTTTTTGTTAGTGTTAGAAATAGAACAGAAAATAAATTTTTTTATTGTGTTTGTAGGAAACAGCCAAGGCCCAGGACTTCGAAATTGTTCCACTGGTGCAAACCTTCGGGTCAGTCTTTTATGTTAACCGTTTTGTAGTGATTACTGTAAAAAATCAAGGCACTTGGAGTGGATTCTAAAACTGGAAGACTTCGCTCATCTAAGAGAAGATCCAAGATTCCCTCAAGTGATTTGCCTTGGCAGTACTCAAACTTGGGAACTATTGACTGAGATGATAACGCAAGTGGGCAGGGTACATCAGAAGTGAGTATTTGTGTTTTAAAAATTATCAGATTTCAATCGACACAAGTAGTACAATCTCTATTGCAGTTAACCAGTTTGGATAAATTAAACTTTTGCAGGCACGGACTCAACTTTTTCCACATGGGTGCTGATGAAGTGTTCCAACTGGGTGTTTGCAATGACACTATCAGGGTATATACACGAACAAGCACATCTTAGGTTTTACAGTTAATAAACAATTTTAGGAAATACAGAAGCAAGGGAGTCGTGACCGAACAATTCTATCCCACATATCCAGAGTTGCCAGTTTTATTAAAAAAAAGTTATGGGGTGAGCAACTTTTATTCAAATTATTACACAAACTAGGTAATTCAGTGCTTAAGGTATCTGTGATGGCCTGGCACGATATGTTCAGCCATGTGACTGAGCAGGAATTACTGACCTACAACATGACCGAGGTGGTGGAACCCGTACTCTGGTCTTATGCGGAGGATCTGGGTCAGCAAAAAAATAGAATTTTCATCGTCTGATCTTGAAGTTTAGATCAATATTTGCCTTATTCCACTTGGCTTTCACTCAAACCTTTCAAGAAAGTATGGGGATCAGCTGCTTTTAAAGGTAGTAAAGATTTTGGCTTTGCGCTAAACAATAAAAATTTTATTGACTTGCAGGTGCGGATGGACCAATGCGCTTCAGTTCCAACCCAGTGCATTATATTCGCAACCATGAATCTTGGTATGTGCTCATCATCCACCGTGTTTTCTCTATAAATATACCCCCTACTTAATATAATCCTTTCCTTGACTTTGAAGACCGATATCTCAGACTGGATCGAAAATTTTACATAGTTATTTGATGAATTTTCTCAAATCTCATGAGCTCTAACAATTCCATTTTCGATTTCGGCTGAGAACATAAAAATCTCAAGATCGACCAAAAACGTTTTCCCGACGTTCGAGGAATCGAAAAATAACCCCCGGAGATTATTATATGTGCAGATGTTAAAGGAACATGGTTTTTGAACGCAGCGACATTACCAAAATTTGAACTAGCGAGGACACTTTTTTTTCTGAAAATGTAAAACTTTAGAAACTTCAAAAAAACTTTTAACTTTCGACAACTCTAAACTTTGATTACAAATGAGGATTGTTTGGATAACTACACGAAATCTAGATTAAAAATAAACAATTCAAAAACTATTTTGAGAGTGAAAAAGTGTCCCCGCCAATTCAAATTTCGGAAATGCCGCTGCGTTCTAACAAATCATGGTTCTTTAAAGGGCATGCCCACGTTAATAAGAGGTGGTGCCCGGGAATTCAAAATTTTTTCATAATCATTAAACTTCTGTACTGATTTTTCAACTTGGTTTTTAAGGCTCCCTCTCATACTCCCGCGCAACACGAGTCGCGCAACAAAATTTCATAGGGTTCTACAGGAACAATTTTATTTTCGGTCGCAGACATCTTATACTCAAAATGACGGCTAGAATCTAGCAAATATCTTAATAATAAAAATTTTCAATCTGATATAAAAATGTTTTAGGAATAATCACAAGTATGTAGCAAATTGGTGTGTTGCGCAAGAAAGTGACGCAACACGCCAATTTGCCACATACTTGTGATTGTTCCTAAAACATTTTTATATCAGATTGAAAATTTTTTATTATTAAGGTATTTGCTAGATTCTACCACCTGCCTTTCTCGTTTTAAACGACATTTATTTAGGATCAATCAGATGAACAGAGTTTACCGAGAGTTTGACTATTTCCAGGTGTGTTTTTACTCAAACTCTAAATGAGTTTTTGTTTTTGTTTTCAACTTATGATTTAAGGGATTAATTATGGCTGGATGGTTGGTTTGTTTACTACCTCTTCCAATATACGGTCATGTAAAAATTTGTGCAGGTCGCGATACGATCACCTAGCCATCCTGTGCGAACTCCTCCCAGTAGGGTTACCCTCTTTAGCCATGAGCATTGAGACCATTATGGAGGGCAGGCCAATGAAGGGCAATTATCCTCGGGTAGAAGCTCTTAAAAATATCAACCTTTAATTTCACTTTATAATCTACAGACCTATGAAATTCTGGATTGTCAATTGCCTTCTGAACCTGGTTATGTGTTTGGCTGCAAATTTCCCGGACATCGAGTTGGTTTTCATTTGCACCCAAATTTAGCATCTAATATAACATCCTGTTCCTGCTAGATCTATGAGCTAGTCAACGAGTACGAGACACAGCGAACGCAAATCCAACGACACATATCCACCGACTATGAGTTCAATGGCTGGCTGTCAAGAATAGCTGAAAAATACAAGTAATTTTTAGACACAAAAACTATTTTACAATTTTCACAAAATATTTCCGAATTCAGGTTTTCGTCTGCCATGTACATCGAGGTATTTTGCTCTCGATTTCTCTAATAAAAAATTACTATCCCGACTTGCATGCATTTCAGAAAATAGCGCCCTACCTGGACTACTACCTAGAGCCTCTCGAGAGGTTAGAAAAAGATCTTCGCTCAGAAATGGCCAAGCACTTTTTCCGGAAGCCATCGATGAGTTCATGCTGACATACATGGAGAAAGATCTAAAGTTGCTGCGCAACAGAAAGCAAGCTGCTGAAGAAATCGTGAAACGCAAATACTTCCAAAAAAGGCCATATGTAAAGTACCCAAGCGAGGCTGCAGCAGCCCATGAACTGTAATAAGGCCGGCAGGACATTTTAATTTTAGATATCTAGTTGATTTTCACTGCTTATAATTCCAAATTTTAACTAAAATTTTTTGCTACATAAAACCTACTCAATTTGCAGCTGATTGATACCAATGTACATGATGTCATAAATAGGATTTTTCCTTGGCTTCAACTGTGGTCTAAACGGGTTTTTGTAGGGTAGTCTGATAGCGAATTCGCCAAATTTAGTGTCTTTGGCTAATCCGCCAACCTTAGTTTTTGACATCATATACATATAAAATGCAATCGTGGTTTGAGTTGATGTGAAACACTGTTTTCTGAGATCGCAACAGGAAATTGCAAATTTTGCTTGGTGATTTAGGACTCTTTTACGCTGATGCATAAGCCATTAACAGCACCCCTCCTTTGCCTTACACACACTTTTGTTAATTTGTTGTTTATTTACTCGGTCGCTTTGAGTTTAATTGATTTTAGTTGTTTTCCAAAGATCATTGTTGTTTTAAATCGGTTTTTATAATGGTTGTTGTTTTTATCTAGCTAAATCTAATCTTTTGCCAAAATGTGTTTCTCTTGAATTCTTATTTCTCCATACTGATTCTACAAACAGCTTTTTTTCTTTCCTTTCTTTGCATTCTATTTTGATAATGAACACGTGTTAGCTTCTTGGCAGCATTTCGCACTAATTTAGTTCTTTTAATTTATCTTTGGTTTTTTGTAATTTAACTAGTTGGTATATAATGTTTTTTATTTTGGCATACTTTTAATGAAATTATAATTTGGCATTTGTAATCAATTAAAATAAAAGAAGTGATCAAAAGTGTTATATGAGCAAGATAATTTGGCACAATGGGTTACTCGTAATTGACGACAACAACAGCAGATAATGACAATATAAATAATGTACCGACAATAATAACAATAGCAAAAGTGGAGAAAAAGTAAAACATAAAAGCAAGAAGGTATTAACAAAACATTCTTCCTCTTTTTAATAATATTTGACCTTCGTTTTGATTTTTTCATATTCAGCCGCTAAATATTCTAGTTGGTCAGGGTAACTGATGAAAATAGAGTACGAATACTTGAGTTTCTGTGTTTTTACGGACTTTTGATAGGACAACTAATTTCTGATCACATATTACTATTCTATGTAAACAATATACTTAAATACGAGTCTTAATATGTAAAAAAATACTAATGAGCAAAACATGGTGAAAAATCACCATTAAATGTGTCAATGTTAAATGTCTCCTTCCTATTTCAAAGAGTGATGATCACAAACAATTAACTACTGATACCATAAATACCAAGAAAAAGACTACTTGGCTACACTAGGCAAATTAACGAGAAAATAAACTGACCACGTATAGAGATATAGAACTAAAAAAATGAGCAATATTGACTAGTTGAGGTTGCATCTATTGAAGAAGTCCTTGCGAAGCCTTTGGATCACTTGGAACTGACAATGAAACTCCAGCAGAGGCTGATTTCCTTTGGATTTTTTGGCGCTACTTTTTGAGCTTTTAACTGCATCAGATTGGTTGGACAGCAAGGCTTTTAGCATATACCAAGTGGTGATCGGGTTGCCACCCTGCAAGCAAAGTCATCTTAGTTTGAGTTACACAAGATTATTCGAATAACAAGGTACCGTCAATGCCCTTCCCAGTAGTTTGAATGTGAGCACCTAACGAAATTCATAAGAATGAGCAAAAAGTGGTATTATAAAAAGTGCACACCTTTTTGGAATCACAATAGTCTCTTAATCCAATAAACTGGGAGAAAATAGTGTGATAGAGGCGACGCATTGGGTTGGGTGCTGAACACAGACCAATTTGTAAGAATTATGAGGACAATAGAAGTAAACCTCACCACTCTGCTCCCAACAAGGCTCATCAGACAGCTTGTTGTTCCAAACGTCTAACAAAGTCATCATAATCCACTCATAAGTGATACCTCTAGCCAGTTTCTGATAAAAAATATTTAGAAAATAAAAAAATTAAGAGATTAGGTTGAAAAGGGCCTAGAATTCCTCATGAAATTCGGTAACTTGCAGATTATTTGCCAAAACTGGGTAAATTGCTTAAAACGCAGGTTTTAAGCCCTCCAAATCGGTTAGTTCCTTTCGACTTTTTTTCTTTTTCCTCCTCCCTTGTATTTATATGGCCAACCATTACCTGCATGACAGCGAAAATTTTGGAGCTCTTTCTCATCAATGGGAATCCATCCTTTTCCAGATAACTGAATGACTTTTGGCAGTGCAGCCATGCCATATCTAAAAAACCAGAAAATACTTTTAGTGCTCAGAAGTCGTATTTTACCTGTGAAATTCTTTTTAGCCTTGTCATCATAGCACATTTTCCTGGTGCAAAAGGCTAGTCCTATAGCTAGAGCAAGATCACTGCAAACAAAGTGGATTGAATTATCTAATGTTGGACTAAAAATAACGGACTTGTTAAGTAATTCGGAAGGACATTTCCGGACTAGGGAATAGTGCTGTTGGGCATGCGAGGTGTCACCATGACGCCAATAAAGGCCACAAGTAATCAAATGGGTCCACCAAGTGCACAGTTCTGCAAAATTTACAAATTTTTAAATGAAATCGAAATGAAAGCATACCATCACCAGCCCCCACACAACCGACACTCCAATCAGCCATAGAAGAATCTGCTGGAATTGGCTGATTTGTTGATGGAAAAAACATATAAAAACGCAGAAACGTACTTTTTTTGATCCCATTTGATGACAAACAACCCGACTCAGAAGTGGATATGTCGAGTAAAAGGTGAGAAATCTCGACAAAATCAGTCACACAAATGTTAGTATCTAGAGAAGAGAGTTGTTTCATGAGCAAAGCCAGTAAGTGCACTTTAAATGCACTTGTCAGACAGTCCACTGGTCTAGCTATAACAGTTAACGCCTTATATTGGGTTGATCCAGAAGTTCGCGGGTACATATATACAGCCCGCAAGGTTTCTGCATGGGTTTCATAAGTTTTAAAAAATATCCGCCTTAGAAATTGATATACAGGTTCCACATTGAGAATTTGATTTGTAAACAGAAGAAAATTTTTCAATAAGTTTCCAAATTTTCAATTTCGTGTTTTGAATGGACGATACGTAAAAATGACACGTTCTGGAGAAAAAGTGCCACGTTTTCGTGAAAAAGTGCCACGTTTTTTTCGATTCTAGTCAAGAAAGCGAAAAAGTGCACGTTTTAGTGAAAAACTGCCACGCTTTGTGATAAAGTGCCACGTTTTAGTGAAAACTGCCACGCTTTGTGATAAAGTGCCACGTTTTAGTGAAAAACTGCCACGCTTTGTGATAAAGTGCCACGTTTTAGTGAAAAACTGCCACGCTTTGTGATAAAGTGCCACGTTTTAGTGAAAAACTGCCATGCTTTGTGAAAAAGGGCCACGTTTTAGTGAAAAACTGCCATGCTTTGTGAAAAAGTGCCACGTTTTTGTGAAAATGTGCCACCTTTTAGGAAAATGTGCCACGTTTTGGAGAAAAAGTGCCACGTTTTTGTGAAAATCTGCCACGTTTCTGACAATAAGGTTTCTTAGACAAATCAATGATTTACACCCGAAATTTTGAAAGATTACCATTAGCTTGCTATTGATATGTCCTGGAAACAAAGCGACCAATAAAACAGGCATATCTGTCCAAAACTAGGCAAATTTGAAAAAAACGTGGCACTTTTCACTAAAACGTGGCACTTTTTCGCCTTCTTGACTAGAATCGAAAAAACGTGGCACTTTTTCGCCAGAACGTGGCATATTTCCGTTTTGAATTTCAATTTTGAAACCCATCAAAAAAATTCTTCTGTTTTTACAAATCAAATTTTGAATGTGAACTTATCTATCAACGTCTAAAGGCTTATATTATTCAACACTTATGAAACCCATGCAGAAACCTTGCGAGCTGTGTATAACAACCGCGAATTCATTGACCAACCCAATATCTAGTTTTCATAGTTGGGAGAAAATTCGCTATTTTAGCATTATATGTGGGCATCAAAAGATCGCGACAATTCAAGCTGCAACAAAATCGAACTTCGAGAATTTATTACGCTAACCTTGACTTTAAGGCTTGGTTTTCTAAATACAGTCAGTTCTCAGTTTAACATCACCCAAATACTCGGCTATTTGGCTGGTTTTTTAAATTTAGGCAAAGGTCACCTTAGAAACCGGTCCCTGGAGAGGTAGCTGTGAAATAAAAAAAGAATTTTTATACCATCAGAAAGCTATAAAATTGATAAGAATTTGATAAATAATTTGCAAACCTACGTGAATGAGAGCTGTCAGAAAAGGGAAGTTGGTGACTGCCTTATCTCCACACCCTAACAGCACTTCCACCAGCACTTCTCGGTTGGACAAAAAGTTGTGAGCCAGTGGATGGAAGACCCATTCAATAGAGCGCATATCAGCCCCATCCACTGTTATGGCTTTGCGAACGTGTCGACGACCACGGCGTAAGAAGTAGGCATAGGCTATTGTGCCTAAGAAGTTTGGCAAAAATAGTTTCACTCTCATGGCTGCATTGATATAGATGTCTGCACGAAGGCGGTGAGTTACTCCGTCTTTGGAAATTCCTGCTGATTCTGCCAGACTGAAATTTTACGAAGAACTTATCCAGGATTTTTCAGATAATTTTGATTTTTTCTAACAATGGGAATTTGAAAAAAAACACTTTAGGTAGGGTCGCAAACCCATATTAGACGATAATAGAACAAGTTTTAGGTAGAGAAACTTAGCCGAAAATAGTCATTTTACCGACATCCTAACCAAAGATTGACTTTAGGTTTGGATAGTGAGTTGTGAATCCCTCTCTACATACCTGATTGACTGTTGATTTTTCGAATGGGACATGAAAAGCACTTACTTGACTGCTGAGAGTGCTAGATTGAAACCACCCAGGCTGCTCAATTCAATGCCATTAACTCCAATCAGATGAAGCTGAAATGATTTACTTAGGATACTTCAGAGACTTACACCGCAAAAAAAAACCAACCTGGTGCAATTGATGGTAGACTAAAGCAGTGGCAGCATGTGAACGACACACCACCGGTACAGGTTGTGTAGCTGACCTCCTTCTTCTGGCGAGCCACCTGCCGATCCAGAGTCCATTAAGTAGATGACGTATCACTTGCCAGACCACAGACATGACTTCTTCAAAGCGCCAGAAGCAGGCAGTGGGCGCCCGAGAATCTGAACATTAATAATAAAAATAAGCTGAACTGGATGAGCTAATCGAAACCATACTTGAATTGAATCTTTCAACAGTCTTTGAGCCTCTTTGTAATTTCCTACACTTATTCTCGCGAAGCATGCTGTTTAGTGGCTAGGAAAGTGGTCCAGGATGGGCTTCTGCGGTCTGCTACAGGCTCACCATACACCAATAGTCGCATCAGTACAAACAAAACGATGAAACTGTTCAGGGTCCAGATGAAACAATGTCTGAAAAGTTATTAACGTGTCTCTAAGATTCGAGAGAGCCCTTGCCTGATAACAGAAGCCTTCCACCAAACAGCACTTCTTGAGTCCATATCAAACTGAAGGTCGTCATTCACAGAGCGAAGCGTGCGATGGTGAAGATTTTCTTGCAGTTTATCCAGTGAAGCTGCACGAGATTGTTCATAATAGTCGGTGGATGCAGTAGAGTCAGCCGAAGAAAAGAAAATAGACACGGGATTGAAAGCCAACATAACAAACATGAATACACACAAAGTAATCTAAACAAAATTGTATGTGACTTTCAACAGCCACTAATGCAAATTTGTTACCCTTGACTGCCCCATCATCATTTGGCGAGATTTCTTTGGTTTGCTCGGTGTGACATGAGGTGACTGAATGGAAGAAAGTCAGTGCTATTTAAAACTAATAAAAAGTATTGATGTGCCATACAGAGTGACTAGATTTGGGACTCTCAGATGTTTCCCTTGAAGTAGTAGCACTAGAGATCACATACTGCTCCAGTTTTGTGGAACGCATCAGCAAGGTGGCGAAGGCATTCCAGCTGATTCCAGAGCTCGCGAAGACGCTCATTTTCTTTGGCAAGTTCATGATTTTTTGCACGCAAAGCATTAATGTGCTCTATTGCTTTTCGAAGGGTGCAGATTGCTGAGCTGAAGAAATTTCAATAAAAATAAGTTTTTGGAAAAATATAACTTACTTTTGTCTCCTCAGATGCCAACATTTCTTTGAGGTGGTTGATTCGGTCGTTTATAGAGCAACGGTATTTTTTTTCAATCAAATTGTGAGCTGTTCTTCTCTAAAACGGTATTGAATTTTGTCACAATTATTTTTTCTTAAAGGACCATGCTCTTTGCGCCCAGCAGCATGCGCGAAATTTGAATTGGCGTGGGACAGTTCTCTTTCGTCTCGCACTGTACTCTTTGGAGTTATGGCAAACGACTCCAAAGAGTAAAGTTTGAGACGAAAGAGAAGTGTCCCCGCCAATTCAAATTTTGTGCATGACGCTGCGCGCATAGAGCATGATCCTTTAAAGGACCATGAAACTTTATAAGCACAGCAATTTGAGAAATTCGAATTGGCGCAATTGCCAGACCGGACGAGTTAGACGACTTACATGGCTCTATAACTGTCTCATATGGGTCTGCGTTAAAAACTGACTGGTAAAGGGAATTAAAATTTTTAATGCACACAAAAAAATTAATTCGAAATATTATGGACACATTAGGTTGGTCCCGCGCGAATCCGTATTCCGCGAATTGCTGTGCTTATCAAGTTTCATGGTCCTTTAAACAAAAGTGCAGTATCAATAAATTTCTGCAGCGAACTTCTGAATTTCAAGGGGCATGCTTACTTGTTACAAAATTTGTCCCCTCCAATTCAATTTTTTCCCGAATCATTGAAGGGGCATGCTCGTCGCCGATGAGAATATTTTGAAAGGCAGGTACCGGCGAAATTCAAACAAGAATTAATTTGACGAAATTTGAAAAATTCGAGGAAAAATTATACCTCCAGTGGGAATCGAACCACGACCAACTTTCGCAGTTCGCCGCTATCCCACTAGACAAATTTTGAAATAGACGAGCATAGCACTTTAAGCAACAAGCTTTGTATCAGCATTGTTTGTTGGAAAATGTTGGAAAAGTCTCCGCTTTTCCAAATTTCGTCTTTAAAATCTGAAATGTCTTCGTTTTTGCTTTCTGAAAGTCACCCTATACTAAAATTTCTTCCCGAATCCGTTGAGATCTCATCCATAACTTCTTATGATCTAAGATATCCATTAACACAGAAAAGGCTGTGTGTATCAACCTAGCATCTTGTGCAGAATTTTACGCTGAACATGATGTCTGAAAATTTTTGGTAAAGGGAGGGATCCTAACGGGTAAAAGAAAAATCTCACGGTTGTTTTGGCACCAAATACAGCAATAGCTTGTCATAAAATCATGTTGTAAGTCGTAACACAAACTTCCTATAACTTCGAACCCCGCTAGAAAACCCCTTGATTCTGACACTGATTCGAGTTCAGCGTAGTGGATTAGCTTATAAAACTGCGCTTTAACTCCAAAGTCACTGTCGAATTTCAAATTCCGCTCAAGACAATACATATTTGATTTTTAAATTTGAATATTTATTGTCGTAAGCGAAATATGACAGACTTTGGATTTTTAGAGAAGTTTTGTAAGCAAAACGACGCGCTGTCGACTACGGTGCACAGGAATCCGGTGTCACAATCAATGGTTTTCGTAACAGCGAAGAAGTTATAAGAAATTTGGACGCTACTCGGTTATAACCCCCCCCCCCCCCAAAAAATTGCTACTCGGAAATAACAAACCCCCCCCCAATCCTAGGAGCTACTCGATTATACCAACCCCCCCCCCCCGGAATCAAGATTTTTAGGAGTGGTCAAAACACATTTTTAAGCAATAATTTTGCCATAAAAGGACCAGAAAAGCAATTAAAATAGGGTTCAAGGGCTGTATTGAGAGGGGTAGGGACAAAAGAGGGGCCAATTCTATAGTGCCTATAAGTACCAAAGAGTATTAATTCTCTAAACGTTAAAGTCACTTCAAACCCAGCCACTTGTGGTGCACGTAATAGTATAGGGACTCGAAATGATCGGACCGATTAGCCGGGTGAATCCTGATGGTCGTCGTTTAACTTTTGGATGGCTGAGCCTCTGGCTCGTAGCCTCAGGCTGGAAAATGGGGGTGGCCCTTTTCGGCCGAAAAATCAAAGATGTTGAACATAGTTTGAATACTGGGCCTACCGCGTAAATAACATGTTTTTTCATGCATCCAGAGTCACTTTCGAGTGATTTGTGTCTAAGGTATGTGGGTGTGCGCATCTCAACTCCAAGCCCCCAAGCCCCCGAAGGGGGCGCAGGGGCTTGAGAGTCAGAGATGCGCGCACTCACCTACCTTAGACATGATTCCGAGAAGTACTCTTGATCATAAAATGCATATAGAGTCTATTTTCGCCACGGCCCGAGTTGAAAAACATGGTAAAGCAGCTAAAAAAAAGTGGCCCCTGTATTATTCCCTTCCCCTCCCAATACAGCCCATAATCCCTTTTAAATTGCTTTTCTGGACCTTTTATGGCGAAATTATTGCTTAAAAAATGTGTTTTGACCACTCTTAAAAATCTTGATTTTGGCGGGGGGGGGGGGGGCGGTATTCCCGAGTAGCTTTTTGGGGGAAGGGGGGGGGTATTACCGAGTAGCGTCGAAATTTGTGTTACAACTTACTAAATGATTTTATGATAAGGTATTACTGTATTAAGTGCCAAAATAACCGTGAGATTTTTTCCCTTTTTTTACTATAGCACATGGTACATTAATTTGAGCAAGTACCACACATTTTTTGATCAAATTCCAGATGGTTGAGAATAAGTAAAAATTACCTACTTTCAAATGCTGTTTTTACCCGTTGGAATCCATCCGCTTTCCAAAAAATTTTTCAGCCATCACAGCGTGAAACTCCACACAAAATGCTTAGCTCGATACACACAGCCTTTCCCGTTTAAAGTACACTTCCCGTGTTAAAGTGTAGATAAGTGGTCGAAATTTCTGTGTGATATTCTCAAAGTGGCAATATCTCGAAATTATTTCGATCAGATCTCAACAGATTCGTATCCAGGAAGAAATTTGGTATATATAAATTCTGATATTGATGATGCTCATCCAACTTTTGATTCTGCACAAGTTTGTCTGAGATTGCGACACCGATTTAACGACAAAATATGGCTCGAAAACTATATTTGAATAGACACAAAACTTGGGATAATCCTTCCGTGTCAAGACTATCTCCTTAAAGGGGCATGGCCATGCGTTAAAGCGCGAACACAGCAGTTTTTTTCGAATTTTTTCGAATCGTCCCATTTTTTACTTGTTCTGCGTCAAATCTGATATACCGTATATTCTCTATTAGAAGGCCCGGGCCTTCTATTTTTCAACCCTAAAAAAGTCGGAAAAAATTTGGGTCAATTTTGAGATTTTTGCGTGCTCAACCAAAATTTCAAAAGTGGAATCAGGTAAGCTCGTGTTAACTAAGAAAACGCGAAAAACAGATTTGCGAATTTCTTTTTCTAGGCTGATATATAGGTCCTCAAGGGGGCCTTCTATTAGAGAGGGGCTTCTATTAGAGAGGGGCTTCTAATCGAGAATATACGGTAGATGACCTTATACTGCTCTTGAAAAATAGACAGAAAACTTAAAAAATCTAGACGAGAACGAATGTAAGAATTTATCGAGAAAGAAAAGAACTGCTGGTTCGCGACTTTTCTCCCCATCGGGCACGATTGCCCTTTAACAGCTTTTACCCTTTGAATTTAAATTAGAGCCAATTTATTAGCTATGAAATAATAAAAAAACTGACCTCAGTTTTTGCACCTTAAAATTTTGATACGCCTCACAATTACTACGATAAATCAAAAGATCAAACCTTTTTTAGTTGGGGAATTTGAAGACATTTCATTTTCAGTATCTGTATCATCCTCCCTCCATTCAGCTAAGCTGTTTGCGCTAGATAAAAAGTCGGAGCTCAGAAGTGTGGAAGAAGTTGGTGAGTTTAATATTGGCCTAATAGATGGAATCTGTAAATTATTAATATTCGTTAAAAACTTTAGCTAATGACTGAAAAGTTCTTACTGATTCAATGCAATCATCCACCACTATTGAAAGCTTTTTCGGCGATTTAGTTTTGGCTTTCTTGACTGTCTTTTTTTCTGTGACAACTGTACGAGGAATAGGTGGTGGAGGGTCTGAAGGTGGTGCATGTTTTTGATCATGTTGAACAACCACTGCTGTCGGAAGCGGCGGTCGATTTCTCAAATTTTCTAGCTAAACAGCAAAGTTTCTCAAAGTCTGGTTCAAAAAATACGCACTAGTGTAATATAAACCCCCTCCCTCCGATAAAATTATTCGTAATTAAATAAATATGTGAATTATAATTTTTACTTACACGTTAGGCTTAGGCATGTAGGCTTAAGCTCAGGGCCTGGCTATTACTGACAAGGGCTGTAGTACAATTTTTTTTCAAATAGCGATCTTAGGTACCCTTCAAAAATTATTGGGAGGGGGGGGTATATGACACAAGCATCAAAAATATTTACGGTAATACCTCAGTTGGTGTCATTTCTAGCAGCATTCGAATAAGTTCAGTTTTCGTAGTGGTGGAAGAGGTACCCCCATTTTGCAACGGTCCAAGTAGTATTTCTTGTTTTACAAACTGCTCTTGTTGAGGCTAAAATATCTAGGCTGGATGAAATTAACTAACAAAATATTAAAAATTTACCTGAGACTGGAATTCGATATGTGAATCAGGCTGAGCCAAATCAATTCCTGGTTTAAAAACTCTCTGCTGCTATTTCCCTCTTCCATAGCTATTTGAGTCTCAAATGCGTTGGAGAATCCAACATTGGGGGTATTTGGCAAGGGTGAGTTGTAGTGATGGAGTAGCTCCTCAGGCATTCCTGTCTCTATCCTCTGCACATAGTTGTTTTCGTGCACATGCAACCCTGGGTATGTGTTGATAGGACTAGGAGGGTGCTGGTCAGAGAAAGGACCAGTTTCTTGACTACTCACATGAGAGTTCAATGGATGCTGTTGCTGGTGGAACAGATTAGTATCAGGCGAGTTTTCGGCACTCATGAACATGTTGGCATCCTGTTGCTGCACCTCTCCATACTCTGCACTGCTGTTACTGTTCACAAAACACTGTTGGTGGAGCACATTCTGGGGATGACTATTGAAAGAAAGGTAGTTGGGGTGAGGCTGGTTCTGAAGATGACCACTCTGTCTAGGCTGAAAGTGAGAAGAGGGGCTTGGGGCTTGTTGAAATGTATCTATGATGCATCTAGCATTGACATCGTCTTGCAGCAGAGACACAATGTGACCAATTTCTTTTTGTTTGGATTCTTCTGGGAACTAAAAAAATTGGACCTGAGCCAGTTAACACATAGGTGGCACAAAATTAGGTAATTATTGGGTTGACCTTATATTAATGTATTCTACCCCGTTTTGGTCACTGAAGCTGGGCAAAAAGAGTCTACATGGAGTTGAGATGCGCACACCCACATACCTTAGACACAAATCACTCGAAAGTGACTCTGGATGCATAAAAATAAATGCATACCAGAGTTTTTTTTCATGCTGTAGGCCCCAGTTAATGAAACTATGTTCAAATTCCATCTTTTAGAGGTATCCAGGTACCCTTTTAGGTTGAATTGCCTTGGAAGACTAAGGAAAAAAAGTCAAATTTCGGCCGATTTTTTTTTCAAAAATTCATTTTTGTGTGAAGAAGTGTCAGAAAATAACTCTTCTATTGTTTTTAGCATATAAAAATTACTTAGAAGACGTCTAAACCCTATTTTAAATGGATAAAAAAGTGTAAATATATTTTTTTAAGAGCTGATTCTTAGATTGGAAAATGAAAAGACGAAAATGAATTTTTTTCGCCATGGTCCTTAAGCTGATTTAATGGCAAAGATCAAGGTTAATCAGGGGTGGGAGTGTATAGATAAATTAAGCACTACTTTTGAACAAAAAAGTAAAATTTTATACAAAAAACCATAATTTAAATGTCGCGCTTTGTTTCAAAACTCACAAACGGCTGCATTTGCGGCATGAATACTTCTGAATCATGTAAGTATTGAGGCGATGGAGTGCGACTAGCATCAAAAATTCCCTTCTTGTCACCCACAATATTGCTTCGAATCACCTCTAAAATAAAAATGTTAAAGGGGACAGGACATTTACGGATATCTTTAAACACTTGGTTTCATTATGGTTTCTATTTTTTGCTTGTTTCAAAGTCGTGAGGACCTTTGAGATTTGTGGAATATTAACAAAAATATTTTCTCATATAGTGATAGGACCCTCATACTGTCCTACGGAGGTATCAAATAAAAGTAAAACCCAATGTCAAAAAGCATACTTAAATGTCTGCTACTAAGAACACTAAAAATAGCGAAAAAATGCCTACCACTGACATCATCTAGGTCATCGTCCAACGAGAGAAATGGATCTGACATAAACACATCATTAAACATCTTGCATCTCACGAATTAATTGCAATAAAATCTTAAAAAAATGCTTTTACTCTCAATCAAATTTGATCAAAAAACGATAGTCTCTCTCTCTGGTTCTCTACACCAGTTTAAAACATTAAATCAAAGGGGGAGCAAGCAGTGCACAAAAAAGTAAGCAAAAGCATTCTTCGGTGCCCTCAATCTCTCGGCGCTGATAAAAGAAAAAAGCGAAAGGCAAAGAGAACAGCTCAACTTTAAATATAGACAGGCCAACAACAAAGCAAATACTAAGTGGATTGATATAGAGAGACTGCAATAACAAACAGATAAGCCAACACCAAATTGACATTGCTCAAAAACGTGACTGCTAGTGTGCCTCAACCTAGTCACAAAAGAACGGCAATGATAAGAACAAATGAATTTTTCATGCAACAGAGCTGGTAGAAAGCAGAAAGAAAAAAGAAAAACTAACTACTCTCTTTTCTTGATTCCATCCATCATTTGCTGGACGGAATCACTTGCAGACTAAACATACCTGCACACACTCCCAGAAAAAAGAACCCATCTCTTTTTAAGATACCCAAAAACAACAATATTTTCCACAATACAGAAATTTTCAAAGAATTAAAAGATAAAAAATGTGTGTGTGTTGTCCGGAAAAACAATAGTTTTCATGCCGAGACAAATAATTTTGTGTGCAAAACACAATAATTACAAAAATTATTGTGTAATTAATTTTCTTTTGTTTTTCTCTTTCAATCTTATTTTTGTTAAATTTTATTTATTTTTGGTGATGATTGATCTATTTTTCATGGTTATGATTTTCAAATAGTTAATGAATCACATATATTGCTTATCAAATGTCTATTACAACGATAAAAAAGTAAATATAAGAACACCACGTGGGCAATTTTTATTGGGTGAGATGGTAACTATTATAAAATAAGTCCAATTAGCATGCTTTTTCATCCGGTCACACACCGTATTTACTCTAATAGGTCAACTGGAGGGTTTTTTTGAATCACCTCTCTGAAATTAGATAATGTCACGCCAAAAGCACGTTAAATTTTTTTGAAAATTTTGAGAAAAAATTTTATAAGTCATATTTTTTATAAGTCAACAATTTTTTGAAATTAATTGTTCATAGCTTACTAACTTATTGAGATTTAGTTAATGATCGTTTGGCTATCCGTTTTCTTAATCTAAATCAACTTTTCGACTAACAGGAGATGATCAAGCTATGTTGATTATCCGACATTTGATCGCCACGACATTTGAGCGCCAAAATTCATTTTCATGCCGGGAATTCATTTAAACCACTAACACTTCAACGGTCTCAATCCAACATTAATGGTGTAAGTAAGATAGCACAATCCATGGAGGTACCTAGGTGGCGGGTACTCAAATTGATACCCACCTAGAATTCAGGGATTTCAGTAGGGAGAGTTCCAGTGTTGGTATTATAAAACCGCATTTTCTACAGGATTTAGTATCAATTGATTTTTCACTTTTCAAGCCATTTAGATGGATACCTCTCTGACCAGCTGGTACCCACCCTAGATTTTTGTGCCTTGATGGGTGAAATTGCAATTTTAGTCTTAAAAAACCGGTTTGCCAGGCAATTTTAGGGCAGGAATAATAAGTTGTTCTTTATTTTGGCTAAGTTTTTTTTATCCGGCAGCCAGGCAGGTATCGTCTTCCTCCAGGTACCTACCCTGGGTGTTGAAGTTGGATTAGGTACAATCGCAATTTTGATCCCCACAAACTCAGTCTCTTACAATATTTTCAGTTAAAAAAATGGCTCATTTCTTTTTTTTAGAAATTTTTATTTTTCAAGCCGTCCAGGTGGATATCCACCTGAGCAGAGAGTACCTACTCCAGAATTCGGAGTTGTAGTGCCTAAAATCGCAATTTCAGTCTTTGAAAACCCAATTACGTAAACAACTTAACGTCACAATAAATAGATTGTTTTTGATTTTAACAAAAAAAATCAGGTTACTTAGGTGTATATTCACTTGACCAGGTGGTAGACATGAGGTTAAGGTGAGTAAAGCTGGCATTTCAGTCTTAACGAACCCAATTCAACACACTATTTTAAAGAAAGTTGTTTGGTGTTAATTTTGAATAAAAATTTGATTTTCAGCTATCCATGTGGATATCCACTTGGCCAAGTGGCAGCCTCACCAGGTTTTGGGGTCTAGGTAGGGGAAATCGGGATTTTAGTTCTAACAAACCCAATTGCCTACACGATTTCACGTATGATAGGACGACTTATTTTAGAATCCGACTCAATTTTATTTTTAGGACATCCAGGTGGATATCCACCGGACCAGGAGGTATACACCCTAAATATTGGAGTTATGGTGGGTAAAATTTTGCTTGTTCTTTTCAAACGAAATCCCCTTGCCGAATATGATTACTGTATTTATAGCAGTTCTAAGTAATTGATTTTGACTAACTGAGCGTGGGAAAAGGTACACACCTGAGTATTATAGTTTTCCAGCGACCGGCTAGAAAAGCATCTAGAGCAGAACCAAAACCTAAAAGCCTACTTTTTAGATGGACAATTGCCTTGCCTGGTGGTTTTCACCGCTATCTAGATGCTTTAAATGGGCTCCCGGCATGAAAATGAATTTCGGCACTCAAATGTCGGCGCTCAAACGTAGTGGCGCTCAAATGTCGCGCTCAAATGTCGTGGCGCTCAAATATCGGGTAACCGCTATGTTGACCTAGTCGTCCATAATTGTTTAAAATTTGATTTTAAAATTGATGACATCTAGCTTTTATTCGGATGAGTGGGCTTTGTAATTCCATGACTTGGTTTATTGGTTATCCAAGCCGCTGGACACATCGCTTATAGTTCGCACGTATTCGATCGATCAGGCGCTTGCAATAGAATTCACTTAGTTCTAAATTTTCTGTAGGGCGAATTTTGAATTCTCTCTCATTTTCTGTCTGCATGTTGCAATTCAAACTTTATATAAAATCTTTATTTTACACAGTAGTAATTATTATTAGCCATTTACATCAAATTGGAAGAGAGTGAATGGGAAAAGGAAAAATTCATACACACACTATTGGCATTTACAAACGCACGCAGGACATTCAAAACAAACTATCGGATCAACAGCAGTCAAATATATATGTATGTGCAAGGAAAAAAGTTGAAAAATGAGCCTAACACTATCGACTAAATACTCTTAAAAGACAGTACGGAAAACAGGTAAAAAGTCATGAACAAAAAAAATTATAGACAAACAAAGGAATTATGTGTCTCTTGGATAATAATAATTGCCAAAATTTCATACAAATTTGGTATTTTAGCCAAAAAATTGAAAACAAAGTTAATGCAATTCATTAAAATGGTAGTCATCAAAAATGTCGCCTTTTGCTAATTTTCACAAAATTAGCCAGAATTGCTTGAAGCCCAATAAAAACTCGAAAATAATTTATAACTTTTTTGTTTACTGTACAGTCAACTCACGATATAATGGTATCGCCTCAAGTTCGTTTTTGCTTAGGGTCCGACACTTTTAACCCTGATTTTACAAGTTTTCCTCCAAAAGTCGTCAAAATCAGGGTTGAAAAATTTGGACCACAGGCGAGGATAAACTTGATACTATATCGAAAGTCGACTAAACTTTGTCATTTTTTTTAGAATTGAGCTTACTTTTTTGGATTATTCGTTTATTACACAGATCATTTTTAACCAAAATTCAACTTTAAATTTCTTTGTAAGAAAAAAGGCAAGAGGCTAAATTTTTCCTAGCTAACTTTAGAAAAGGACATCATTTCTAGACAACCTAATAATAATTCACTCCAATGGCACATTTATTAATATTGGAAGAGTAGTAGGCGGTTACCATACTCTTTCATACATTCCACCACTAGCAGTAGTATCAATTTTGCGCACTCCTAAGCAGTTTATGGTACATTTGTGCGTTTTGCTGATAATATAATAATATTTGGAACCAAGATAATAAAATTAGCATAATAACTAAATGTGTAGAACTTGCGGAATATTTACAGACATACAGCTAGCTACTAATCTACCAAACACTTCCTGCTGCTTCCAATAATATTAAAATAATTGAGGGTGAAGGAATAGAATCATTGGTTGTTGTGTTGTTGCATTAGGTTATAGTAGAGACTTTTCTTGGATAGCTTCTAGTTCATCCACTTATTGCAGTTTGGTGCTCACAAAGACAGGGCAGTTTGTCGGTGGTGTCCTCTAGCTCGAATTGGTAGTCGTAAGTTAGCTGAAAACAGGATAGTTACCGTATTTCCTCTAATAGACCCATATTCTTCAATAAGCCCACACCCCTACTTCGAGCAAATATAGCTCAGTTCACAGAAAATATTTTGCCAAGTTGTTTATTGCATTTTCGACCCTACCGGAGTATACCCCCCCAAATGAATTTTTTTTAAAGTGTTTTTAAACACCTTATATCGACCCAAAATTGCCTCGGGAGTTCAAAAAGACATTATTTTTGAGTTCTGGTTAATAAAAATTGAGTTTTGGACATTTTGAAATTTCGACCATTTGCCTGTTTGGCATGTTTTGGTCACTGGAGCTGGGCAAAATAGTCTCTAAATGCATTTTTCTTCAAGAGTCTTCTCGGAATTATGTCTAAGGTAAGTGAGTGCGCGCATCTCTAACCAACCAAGCCCCTGCGCCCCCTTCGGGGCGCAGGGGGCTTGGTTGGTTAGAGATGCGCGCACCCACATACCTTAGACGCAAATCACTCGAAAGTGACTCTGGATGCATAAAAATGTATGCATACCAGAGTTTATTTATGCGGTAGGCCCAGTCAACAAAACTATGTTCACATCTTCCTTTTCACACTAAATTGGCCCTTTTTTGGTCCTTTCCCACCCTAATATGGCCCTAAATCCTTCAAAAATGGTCAAAATAGGTATATTTGGGTGGTCCAAAAACTCAATTTTTTATTGACTAGAACACAATAATGCCTTTTTCGAGCTTCTGAGGCGATTTTGAGTCGATATAGGGTGTTTGGAAACACTTTAAAAAAAATCCATTTGGGGGGGGTATACTCCGGTAGCGCCGCATTTTCTTAACTCCCAGGAGATTCCGCTTTTTGACTTCTAGTTAATCATCCGAAAATCTCAAGATTGACCTCAAAATTTTCCGATTTTGGGGGTTGAAAAATAAACCCACATGTGGGCCAATTAGAGGAAATATAATAATTAAAAAATGTAATTTAGGTATGAGTTCATTATACCAACTCCTCCAAAAGCAGTTTAACTACTTTTTGTGTTTTAGGACCTGAAACTTGTAGAAAACATGTTTTAGATGAGGAAGGCATTTTTTGAAAATAATACTTCGGATAAATTTTGCCATTTTGCCGTCAGAGACCAACGTAAAGAGATTTAAGAATAGCTGAATACATTTTATTATTATTATTTAGGTTGATCAGTTTTTCTGTAGCACATTTGCTTTTTTGCAACAAGAATCTTTTTTCTGTGGCTAATTTGATTTTTTTTGGCAAATTTACTCTTTTTTGTAACAAATTAGATTTTAGCCTGTTTTCACATCCACTGAGGTAGTATGCTTTTTAATTATTTTAAATTCTAAAAACTTGAATAATATGGATGATTGCGAAAAGGATTGTCTGAGTCCGGGCGACGGTAAATTCATCTGCAAAGTTAAATCCTTGAGGTGGACATCACTTTCATCAGAAAGTTCGAATCTCATGAGAAGCACCAATTTTCGTTGACAGTCGTGTGGGGTCCACTCACTTGGACCTAATCTCATTTGGGTCCTACATGTGAAAATTATATTTTAAAGCCAACTTTTGTGATTTTTCTAACTTAGGCAAAGTACTCAGAATACTCAATTTTTTCCATTTCCTTCTTCTTTACGAAAAAAGATGGAATTTGAACATAGTTTTGTTAACTGGGGCCTATCGCATAAAGAAACTCTGGTATGCATACTGCTTTGTGCATCCAGAGTCACTTTTGAGTGATTTGTGTCTAAGGAATGTGGGTGTGCGCATCTCAACCCCAAGCAACCAAGCCCCCTGCGCCCCCTTCGGGGGGCAGAGATGCGCGCACTCACTTACCTTAGACATGATTCCAAGCAAGACTCTTGATCAAATATGCATGTAGTGACTCTTTTTGCCAAGCTCTAGTGACCAAAACGATAATAAAATGAAGGTGATGTCCGCTACAGGGATACGAACTTTGCAGATGAATTTACCTGCAGATGAATTCACTGGCAGATGAATTTACCGCAGATGAATTTATGTGTGCTTGGATGGCCTACTGGGTGGTTAGTGTGTGGCGACACTCTCGAGTTCGACCCTCACACCCTGCTTTTTGTCAATAATATTAAAAAAAGTAAAAAAATTATAAACGTTTTAGACCCTAGAACCAGGGTTGTCAAAATGTGCAAATTTGCAAATATGTGCAAAACTCTTGACATTTCGAGACAAAAATGTTACTCCATCTTAACTCCATCAAAACTCGTGCAAAAATTTTGATGGAGTTTAGATGGAGTTTTGCACATGGCCAAATTTTCAAACGCTATTTTTCAAATTTGCACATATGTGCAAATTTGCACATTTTGACAACCCTGCCCTAAAACACACAACAAGTGGTTATAACCAAGGAACGTAACTGTACTTTTTAAAAAGGTTTGTACGTTTTTGGGACCCAAAATCCTTTTATTTTGAAGTTTTTTGAAGTTTATTTTTGAAGTCAAAATCTTTTTTTTTCGGTGCTCAAAAATCAATAAGCACTGGATAAAATGGCACTTTTGACGAAAAATGTCCAAATTGTACTTTTTTTTGGCCTAATGTACTTTTTTCAAAATTTGGAGTTACGTACCTTGTTAAACCCCTTTTTGATAGGAGTTTCTTAATTAACTTTAGCCATAATTTATTTCGTTAACTTGCCTCTTCACCCCTTTAATGGGTCTATTAGCAATGATAATAATTTTCTTGTCATCATTGTAGGGCAAGATCTTGGTGCTACAGTTGGGATCGCAGGAGTGGTTGATGTAGCGAGCTAGGCCTCCAGCCAGGGTAGCATCAATCAATAACTCGTCGTCTATACGGAACATGTAGACGCCTCTGTTCTGGGACATGTACCTCTTTTCGCGCACCTCTCCCACCTCACTGCGGATCACCTCACCCTTGTATTCTATTATCATGGAATTCATGTCAATATCTCTCTTAGCATATAACCCAAGTCCAGCTATCTTGGAACGAGCTAGGTACACATTGTTGGGCCACTCCTTCATCATTCTGCGGTACTGTGAGAACACCTGGTGGTTGGTGGGTTGACCGGGCTCGCACCGGAAATATGGAGCATTCAGCATTTCCTCGCTGAAACCAGAAGCTTTGTAAGCCCTCAGAGTCTCTTGGTCGATGCGGTGTTCATGGAGGAGAACCGGGTAGAACTGCTCCGCGCTGTAATCAGAGGTATTATTGTTTTAAAAGTCAGATAGAATATGAAAACTAACTGCTTCTGGACTCTCTGGCCATGACCTCAGCTCCCCAATTATTAGCGGATTTAGCTGCTGGCTGCTTTTTCTGGATTGTAGTGGTGATACTGACTAGAGGCTTGTATCTGAAGGACAAATGGTTAAGAAAACAAATTTTCGTGATGATATTTTAAGTGCCTAGACCAGTGTTTTCAAAATCGAAGTCGAAGAAATTTCAAATTGAAGTCAAAGTCAAAATCGAAATCATAGCTTTGAGGTTAAAATCATAATAATTGTTACCGAAAGACGAGTAAAAATGTTGTTTTCAATCATTTTACTACTTTCTGGACGATACGTAAAAATGTCTGCGTTTGGGAAAAAGTGCCGGCATTATGTGAAAAAGTGCCCGCTTTTTCGAAAATCTGCCCGCATTTGCGAAAAATGCCATCACCAAAAACAGCCTGCTTTTTTTGAAAGAGTGGCCGCTTCTGGATGTACCCTGTTATATTCATCAGGCTTTATATAAAGCGTAATCCTTGAAACTGAAACTGCAGTATTTTGCAGTAAATGGATGGTATACTATACGGCAGTGTTTGGAAAATGATAGTGATAATGATAATGATACTGATAATTAGCGAGTAAAATGATAATGATAATGATAATCGCTATCATTATCATTCTGAAAAACTATCACTATCATTATCACTATCATTTCGAAAAACTATCACTATCACTATCATCTTAGCTATCATTTTACAAAATGATAGTGATATCATTTTGTGAACTATCATTTTAGCTATCATTATCATTTAGGCAAACTATCATTATCACCATTGTTTTGGGAATTATCACTATCAAGTTATGACTCTCAGTATCAAGTCTTGATACGTTTCTATTGGTCATTGGTTTTTAGCTGCTTTGACATAGTATTAAATTGCACTGTTTCAGCTCGAATGGAAGTAGAAACGACGAGAAACTCAAGCGAGAGCCTTTTAGCATCAAACACGACTCAAACACCGAAAAGAAAGCGGGATTCCATATGGAGTCAATTTCCGAGAAGGTCAACAAGGATGGTGTCGAAATGCTTTCCTGTTCACAGTGCAATCAGGTTTGTCTCTCTGTGGTGTTTTCGCTGTGTAAATATTCTTCTTTAGAATTTCAAGTCTCCGTCTCCGTCCACTGTATTGAAAAATCATTGGCAAGCAAAGCACAAAAACATAGCGCTAGCCTGCGATATTGAATCAATAGGATCAAACGTCCTTCCACCCAATAAAAGTATCTTGTCCTATCTTCCTACTTTTTTATCAAGAGAATTAATTTTTATCAAGAGAATTTAGGTCCAAGAAGATAGAAGAAGCATTTTCCGAAGTTCTTGCTATACCAGCTCTTCCGATCAACATTTTCCTAAATCCAAAGATGCGCAAATTTATCGAACTTCTCAATCAGAATTTTCCAGTAAATTTTTAAACTTGATTAAGGTCCTGAAAAGTTCTAACTTTAGCTGCCGAAATGCCACAAGACGATGAAAACAATTCTTTTCCGCAAGTCTGAGGAGGTTATTGAGAAGCTCAAGCATCAATTTTCAAATCTTACAATAAGGCCATCAATAACGGTTGACATCTGGACAGACGAGTCGTTGAAAAATTCGTATCTAGGTATACTTATTATTTACAGTTGTCTCTTGCATGCTGATTGCATTCTTATTAAAGGCGTGACTATGCATCTTATCAAAGTGAATTCGCTACAAAGAGTATTTCTGGGATTGCGCCACCTGAAGTTCTCTCACACAGCCGAATACATTCGTGCAGAGACTGAAGAATTGTTGCAGGTCTATGGACTGGATCTATCAAAAGTCTTTAAAGTGGTTACTGACAATGGCTCCAACATGAAGAATGCTTTTATGGACGAGACTCAATGTTGGTTCATTTTGTTGGTTTATATGTTAAATTTTCTTAAGCTGAGAAATCCTTAATTTAGTGGTAACCAATGCTGATGAATTCAATGATGACGATTGGATGAAGATGAGGACGAAGACTTTGACCCTTTTGTAGATGAATCGATTTTGCGGTACATTTTTTAGAAATAACGCTTTTTTAAATTCTGTGTTAAGTGATGCGTTCCCTCGTCGACTCAGTTGCTTCGCACACACTCTCCAGCTTGTTTTAATGAAAATTTTCAAGAAGAATCTTGTACAAGCTCCTGCGTTCGTGAAAATGGCTGGTTTTATCAGGCGCTTCAAATATTCTTCAGATGCCAAAACAGTACTTTTTCGTTTTCCTTATCGTGAAAATTTTAGTTGATATTCATTGCAGGAACTATTTCGATCTGCAAACAAAATGCTAATATCACCGTCCAGCACTAGGTGGGGCTCCTCGATCGAAGTTATTCAAGTCTTTCTAGAGCTGAAGGAATATTTGACTGATATAGCTACCAAAAAACACTGGCCTTTTCCAACCTCCGAAGAAATACAAGTTTGTTAACCTTGCTGAAGTATTTTCTTCCTATTTCTTAGTGTTTAGCAGCTGAAGAATCTAAGCAAACTTCTTAAGCCTTTTGCTGACATGTTGCGCAGAGTACAAGCGGAAAACACCGTTACTATATCAAGCTGCGTGAAATATATCAGAGCTTTGTTCTTATGGCTGGAAGACTGTCAGGTAGCTTAACTTGTGTGCTCTTCTTTTCTCACCTGTCTATAATTAGGCAAGCAATGAAGAACCGGTACTGACAGATGTGTTTGAGGATCTGAAAAGCCAGCTCAAAGAATACTTCAAAAGCCTATTAAATGAAATACTTGTTTCTTACGACCAAATCTATATGATCGCTTGCGCCGTCGATCCACGAATGTTTGGATGCTTATCGGATGACGAGATTGCAAAAGTGGCTGACTGGATCCGGCAAATGGTTGTTTTCTCTTGAAAAAAGGATCTTCGTCTACGCTGTCATATCCCATCTTTGTCATACTTATAATTTAGCTACCTGCTGATGAGGCTAAAGTTCAAGCCGTTCAATATGCTTCTAAGTCAAATCAGAACAGCACATTGGACAATCTGATGTCAAGGGTCGGCAGAATAAATGAAACGCGAAACATCAGGGATCCTCGACAAGGGAAGTCGAAAAACTGGGTGACCCATGCCCTTCGAAATGCTCAAGAAGTTGTGGGGAAACAGTGAATCCAATCAAATACTGGTCTTCACTTCTTAAAACAGTAGGTGTTAGTTAATCATGAGCTTTGATGAATTAGCAAGGATGGTTTAGGAGTGGCGATCTTTGGCAATATTAGCGCTTGAAACATTGTGTGTGCCAGCAACTTCAGCGCCGATTGAAAGAATTTTCTCGCAGGCTGGCTTCGCAACAAGAAAACATCGAAATCGAACTGAATACAAATTATTGAATGCCCAATTGATTGTTAATTGCAATGATGTTAGTTGAGTTCAGTTCATGTTGTTGTTTTTCTGAAATAAATTTGTGAGAAGGAGTAGATCTGCTTATTCGACTGTGTAGAGATGGAAGAGAATTAGAGTTTAGACTCACTATGGTTACCCTTCGCAACATATTTTTGTCGATTTTTTCTACCCACTGGAAATGGGCAGAAGCAGTCTCTTTTTATTGCGTCTTTACTTTTTAGTGAAGAATCTTGCTCGGACTTCATTATTAAAATTATCACTTTTATTTTTAATTGAACTGTATGAGTTTTCTGCTCTGTGTACTGGTGCAATGCAAAGCAGTTGGTTTTCAAATTGCTGAGTATAATGGCACTAGCGTAGTACCAGAATAATGATAATCACCAGTCTAATTCAAAATGATACCCCCTGTTTCTTAGCTACATTTTGAGGGGTCGTGTGCTTGAAAATGTTAGACTTTTCATAGCTAAAAACTTAATGTCACAAAGTGCTTTTTGGTTGTGTTCTCTAATAGACGCCCATGGGCTTCTAATAGAGAATATACGGTAATCATAATGATAGTTCTTCAAAATGATAGTGATAGTGATAGTTGGAAATGATAGTTGGCAAATGATATCACTGTCATTTTCCAAATGATAGCTAAAATGATAGTGATAGTTAAAATGATAGTTGGCAAAATGATATCACTATCATTTTCCAAAATGATAGTTCAAAATGATAATGATATCATTATCATTTTCACTGTCACTATCATTTTCCAAACACTGCTATACGGTTGCCAAAACATGCAGATTCAGTCCTTGCTATAAGGGTTTCACAATAAAGCGGGCATTTTTTCACAAAAATCAGGCACATTTTCGGCTTTTTGACTAAAACGAAAAAACGCGAGCACTTTTTCACATAACGCGGGCTCTTTTTCCCCAAACGCGGGCATTTTGCGTTTTATCCATACTTTTTTAGGTGCGAAATGATTTAATGTGCCCTAGCTGCGATTTTGACTTTGATTTTGGAAATACTGGCGCAGACATTTGATTATTTTCGTGCCGTTTTTAAATTCGTACCTTTTTTAAATTTTATTTTTTCTTATTTTTATTTTTGTTTAGGGCACAAATTTGAGCCCGTGGTCTAACCTGTCTCTAAGGCCGAGCTTAACTTATTTTTTTTCAAAAACTTGCACCAAACAACCAAAAATAAATAAAATTCAAAAGGTGCGAATTTAAACAAAATGGCACAAAAATAGCCAAACGTCTCTATCCCGATATTTTATTTACCTGTGTTTGATCAGGGTTCTAAAGCATGGTTCACATCTAGCACAACCAGATGGATTGACAGCCAAAGGCAAGTCCATCAGTGGACTTCCTCCATGCTTGAATGTGTATGAGTAGAGCTGGTCAACTCCCGGCAACTAAACAAATAATCAAGTCTAAGTAAATTTCCATGTGGATTGTTTTTTTTCAATTCACCCACCGATTCAGTCATTTTGGTGATTGCTGGTTCAAGGAATCCAAATAAGGCATCCCCACTCATCTGATTAGGAAAAAACTTGAGCATATTGCCAGCTTTTTCTCTAGCCTGCATAACTGAATTCAGTATTCTATTCCATGCTGCATTTGGCGACTTCTCACGCAGTTCTCTCGACTCAAACACCACACAAAATTCAGGACTGTTGTTCTGTTCATCCACAAAGCACTCGTATCTGGCTCGTTCATGGGCATTTGTTAAAGACCAGAAAATGCGGGTGATTCGATAGCCGATCTACAAACCAACAAACTTTGTAAGATCGCCTGTCAATTTACAAATTAAAATAACTAACCGGGAATATATAATTCTCGTTGTGGAAATTCTTCAGCTGCTCTGGCAACAATTGGCCGATCTTGTGAAATATCAGACTGCCCACACGCATCATCATATCCGTCGAATAAGAATGGTTGAAAATCTTGGCAAGCAGTTGATTTTCTTCCCTCTGTACATAAATTCGGCGTAAGGCATCCAGTCGAGTGATTTGCGCTTCTTGTCGGACCTCATGCAGCGAGCAGTAGAAGGTCTGAAAGTTCAAAAATAATTTCAATTTTTTGGCAATCTAGTGAAAAGAGCCAACTTTATCCCTAACGAAGTAGCCTCTAGTCCTTTTAGCACAACTTAAATGGAAGCTGACTTCATTATTCCGACAGTCCAGCTTGTAGCACTTCAGAGTAGCACCGGGATTGCCGCATAGTTGACAGGCAACAGATTTAGCTCTTCGAATAGCAGCTTCTACGTTGAGCAGAGCACCATCTTCTGTTTCATGGACTTCCGAGGACCATAGGGCACAGTTGACATGCACCCATTCATTGGCATCCACATTCAGCAGGCGACCAGTAAGTTCCTGCTCTCCATCACCACTTTCTCCACAGAGTGTGCAATGCCGCGTGTCATCGGAGCGGTCACTAATCCGGTTTCTCTCGTGCACTTGCAGATGGATGGAAGCACATTTCTAAATACAATATAAAAGTCAAGTAAGAAATGTGAGAAAAGCTGTTACCTGCCGAACTTCGTCATGCGGACGTTGGAAAGAATCTATGAGAGAGGAGTCACAAACCATCCAACTATGGCCTTTCCATTTATATTCTCCTTTGATGGCTGCATTCAAATTTTCTATGCTTTGTACAAGAGCTGGCAGATCAGCGGCTCGCACTATTTGCTCTCTGGGTTGACGAATGAGTTCAAGAATGTTGCTTTCAGTACAGTCTTCCAGTTTGACTGAGTCTTCAAATGGAGATTGAAGGGCTGAGGTTTGGGCAAAGAATGAGGTTTTTAAGTCAAGGCGATGATCCGAATCGAACTGAAAAGATATATATAAGAGGTTATAAAAGAAGACCTTTAATCCAATACATATACCAGGGGCGCAGCCAGGAGTTTCGGGCGGGGATGGCCAGAATTTTTATGGCCAATTTTACCTGCAGCGCTTTTTAAGCAAATCTAAGGGTGGGGACCAGGGTACTGCACAGGGTATAATTTAAATTAAAATTATATTTAAAAAATACTATTTTGGTATAAAAATAGTATTTTTAAAGGCTTTGCTTTCAGTGAATATTACTTTTATACCCTGGGTATAAAGTATAAGTCAATACCATTATAACCTGGTATTGTTTTATACCCAGAGTATACAATCATACCCTGGCCAATTCGAAGCAAACTTTTAATTCTAAAGCCGCATTCATGTTCAGCATAGTTGATTTGCTTGAAAAAATGCCCTTAAAATTTGAAGCAATAATACCCAATATATAAAGTAATACTATCTTTAATACCTTCTAGGGTATAAACTTGGTATTAATTTCATTAATAATTATAACCTGTGCAGTACCCTGGTGGGACACCGATCACTAAAAAATCTGGCATGGGCGAATGGCAGGTGCCCTGAGGTGTCATAATATCGAAGGGAGGGTCCAATCGAAGTGTCATATTATCGACATTCGACAGCAACAGCAAATTTGTTAATAAAATTCCAACATTCACCTGTCCCTGATGAATTTTCTTGGCAAAGCTATCAGCACTAATCTGTCTCAACTTCTCAATGGTTTCATCATCTACACCCGCATATTTTTCTGCCCGATCTAAAAGCTCCATACTTAAGGGCACTTTGCAGGTAACCATAAATTTGTAGTAGCAAGGCATAGAACAGAATGACACAGTAGAGTTTTCCTGAACATCAAAGCATTGAGTAATACAAAATTTATCCGTAGATAGAAATACCTCATCAGGTGGTGTGAGTCCCAATCTACTCATGGTTTCTTCGATGGATGACTGTGTAATCTGTTGCTGGCAGTATCTGCATCGCTTGTTGCTGGTCGGCTCTTTTTTGGTCACTTGGAACATAGCTTCATCATTAACTTCCATTTTGATGGGATGCTGGATGGAGGTAGATGCTGGTCCGAATCCATTGTGTTCTTCAGCTCCATCTGGTGATTGAGGCGGTGTTTCAATAGAAAGTTTTAGAGGTTCTTTGCTGTTCAAAATTATCTGAAGTTGATTGATCAATTCTTGCGTGTTGGCTGCACCTTCTCCCTCCACTACCAGGCTTATTTTGCACTCTTGATCGGAATCAATACTCTTCTGGAAAAAACAATTATTTTTTAAAAAATAAATTCTTGGTCTAACCTGGAAGAACATGGACCGATGAGGGGCAATTGGTGGCTGTTTATCCACGGAACAAGATCCCAGCAATAGACAGGAACCCTGAATCTCCGAACGGTCCGACAAATTGGCAAGTGACAGGAATCGTAGCTCAGGTTTTAGATGGTAGTTAAGGGGTTGGACTATTCCACTCAGCAAGCTGTTCTCATCATAGTCAAAGTCAAGTAGTTTGATGTCGGCAAACTCATTGTCATCACCACTAAATTAGATATTTAGCACTTACTTTTGAAAAAACCAAAAATTTGAAAAGACTCACGATAGCAAAGCAGCCATGTTGACACCGGCACAAATTTCAGCCATTGACTTGGGGTAGAGTTTCGCATCATTGATTGGCTTCTTACCCTCTTCTACATTGGCATAGTAGTCAGGCATGAAGGACAGGGAGAACTGGCCTAATTCATTGCCTTTCACAAATGGTTGTCCTAAACATGTAAAGATGAATTTTGTCAAACAGGTAAGAGAAATCAAAATAAAGATGCGTAGCCTTTTTTGGCGGCTCAAATCGAAAACACCCGTCAAAATCATTAAATCTCCCGTCAAATTTCTTTTTTATCTCGTCAAATTCAAATTTTCCACAAAATCATTATTTCTCCCGTTAAAATCATTAAATCTCCCGTCAAAATCATTAAATCTCCCGTCAAATTTAATTTTTTGCATAAATTTTGCGGGAATTCAAATTTTCTAGTCAGAAAATAACTTGGATTGGTCAGAATCCCACCCCGGAATGGCCAGAAGCGCCTGAAAGTTGGTTTTTTGGGGTTTACTAAAAGGGGCTGGGTGGACTTTTGCGAACAATCGATTGAGCGGATCAGATTTCGGGTCCGATCGGCTTAATCGCCCACAACTCTACCCTGAACCACTAAAAACCACCATAAACCGAGAATTCTGGGCGATTAAGCCCATCTGACCCGAAATCTGATCCGCTCAATCGATTTTTCGCAAAAAGTTTACTCCCCCTTTAGTAAACCCCAAAAACCAATTTTCAGGGGCTTGTGGCCATTCCGGGGTGGGATTCTGACCAATCCAAGTTATTTTCTGACTAGAAAATTTGAATTACCGCAAAATTTATGCAAAAATTTAAATTTGACGGGAGATTTAATGATTTTGACGGGAGATTTAATGATTTTGACGGGAGAAATAATGATTTTGTGGAAAATTTGAATTTGACGGGATAAAAAATAAATTTGACGGGAGATTTAATGATTTTGACGGGTGTTTTCAGGTACAGCCTTTTTTGGCCCGTTTCGTCGATTTTTTCAAATTCGCGCTTTTTTGCGCTTTCTGTTTCCGTAATTTTCGCAATTTGGAATACTTTCGCAAAAAGTGTGACATTATGGAGCTAGGCGTATTTTCGGTGTTTCCACAATAATAACTTTTTGCGGTTTTCGGTTGCGAATAAGACAAACCTGATCTATCAGGCAGAGAAGTGACATCAGGGTAATGTGGAATGTACTTGTCGAATGAGTAGTATTGCTCTAAAGTTCTTTTGGGGAAAGTAACCGAGTCTAATTGGGTTTGAATTCGTTCGAGTATCAGCTCGTGCTCATTTGGCTCATTGTTCAGCTGCCCTTTCTTCATCGGTTGCCTCTTCTTCTTCGCCTTTGGTGGGTCATTGGCATCTGGAAAATAGAAATTAGAAAATTAAATTTTTTTACAAATTATTGTCTTCAAGTAAGAAAAAATTTACCGAAGCTTTGACCAGGAGAGTTTTCTCCCAGTAGCTTTGCCTGGGAATACAATATCCTGCGCACAGCCACTGAATCATTGGTTGCACCACCGAAGGCTACATAATTGACCATACGGTCGAGCACATCATAAACATCTTTTTCTAATGAGCTTTGCAAAGAGCTGTATAGCACGCTTCCTAGGATGGGTGCACGGACTTCTGGTTGATAATCCATCAGAAGTGGCTAAAAAACTTTTTTATGGAATTTTATGGAATTTTTTTAGTGAATTCTGTTGCGAAATTTTGCTGTATGTAACAGACCCTTTTCTCCCCACTCCACTATAGTTCAGTGTACATCCCCCAGAAATTAGAAATTGGTTGGATCATAGAAAACATTTTAAATTTTTAAATTTCTTTGCAAGAAAAGAATATTGCTACCCGGCTACTACTACATTACCTGAGTCCCCTAATCTGGGTACGGCTACCTAGGTGCAACAAAACCAAGTGGTAGTCCACTTGGATCAAGAGAGTAAATTGTCAGTTTGTCTTGGTCCCCCAAGCTCCTTTTTCGATTTTTTTTTAAATTTTTTTGAAACAATTGAAAACAAAACAAAAAATCCATAAAAAATCAGCGGTGCACTAAAATCGCTCCAATTGTATTCCAAAGTGCTATAAATCCAGGAATTTGAGCCAACTTTTTTCAAAATTATAGTTGATAATTATAAAAACTGAAATGAAGACCTTCGGCAGTTTTGAACTATAACTACTTGGTCCTGACATCTTTTGAATTTTCATTGATTTTCGTCAATGTCATATTTATCACATACCTTTTTCCTTTTCCTGCCCCGTCCTGGTCTGACTACCTCCGCTGAAGCAGATGACCCTGTCCTGCCACTATTAGGTGTAGGAGGGCCTGATCCTTGAGATGTCTGATCCAACTCCAGCCTTGCCGCTATTTGCATAGGTATAGCAGCAGTGGTAGCAGCAGTCTGGACTTGTTGCTGAGAAGGTACTGCCACTCTCTGACCACTAAATGGAAATGCAGTGGGGGTCATCATCACATTGGGGAGTGCAGGAAATGGGCATTGGCTGACTGGGGCAGACCTGCTGACCGCATGAACACAGCCGAACTAGGGGTGGTTGGGTTCATGATCATTGGAGCACTGTTCTGCTGCGTGTTTTGGCCGCGGAACTGTTGGGATGTCGCCAATTGCGTGGGTGGCGGAATTAGACCAGTGGCTGCTGGTCCACCACCACCCACGGGCCCATTGCTCAGCTGGTGCTTTAACTCGAATTCCTGTAATCTGCCAACATGCTCTCTCAGCTCTTGTTTGCACTTCTCCGACAACTTCTGCCTGGTCTGAATGTCCCGTTTAGTGGCATCCGCTGACTTGTGCATCTCAATGGCTTGTTGGTTAATAGGTATGGGCTCAGCTCCTTCCTCTTGCTTAGGCTGGTTCTTTAGTAGTTCACGGTGCTTACTGATAAGCGCCTTTTTGTGCTTCCGCATTTTGGTCAATTCAAGTTCGTGAGCCTGAAAAGTTTGGTGAGATTCAGATTAAGTTTCTTTCTCCTAGTTAATGTTGGAAAAAAATTAGCCAAATGAAGTTTAACAGCTATCCTATTTACTTTAATTTTTTGCAATTTTTTAGACTTCAAGTGGTTAAAGGGACGGTGAAGGCTGCTAAGGAGATAGTCTCGACACAAAAAGGTTATTCCAAGTTTTGTGTTTTTTAAATATGGTTTTGGAGCCATATTTTGTCGACAACCCGTTGTTGTGGTTCCGGACAATCTTGTGAAAAATTAAAAGTTGGCTTAGCATCATCAATATCAGAATTTAAAAATTCCTTCAAAAAATGCCCTAACAATCGAAATTGAACAAGAGAGTGATCAACTTTTTCTTGATGGTTTTTCCCTTTTCCTTTTTCCGCTTTTCGAAGGAATTCCGAAATTCTGATATTGATGATGCTAATACAACTTTTGATTCTGCACAATTTTGTTCGGCATCACATCACCAAGTTGCAGACAAAATATGGCTCTAAAACCACATTTAAACCACACAAAACTTGGATGAATCCTTTCGTGTCGAGACTGTCTCCTTAACAGCTTTCACGCCTCCTTTAAAATTTTTGTTTTCTTTTCGCGCTCTGTAAAAACTGTCAGTTAGATATTAAAAAATTTCAACAGGCTTTTTTTACAGAACGAAAAACTTTTGAAAATAGAAGTTTCATACCACTTCAAATTAGGTTTAAAGGGGGAGTGTATCTTTTGTCCGTATCTGGTCCCACATGGTCCCACATGGAATCTGGTCCCACATGGAAAACGTTTAAATTCAAATTAAACTACTTTCGGAGGTTGGTGGTTCGAACCCCATGGTTGTAAACTTTGTTTTTTTCACATGTTATTTGACATTGACAAAAAATAATTATCAGAGTCTTGCAGACCGAGCTAGATTATAAGGCATGATTTTACAAGCATTATAGCTAAGCTACAGTTAAAACCGAGACCAGAAATTTGACTTTCGTCCGAAAATCGGTAATTTTTGTAAATCAAGCTACCCGATTTCTGGAGTAATTTTTGACGTACTGTCTATTTCTATTTGATGTAGAGATTTTTAATACCGTACCTTGCGTATTTCTGACTCTAGAAAATGGCTAAAATAAAAAAGACCGATAGATAAAATAGACATAAACCGAAATATTTGGTTTCTGGCTATTTTCGCAAATTCAAGACAGTTGTTTATTAAAAAAGCAATCCCGGAAATCTTTCCAATCGATTCGTCGATATTTTTTAGCATAACTTCAGCTGAATCGCTGAAAAACTGCGGTTTACACCCAGAGAGACTCAAACCAGCAACCTCTGAAAGTGGTTTAATTTAAATTTAAACGTTTTCCATGCGGGACCAGATACGGACAAGAGATACACTCCCCTTTAAGGATAATTAAAGTGGGGTATAATTAGCCTAAATACGGCTCACTTTAATTTTTTCGGTGCAACTAAGTAAATTAGTATTTTAACCCCAAAAACCTCGAATAACATCGAGGAGAATAGTTTTGGGTACTCCCATTCATTTTCCTGGCTAAATTTGACTAATAGGATGTTTGAACAGCAATCAAAAAATCGGTATGTAGCTAGGTCGAGTTAGAATCGAATATGATACCCAATAATTTTGTGGTCAGATGGAGAATGATCAATCATTGCCACTCCAAGTTACAGTAAAATCTTGTCAAAGTCTTACATGCTGTTCCTGTTCCAAGTCAAAAACCTGTTTGCGCAGTATCTTATGCCTCTCTATGGCGCCGGCATCTATTAGCTGTTGTTGGTGTTGTGTCTGCTGCGGGTGAGAGTGCTGCATGGAGAGGTGAGGGTTGGCCTCATGCCCAGGAAAGTGGTGTCCCATGTGGCCATGAGGCACTGCCCCTTCCATGCCATTGCGCATAGGAACTCTATTGGCTAGCATTTCATGAACTGATCCAGCTGGATGTGGACTGCAGTTGACTGCTGCTTCTTGCGGAATCACCGGCACTTTGAATTTATCCTCCAGAGCCGAGGTTGAGTCGATGGAGTGGTGAAATTGGGACTGTAAATTGGCAGCTGCCTGAGCTTGTTTTATGGCACTAATATTGGCATTGACTACATCCGAAGAGGAGCAAGAGGAATACCCAGTTGCCTGGAGCATCAGGTTGGAAGATGAGTCATTTCTCCTAGTTTTCCTTTTGTTGGTGCTATTAGCCCTGTTCTTCCTGGCCATATCCACATATTCTTGTCGTTTGTCCGCATCTAACATCCTCCACACCTTGTTGATCTGCTTCACCCTCTCTGACCACAGAGGGTAACAAGTTTTGAAGTCGGAATGTCGAAGGTTGGCATACAGAACTGCTGCTTTGGTTGACTTCTCGCCAAGAGGCTCGTCTTCTTCCCACCTCTCAGTAGCTTGGTTAACTTTTTCCTGCATGGCACTTAGTTCACTATGCTTAAATAGTAGGGATTAGGAACAATACCATATATCTATTAGCAGGGCGCCCCTCGTTCAAGATTTTTGATGATACTGGAATTCGCCTTATAAATGTCTAAATTGCTATAAATTACTATCGTTTGAAAACTAGAGACAGTAAAACGCCAGCCAGCGGGATTCCGGGACGGGATTTTTTTTGGCTAGATTGAGACCGGGACCGGGATTTCGTGAACCTACCCTGCGGAATCCCGTATGGGATCCCGGTAAAATGACCGGGATTTCAGTTGTCTTGATTTAAGCTGAAATATAGCAAAATTTTGATTTTTTTTCAGCCGTTTTTTAGCAAAAAAAGGAACAATTTCACTGCGCAAGTCTTTCATACTGTTAACTAAATATACGGATACACAAATGCTAGTACTTTTCAGTAATGGATGCCAGAGATAAGGTGCCCCAAAGAAAATAGCTCTCGAAATAACATTACGCTCTCAAATTTGACAATTATGCATGGTCCAAGCCTTTTTTACAACAATTTTCAAATATTTTTTTTCAATTTCACGGCTGCTTTAGAATTCTAACTTGAATGTATTATATTGAAAGCCCCGTCTTACTGGGAATTTTTTCAACGTTTGCAAAATATTCGAAATACTAGTGATTTTGTAGACTGGATGGACAAGTTACGTTCCCCAAGAATCCCAAAAGTGGGCTTACAAGTATCGGAAATGGCGAGGGGTCGAACTTGAGGGTTGGATATTAATATAGTAGAGGTTAAATGGTTCCTCATTTTCTTAACTGGGAATTCTGGCCTAGAATTTTAAAGACTATGTGCTATCTGAATTCAAGTATTATTCTTGATCTAGACTTTATTTAATCATCTTTCGGTGTCAAAAAAAACAAAGCCAAAATATTCCAAAATGCATTTGCACGTACACTTTTTTGACTCGATTCGCCTAAGCCAGAGGGTCAATTTTTAATTGAATAATTAAGAAAGTGCTTTTACAATCATTTTTCGTAAATTCAAACAACCGCGAAAACAAAATGTCCAACCTGACTACTGGAACGTTGGACCACACCCACAGCTGCACTCGAATTCAGTTTGGCTTGTAGCTGTTGTTGGCGTTTCCTCTGATCATCCTGCTGCATTTGGAGGTGAAATAAACCGTTGTGTTTGATGGGTGCTGGGGTTGGGGTGTTGAGTGCTCAGTGCCACTGGTGTCCATACCAAAACATGTGTCACCTAGTCCCACACCAATGGAAGTTGAGGGTGAACACATGCCTGTGATCAGGCCTGAAGAGCCAGTTGCTGAGAAGCCGTCTAAACATCCAATCTGAGTTATAACTTTGCTGAATCCCCATCAAAACTGACCATTCATGGAGTCTTCAAGTGCCTGGTCATCATTCTCGTCATCATCAGCCTCATCAATCAAGGCATTGAAGTCCAGGTTGTCAAAGTCGAGGTCGATGTTGTCGCCTACAAATATATCACCCAACATGTCCTGTTCCTGCTCTGTGCGAAGGGCGTCAGCTGATTGTTCCGACAACTCACATCCAGTTTTTTTACTGTCAAGAGCAGATTTGGTGTACTCGCCTAGGATCGGCTCATTCACTACAATATCTGCTAGACTCCTACTGTCCACTGCAGCATAACCGAAGAAAGATTCCTAAAGTAGTTGGGTTTTGCAGATGAACACTTGCACAAATTTCCTTTTTAACTGAACTATTTTCGTATCGAAATTACCTGAATCGGACCGGGATAGTTGTCCTCCAGTTGTGGTCTGCGCGGTTTTCTAGGCCTCCTGATCCTTGCTTGCCGTTAAGTGTTGTGCTCTGACTCATTTCTTCCTCCTGTGGTTGCTGTTGCCCGTTAGGATCATCGTCTGTGCTCATGGCCAACATCCTATGGCGCGGAACTTTAACATTGAAGCCGCCAACACCAATTTTGAGTACCCTCCTTCCTGGTCCACCACCGACCTCCTCCTCTGCTTCCACGCCCACCGCTTCCGATGCATTGAACCACATTCTCAAATTCATCCATTAGATCACCATCATCTGCAAAACAAGTACATTACAATTTACGTGATTTAAAAGTTCCACAATCAACTGACCAGTATTTTCATAAGACTGTGAGCGTGGCAGGCCAAGGGCAGCTGGATCTCCATAAAAAGAGGTGGACCTTCTGGCATTTTGAATGTTATCGGCAGCAGTTTTGTTGACCATAACGTTGTCAATAATCACAGACATATTCATGTAGTCATCTGAAGCAAAGTAAATTATAGCGGAATTATTGGGAGAATAAATCATAAGAAGGCAACTGACTATAGGCAGAGCTGAGTTGAGGACGACATAAAGAACACCGGAAAGCATTCTCAGCTGCATTCTCCACCTGTTCCTCCGTAAGCAGATCTTCACACTTTCCGTGACACCACCTGACACAGCGCTGGCACTTGATAAGTAGGTCGCCTAGTTCATAGAGTCGCTGGCACTTCATGCATTTGCGCAGGGAATAGCATGTTTCACAAAGCCCTTCTAGACGTTGAAGGTCTAACCCTGACTGCACCTGTTTGTTGCACCGCGAACACATTGCACACCTAAAAATTCAATGTCGATGTTAAGTAGTTCTTTGGGTACTATTATGATCACCATTTACACCGCCAAGATCCGTGGGAATCCTGCAAATAATTTTTAAGTAAAAAAGAATTCTTTACAGTTTAATTGGCACAGTACCTATCGAGACGAGGGTCGAGACAGTAGGTGTGGTAGGAGACATCACATTCATCACAAAGCAGCAGGTTGGACTCATCTTTGCCACTTCCACAGCCTTCACACACGGTGCAGTCCAGGCAACGCCAGCCACGTTTCAGAACAGTAGAGTTGAGCTGCAAATTTAGTTGTACAAATGGATAGTTAAAATAATGGATATCCTGGTTTTCGAATTTGATTCAAATGAAACGATGAAAAACTATGGGAAATTTCATAAATCAAAAATCCATATCAAATAATTGAACCTTGTCATGCATGCCGACACAATAAGTATGGTAGCTTTGAGCACAGCTCGTGCAAGTGACCATGGTCCCTTCGACATCCTTGCCCACACTGCCGCAGATCAAGCACAGCGAGATAGAGATCATGAATTTGTCGTTAGCATTTGTGACCACCTGCAAAAAAAATATTTAAATTCTATGAATCAAATTTATCCAGCAGCATACAGCCGTCCTGATGTAGTCGTTTTCATCATTCTGGCGTTGCTTCCCATTGCTGTTAGAGTCGACTGTTTCTTTCTCATCTCCATCTTTTCTTGTGATAGAATTAAAGAAGTTGGAGCTGCACAGGAAACTCATCGAGTTAAACTTGTTCCCCTAAAAATCAGTTTATTCACCTGTTTACGTTCGACGCTGAAATGTGAAGTTACCTGCCACCCCCTCTTCTTCCTCTGCTTCCACCACCCTTGCCTAAGCCTTTGTTGGCACCCCTTCCTCGCTTGCCTCTTTCATTCTTCTCATCCCTTTCTTCGTAGGCTATATTGGCATAGGAAGTGGCTGGCGGCTTTCCTCCAGAACGAGTCCTACAATATGCAAAATATAGATAGAAGAAAACGCTTTCATGTGCAAAAAGATACCTCATGGACGTGCTCGTACCTCGAGTTGAAGAAGAAGGGGCTTTTCGAGGGACACCTGGCTTCTTTTTAGCATGTGAACGACCACCCCTTGCGGATTGTTGTTCACCCCTGCGATTGCTAGAACATAATTTATTTAGTGAAGTTAAGTATAGAAAAGAGGTAATATAGTGGCAACTACCTGGGCGGATGATACTCGTCATTGTCACTAATAGTAGCCTCATTATGAGCAACAGGTGAGTCCCTGGCACTGCTACTACTTGCTGTAGTTGTGCCCGTAGCAGCTGGAGAAGAGATTCCTGTATAGGTTGAGTTAAAACAAAAAATAGAGGCAATATTAAGCTACCTGAGAGATTACACCGCAAATCCACCCCTCCACACTGAGAAGAATCGCCAGCAAATAATTCATCGTCGATGGATCCCAAGGTCCCAGCAGTGTTGTAGTGAGCAGTGATGGCACTAAAATGCATATTTTTTCGTAATACTAACAGAGAACTTATGCTGTACCTAGAGCCCGCAGCTGGTGAGGAATGACCTGAGAAAGAGGTGCTGATACCAAAGATATTGGCAGGGGAAGGGGACTGTCTTCTCTGGCGACTTGAACGTTTGCCGGTGACAGTGGAGGAAGAACCAATCCGAACACCGAAATCCATCTCTTCTTCATCAGATTCAATTGCACTTGTTAGGAAGGGGTTGGCATTTTCAGTGTGAAGGATAGCATCACTAGCAGCTAGAGAGCTTTTGCGACAGACCAGACAGTTGTAGGCACTAAAAGAGGAAGTCTCTTCCTTGTCACATTCTATGTGAGCCCATCTGAATAAAATTTAATTTACAGGATGCCATTATATACACATATATATATTCTACAATAGTGCCGTTGTTTCCCCTCTTCTTACTCTGCCTTTATCCCCTTGTATATTTTTTAAGCTTAGATTTAGGCGCAGGACAGGCCAGCGTATGTTAGGACGGATTTAAAATGCTTCCCCAACTGTAAAAGAGTGAGAAAATATCATCTGAGTCTGTCTCAACATACGTTGGCTTGCCCTGCGCCAAAAAAGTTTTGGTGGACCAAGGCAATATAAGAGGGGGGATCAATGGCACTAGTGCTCGAAAATATATGTATATACACACTTTTTGCAAGACGAACAAGCCCTGGAATCTCTTGGTGATCGGATGGCACGACCACACACAGAACAGGAAGAAAGATGCATAGCTTCGGATCGATTAGACGCTGCACTGCTGACACCGCCTAAATTTTGCTGGGAAAATGAAGGGGTGGTATTTGCGTTGCTGGAAGCTTTGAAAATGGCGGAACTGTTGCCATTCGGCAACGCCGTAGAAGATGATGACTTGTTCCTATTGCTGAAAAAATTATTATTTACTTAAAGGATTACACTCTCCATGCTTAAAAACTCACGCCAAAAGATTCGCAAAAGAATCCACTCGACGGGCTTTAGCAATAGAATTAGAGATTATGGGAGCTGAGCTGGTGTTATTAGATTTAAAGTTTGAAGAAGTGCTTGACGAATTTCGAAACAGAAGATCGCCGATCATAAGCGCGCGAGAATCACTCATCTCACGAGCCACAAAGCAATAGAGATTGTGTCATGTAATTGCTGATCAAACGACATCTATTAAGTATTCCCTGAATATAAATGTCGATAAATTATAGTGCAAGACGACGAACACGCGAAAAGACAGGCTAACTTTCAATATTAAAATTGTGAATTTTCAAAAAACTTGTAAAAATACATAACCTAAGTAGAAGAATAAAAATGTAATACAAGTTATGCAAAATTTCTATACAAATCACTAATTTTTCAACTCCGCCCACAAAATTTAAGCAGCCATCGTGTGCTTAGACACTCCAAACAAGTACTTCCTATAATTTTTAGGGCGCGCAAAAGATAGAACAGGTTGGCGCGAAGTATCATCCATGTTTTGCAAAAGCGTGACTAACACCAGTCTCCCGCGCAACCCCCTCTCACGGCGAAATGCGGCGCAAAGTGGGCCGAAAATTATTGAACTGAGGGGAATTATTGATCGAAATAGAAGGCATTTTGCTCTCTTCTCTTGGCGCGAAATTGACAGTAGGGTTCAAATATCAGGCGGCAATTTAAAAATAATTTTCTTCTTACAATAAATAATTAAAAACGGAGTAATTATTGGTGAAAATATGCGAATTCATCGTTTTTTTGTAGCTCAGACAGCTTACCAGATTGATAAATTTATTCAACGATACACAATCAAACAAACTACAAACAATATACTTGAACTAGTCTTTTTCGAGTAATTTACCAGCAGCGTTTTTACTTTGATGAATTAGCGGTTCATCGTCATCAATTGAGTGCAAAATAGTGAAAATTTGTAACTTCGATCGATTCCTTTTTTCCACCGGCATTTTGGACAGAACTGCAGCAATGTACCTCGCAAAGGTAGTCTCTTCGTTTTCTTCCAAAACATGTCGAGAGACTTTGGCTAAAGCTTCTACACTTGTACGCAAACACCCAAGAAGATTTCTTTCTGACTCATCTGCTGAGTCTATCCGGCTTTGATCAAATCTTCTTTTCCGAGGTAGAAAAGAAAGCAATGGTTGAGGCGAGAAATCTGAAAAAGTTGATAAATTTTTTACAATACATGGTGTTTCAAGAAATCCGTTCATTTCAAATTGTTGCAAATTTTTTATTTGGGCGAATTCCATAAATTTGTAAGCACAGCTTAACTTTCACCACGGTTTTCACTTGATCTCTCTGTAATTCGGGTCTTGGTCTATGGATGGTCTCTGGATGGGCAAGTCTAAATCTCACGGTGATATCGTGCTTTGTACATGACATATCAAAAATTGCTTTTCAAATGTGAGCAGATTTGGGTATGTATAGAATTTTAGGATTGGGCATGACAACTTTAAAGTGGGCAGATTTATTGAAGCACCCTGACAACTGCATCATTTATACGTTTCTGCAAAGAAATACCATTTCTAGCCTGACTTTCCAGTCTCATATTCAATATTTGCTGCTTCTCTCCACGATTTCCAACTTTAGCTGTATTAGTGCTAGAGGGTGCAGCAGCATTGATATTTTCTAGCAGTTCGTCCAGAGCAGCATTTTTACTATAAGAAGCCAAACTAAATTAGTTTTATAAAAAAGTAAAAATCACTTTGGGGTTTCCACAACTTCACAGGCTTGTAGCACTTGCAAATTAGTGGACAGATGAACGTCCGGTTTTTTGTCTTCATATTCATGGAAGCTCATGGAGTCTTGAGAACAGTCGAGTTCTTCAGTTACAGAATCATTAAACATAGTACTATAATTTGTTGACCATAACTTGACCGTCTACTCGAATTTTGATTAGATCTGCTGGTCAAAGGCTCTGGAGTTCCACGAGGAAATTTACGCCTTCTGAAATTTGTTCAACAAAACATCAATTTTTAGTCCTTAGAGTATAAAAGCATATAATTGCATTAAGTCGGGTTGAATGCGTTCTCAAAAGTTTGCTTTGACCAATAAATTACTGAATTTCCCCAGAAAATTCAAATTTGGCATTTTCTTTTAATTCAATCACTTCGCTACAGTTTTTCAAAAATTAGGAATTTTTGATCTACGACGTTTTGTAGGTCGTTTTTTTAAATTCAGTTTTACAGATCGATTTTTCTCACCGATAATATTTTTTTGGTATATAAGTTAAAACATGATTATTGCTTTGTCCCCCTTGTTGTTTGAGCCCTGGTCTGTGGATCGCCTCTAGATGATCAACACCCAAACCAATCCCTTGTTGGGGGACCAAGCAAAAATCATGTTATTGACATTATATACAGTCGAAGCTCGATTTAACATACACCTGGGCTCGGTCCCCAGGGGGTATGTTAAATCGCGCTTTGACCGTACCGTATTTCCTCTAATAGAGCCACCGGTAACTTTATTTTTCGGATACCCGGAAATCTAAATTTTTTTGAGTCGATCTCGAGATTTTCGGGTGAAAATCTAAAATCGAAAAAGCGAAATCGGTAGAGCTTGTAGAAGTTAAGAAAATGCTTTAAACAGCTTTGAAAATTTTTTAATCTGCCTCGAGATACAGACCATCAAAGTCGAGGGGGTGGCTCTATTAGGAGGGGTGGCTCTATTAGGGGAAATACGGTGCCAAAGAAATATTGTCGGCGAGAAAATCGATCCGAAAAACCGAAAAAACGCTAAAAAATCACTGGTAAAAATTACAGTTTTGAGGGTGCACTTTAGCGCAATTAATGCATTTTATTTTTTCAGGTCAAAATACTAAGAACTTTTAAGTAAAAGTAAACATTTAACATTTTAAAGTACAAAAGTTCCTAAAAACTAACTGTTTCTCCACAAAAGGCTTTAAGAAATCCATTTCATCATAAAGCGGCCATTGCTTTCTGTTGTAATTTAGCGGGTTTAAAATATTTTTCTTTCTTTCCTGTAAATGAAAATAGTGTAACTTTTTTATACTTCAAAAAGTAAAAAAAACTGTACCTTGATGTATCTATCGCGTAGTGCCTTCCATCTGATTCGACAATCAATAACTAAAGGTCAAAATTCGTCAAAATGTTCTTAATGCAAGTTATTTTGGGAGTTATTCTTCAACCCTTAAAAATCGAAAATTTTTGAGGTCAATTTTCAAGTTTTTTGGTGCTCAACGAAAATCTAGAAAGAGGAATCATGAATCGTGGTAATTAAGAAAAGGCAAAAAAGAGCTTTGCAAAATTGTTTTCCTGGGCTAAGATATAAGGTTCATATGGTGGGAGTTATTAAAGAGTGGGAATTATGGTATACCAACGACCGGGTACACCTTATGACCGGGTACAGCGCCAAATTTTGCCTTGGTCCCCCTGTTAATTTTTTAAAATTTTTTTCGATTTTTTAATTTTTTGCGCACTTAGACTTAAGCTTAGGCAAGGGTAGGCCAGCGCCCATTAGGACGGACTCAAACGTGTGATTTAAGCATGCTTTTTTAACTTTTACAAGAAAAGTGTACCCGGTCGTTGTACCTGGTCATAATGTGTACCCGGTCGTAGGGCAGTCGGAATTATAGAGAATATACGGTGAACTGACCACTAGCTCCACATTCTTGGGCCACTTTTTCCCAGGCTTGGGTAGTAGGCATTGGAACCTTGTATTCGGGATGTTCGCAATCATACAAACAGTGGCACTGCTTGTAAGCATTGATAAGAGCCATATTGAAGATTGAGCCGACACCGGTCATTTTTATAGGTCTCTGCAATAAAACATTTTAAGTAGAATTTTTTCAGAAAAAATGGTAACAGAAACATAAATTCAACAAAATGTTTTATATTAAAAAGGGAGGCTGTAAAATTTGCAGTATTTATAATTGTTGGATATCCGTAAAGCGCATCATAAATTGAAACTGTTCAATAGTGAAAGACGAATAGTGTAGGCCAAATGAGTCGCCTCATGTTCACGCACACCCACTACCTATTGCTCCTCTAACCAATAGAAAAGAAAGAGAGAATTGGGCGGGCGCCCCATCTAAAGCACTCACAGCAAGGCGGTCGAAGGCGTCATTGCTAGGCAGACAAAAGTTTTTCTCTGCTTTCTTTGTTTTGCTTAGTGTCTTGCACTACAAGTGTCTGTCTCCGCTTTTCTCAACCGCTCTTCCAAAATAAATAGGCAGATATGGAGGCGACAGGCAATTTAAAATACGACAAAAGTAAAAAAACAAATGTGCAAGGGCACAAAGCCTGCATAGCTTTTTGTAATCTTATCAACGCAGTTCACTCTTTATACATATTTTTTGGATTAGAAATATCAAAATCAGGATTACGAAATTGTTCGCAAATGCCTTAAAGGAGCATGCTTTCCTAGTGCAACGGCAATTGTTGATTTTTGAATTCCCGGAGACATAAAAAAATAAAACAATTATCACAAAATTTGCGCAAAATATTTTTTCAAACGCAACAAATTATTTTTCGCAGTTATTTTTGACTGCGCAATTTAATTTTCGGTTGTGTCCGTCGAACTGCTCTTACTTTGTGGTCGCCCATTCGGTTTTTGCGTACAGCTAGTTCAATGATAGTGACTATATCTATATTTACGTCTTTTTTGTTACAGAAGAAGAAGCCAAGTTGTCGCCTCCAAACTCATTAGATAAGTTTTCATGGGATTCTTGACATCGGCTTTCGCCTTTTCAGCCTCTATTCAGATAACTACGAACACGACGTCCTGCATTAGATATGTTTTTATTTCCTTTATCTGCCGTCTTCTGCTTTTTTGTGTATTTTAGGAATCTGCGGTCGCTTTCAGAAGAACAAGCTATGAATCGAATGAACCTCATATGCGGAAGAAATCTACAAGACTTGTATGTGTACGAAGGTATGTTCTTCTGTTTTTACAACACTCAAACTTCTGTGTAACATACCTCATTGGGACCGAGTCATGGAGTATGTTATACAGAATGTATGTTGTGGAGGGGATATATATTACGGAACAAACCCATCGTGGGAACAGGCCAGAGGCGTATGTTTTAGAGGAGGTATGTTGTGAAGAGGGTATGTTACATAGAAGTTTGACTGTATGCGAAATATTAGTAATAGTTACTGGTTTTCAGCCTCTGCTTAGATAGCTCAGAGGATGGTACAGTCAGCACTCGAAGTCCTTCATTAGATAAGTTTATCGTATGTCTTTGGCCGCCTCTTGCTTTTCTTCTCTTATCTGTTTCAGGTGCCTTCAAATAGATGATCAAGAAGGAAATAAAATAAGTTTTTTTGAGTTTATATTTTCTGCTTCTAGCTTTTTTGCTCTGTTCGTACGTGTAAATTGTTGTCAAATAGAAGTCTTATTATTTATAGTTGTGGTGGATGTTTTAAAATCAGCCCTCGTTTACTGGCACGCCTGGAGACCTCCCTTAGGCTGCCTGTTTGTCGAGGGTGCCAGTTTATCGTGCCTGGCTTTTTGTTCAATTCTTTCCTGGCTAGCCATATCAGGCTCGTTTAGAGTTCCGATTTATCGAGGGTGTCATTTTGTCGAGGGTTGACTGTTACCTTCTTTTGCAATTTTATTTCTGCCTGTATAGCTCATAAAAATTTTCACACTATTGTTTCACAAGAGAAATATTGATGTTATTGATTGTAAACGCTGAAATATGAAATGTCCTCTTTCTCGTAAGAAATAGGTTATGATCATAGTCTAAGGCTTTCCCATAAGTGATTGGAAATCAGCTGCATACTGGACATATGTATAGTTCAAGTCTATTATTGGGGGCTAAAGAGCCAGAGTATTTTACGATTCAGTCGATGACAACGATTTCACAAAAGACCACTAAAGTTAATGGATAAAAAGTCAGCAAATCTTAGAATGATGTATGCAGATGATTTTCAATGTGATCACACAGCTGATCTTACATACTGTACCATCTGCTGTACTTAGTATACGAATAAAACATGCACCCAGTATTTCTTTGACGCCTGGCACAGGCTGTGAGGTGTTAGTGTTCACTTTGAGCCTGTGATCTCGTTGCCTGATCTAGTGGAAGTGAAGACCGGCGGGGAGGAAAATACCCTTTGGAACCAGGCCCAGGTACGGCTTGTAGAAAGTTCAGAGCATCCAGTCCATCAGCCTGAGACATATCTAGGAAAAAGCAACTGCAAATTCAGTCTTCAAGATTTTATAAATTACCATTACTGCACAAGCTGTCCAAGATTGCGTATCATTAACGACAACCCATACCTGAGAAGAGATAGCTCTAAAAACAGGCAGCCAGAAGAAACAGAGTCACTTAGAAATTTACCTGGTCTGGAATGCCATTGCCCAAGTAGTCGATTGAACTGAAGACTGCTTCGCTTTTCAAGATCATATCCGCTACGAAGCAAACTAACTTGCCTGAAGTTTTGGAAACTTAAGGATGAATACTGGATCTGTATTGGGGAAAAAATCATACCTGTAGTTGAAATTTCAGAACTAGTCCAGAATGTAAAAAAACAACCTGCTTGATCCTTCCGTTTCAATGTCAAGAATCAAACGTTAACCTAAAAAACGCAAAAACACACAAAGAAAAAGACGGCAAAAAATCGATGAAAACTTATCTAATGAGTTTGGAGGCGACAACTTGGCTTCTTCCTCTGTAACAAAAAAGACGTAAATATAGATATAGTCACTATCATTGAACTAGCTGTCATAGTGACCGCCCGTCCGGCCGGCCCGTCCCGTCCCCGTCCTCGTCCGGACGGCGCCGAAAAACCGGACGGTCGGATGGCCGGCTTGGTCGGCCGTCCGAACGGACGGCCGGCGGACGGCCGGCTAAATACGTCCAAGACGGCAAACGGCCGGACACGAGAAAGTCGGACGGCCTACGGCGGTCCGTCTAAGACCGTCCTTGTCTAGACTAACCAAATTGTAGAAAAATAATTTTTTTTGTTTTTTTTAATGTTGAAAACCTATGTTTATTTATCAACATGTTTAATAACCAATCATTTAATCGTACAATTTTTCTTGCTCAAGCTTTTTATTTAAGCGTTTACGATCTCGAAGTTTGTTTTTCAGTTCATCAAGATATTTTTTGAGTAGCTGTTGTGTTTCTTCCGAAGAATCTCCGTCAAAGTAATCAATTTCTTTTTTCACAACAACGTCTATCCTAATCACACCCAGAAGTTTAAAGGGCCATTGCCGTCTGCGACAACGGTTGTCCCCCGCCAATTCAAATTTTTTTCTTTATCGTTAGATTCACGTACGAATTTTTCAACTTGGTTTCTAACAAAACTATACCTAAAATTAAATTCTAAGCCTTGTTTTGTTAGAAACCAAGCTGAAAAATTCGTACAGGAGTTGAATGATTAGGCAAAACAATTTGAATTGGCGTGACAATTCAAAACAGGTGGCAATGGCCCTTTAACAAAGAACTCTAGTGTAGTGCGTGATCCCATGCGATGAATAAATTTGCGTTATAAAACCTGAAAAAGGTTGTTGGAATCTTGCTCACTTTTTTTTTGCTTAATTTCGCTACTTGCAAAGGTATGTGGATACTAGATTCAACTTCTGGTATAATTGATGAAAAAACAAGAAAAAGATAAGAAAATAACAAAATTTCATGTTAAGTATTCGAAAGTTATTTGAAAGAATTTATGAAATTTTTAAGACAACATAAAGAATAAAATTCATTTGTTAGTTTGCTGTTTTATTATATGTTAGGAATCGTAACTGCCAACAATCTTTTTTCTGATTACATTTCTCACAACATCTAGTCACAAGCTGGTAATACGAACCGAAATATATTTTTTAAGCTGCTTAATTTTTTAATAAAGACCAATTTTTTAACAAAAAAATTGTCACAGAAATTTTTTCACTATTTAGGCCGGCCGGCGGACGGCCGGCATTAGAAAATTTCAGTCGGACGGCCGGCAGACGGCCGGCGAAATTTTCAGCAAGACGGCGAAATATTGGACGGCCGCCGACGGCCGGCGGTAAGAAAAAAATTTCGGACGGCCGGTTGGACGGCCGGTCAAAAACGTCTAAGACGGGGACGGGACGCCGTCCAAATTTCGATAAGCGCGGTCACTATGCTAGCTGTACGCAAAAACCGAATGGGCGACCACAAAGTAAGAGCAGTTCGACGGACACAACCGAAAATTAAATTGCGCAGTCAAAAATAACTGCGAAAAATAATTTGTTGCGTTTGAAAAAATATTTTGCGCAAATTTTGTGATAATTGTTTTATTTTTTTATGTCTCCGGGAATTCAAAAATCAACAATTGCCGTTGCACTAGGAAAGCATGCTCCTTTAAAAATTGAGATGCCAAAGGAAATAAGACTCGAAAAAGGTTGATTTATTTCCCATAGTCAGGGGCTCCAATCTCAAAATTTTGAAAAAAGAAGATTTTTTGAAAAAAGAAGATTTTTTGAAAAAAAGTCATTTTGACTACTTTTGGATAGCTAAATCAATTAGCTAATTAACATAGCTAAATTAACTCTGAAAGACCGTTTGGAAACCGTATTGTTTCAAGACTGGCGGTGAAGCGCTTGTCCGCGATGGTGTCTGGGTCCCGCAGCTCATTCACTAGATCATCCGACCTTTGGGGCTCAGCAAGAAGGGTAGCCGTTCCGCACAAGCAAGAAAAAAAAGAATCCCCAGTATAATCCATTGCTGTATGTCATATTGTTGTGCGTGTAGCTGTGGGAATAAAATATCGAGGAAGACTTGTGTGGATGGTGCGTCCTTTAAAAAATTACTTTGATTTAAAAGTTTTAAATGAAACACGAAAAACTTGATCCCATCGGTCCGTATAGCAAATCGGAACTAGATTGTAGTTGTTTTTTGAATGTGTTTATTGTTTAAAGGGGCATGCCCACGCTAATAAGAGGTGGTGCCCGGAATTCAAATTTTTTTTCCTAATCATTGAACTTTTGTACGGAATTTCAACTCGGTTCGAACAAAACAAGGCTAAGAAATTATTTTTAGGCGTGGTTTTATTAGAAACCAAGTTGAAAAGTCCGTACAGAAGTTCAATGATTAGAAAAAAAATTGAATTCCCGGGCACCACCTCTTATTAGCGTGGGCATGCCCTTTAAGACTTAAAGCCAGTTTGTGCTAAAAGAAGCGATTTGTTCAGAATTTTGCGCTGAACAGGATAGGAGTAAAAAATTTGGTAAAAAAGTTGTTTTTTGCGATTTATTTTACGTGATTATGATTAGAGATATCCAGTTTGGGGTTTTTAGTTATTTGATTGAAAGTTGCAACTTTTTTTCTGAAAACAATATTGAAAAGTCTATCCTTTGCAGAACTCAAGGAGCTATCAAATAAATACAAGTTTAGTTGGGTAAGTGCCCGTAAAACATGCACAATAATAGCATTTTCCAAAATTCTGTGCAATAAAACATTCAGGTCTTTTCTATAAACACCGCAAAATCATTGGTATCTCCGTTTATATGTCAGTACATTCACAGCAGCAGAAAGCGCAGATTCTGCGCATCATTTTAATACCGAAGAAGACAGCAAATAATAGAACAAGGCAGTGCCAAGATCAAAAAATTGGTTGGTGACAAAAATCATTGTGTTTTTTCCAAAAATCTTGTGAGAATTAAACGACAGTTTCTAAAAGAAAAACGACCCTGTTGATTACGAATCCGGTGTCAGAATTATGGTTTTGGTTATCGTAAACAAGGTTTCACGCCAAAATGCTTTTTATATAAACTTTTGATAGTTTGCTTAACTATCCAAAAGCCTTGCTTTAACTTATTTCAAAGCACTATCTGGTGCAGTTTTTTCTGCTCTGTAAAATAGTATCTACCATTAACTCAAAACAGAGTTTTTACATTTTTTATGCATGTTTTTGAAGAAAAAAAAAACACATTGATTCCTTTAACCCAAAAATTTTCCATTCGATTGTCATAAATACCTCAACGATAAGTCATGAAAAGCTCATAATCTGCGCTTACTTTTCACAAATAAATTTAGATTGAGCTAATGAAGAAAATGACATGATCTACCCTTTTAAAGTTGCATGGGCAAAAATCGTGACATTGACGGTTCAGCTGGGCAACTGACCACCATAGATTGACTTTTTTCATTATCGTGTTCAGCGTGAAGTTTTGCACAAGACCGTACCTTCAGGACTTACAGTCTTTTCCGTGTTAAAGAGAAGTTATTTTCTCTTTGTTTATATTTTAAGCCTTCGGTTAAAAAATCTGACTGGTCTTTGCTGTCATCGTGGTGCTCTAGGCTCAAATAACTTCTCCTTTGTTTTCATTTCCAGCCTTTGATTACGAGGATGGCCCTAAAAGTGTCCGTTTATTAAAAACGGCCATCTAATAGAGACAATTTCAACAAAAGCTCTCGACCTTTTAAGTGTTAACGAAAAAAAATCAGGAATTTGTCTAGTAAAATTAATTTGCTTAAGTAAAAACTATAGTTCGAAATTTACAGCTGAAGTTATTGGTTTGTGTGCATTAAGCTTCTTAAAATGTGATCAATTTAATCTACTTTTTGAATGACCAGAAGAATTGTCAGCTGGATGATGTTTTAGCTAGAATGTATTGTGGAATCTTCAGCTTAAAACAGATCTTAGACGCACAAAGGCTTATTCATCGAGATATTATTGTTCAGCTATAAATAAAACGTGCTTTTCGTATCTTTTGTCCTTCTGCCTACGCAGAGATACACTTTTGAGTTGGAAGTAGCAGCAGTGTTGAGTGGCACATTGTTATAGTAGTTCTACTAAGTAAATGGTTTATGCGTGCAACAACAATAACTTGTTTGACCATGCTTTGCTTTACAATTTTTTTATTTGTGCACTTTTCAACCTTTTAAAAGCATGTTTTGCAGTCAAATGACACATGGTTTTAATGTGGGCTGGGAGTGGCCAAAGATTATAGAGCATCGATTTTTTGACTTTGAAATATTTCCCGCAGACCCTAAGATACTTTTTAGTGCTGACTGACATACCGTAAAACATCTATTAATTCCCCAACCTCTAACAGTCCCTTTAATTTTTTGACTAGGATTCTAGAGTTAAGGCCATTTTTATTTACAATTTCGAAAATTTTCAAAGGTTGAAAATAACTAATCCCACATGGGGGAATGGTAGAGGTTATACGGTATGTTGGCCTACTCTGAGTCTAACCTGAGATAATTTAAAAAATATTAGAGCCCCATTTAAATTAAATTTCTTGTTTAAGCTTCTTAAGAATTTTTGTCAGAATTTCTTCTTACTTTACAAGTAAATGGCAAATAGAAAAATGCCTAGTACCTTTTTCGCGCTAAACAAATTCCGACTTCTGGTCACGCAGCCAGTCACCTAATCAGAAGTTTGTGATCGATATGTAAATGAACCATTTATGTAAGGGCAAATCTTTTTTGCCGCTAAAAAGCTTTTTTTGCCACTAAATTGTGGCGACTCAGCGATTAGCGCACAAAAGGCGCAATTTAGCGGCAAAAAAGCTTTGCCTTTTATATTATTACCGCCTTTTTGTCTTACTGTACAACTTTTTCTGTAAATTGTCAAAACTTTTGATCAATATTATTACTTGGAGCTAGAATTATTTTGCATTCACGGATATTTTCGGATACAACAGTGACATACCAATTTTATTTAAATGCTTTCAGGGTTGAAGCTCCTCCCTCCTTTCGCTCACTTAATTAACCTCAAAGAGTATTAGCGCGGCACAGCCCAAAAGGTTTGACACATTGCCTCTTTTTTACCCAATAATACAGCCATTTTCTTAGGAATTGGCGGCATTTTACGTGGAGAATCGGACAAAAAGTGGCTAGTCTTGTGCAATTACTAACTAGTTAGTGTGCTTTAGAGCTGTTCACGCAATCTGTGCCCTTGTGCCCTCTTCTTCCCACACACCTCCACTGCTACTATATTATATTATATCTAGGAGAATCCGCCAACTATACTTCTCAATGAAATTGTCTCACAGGCTAACAGTCCTGGTTTTATTGTTTCTAGCTACTATTCTCATGCAGTGCTACTCTCAAGGTACACATACAGTTTTTAGCTTAAAAACGGTCTTTTTAAATTAGAGTGATAATTGTTAGTTAAATAAAATCAAATTGATTGCTTCAGTAAATTTCTGTGAATATTAAACTTGCCAATGTACTTTTTAGTTCAGTAAGTCTAGTAGCCCGAAAAGTGTTTTGGTGCAATCCTGTACAGTGAACTCCTGATTTAGTGTAAACCCTGGGACCGACTGACTAGAAGACGTTTGCCGTAATTTCTCATCAGTATTAAATTATCGTCGGCGGAAAAGTGATAGCCATTCGAGCAAAGATACTATCATGAAAACATATCCACCCACTCAATATAAACATACCCTACACCAATTTGGTTTGGTTGGTTATCAGCCGGGAGGTTGTTAGATGTAGTGGATGATGCGTTGGTTATATGACATTAGCGCCGAGATTTCACTAAAATTATTCCCCTTTAATTTTATCCCAACTGTCTGCAACGCTGGTTAGTAACACTGTTTTCTACATATATTGCCATACTTTTTTATTATTTTTTTAAAACAACTGTTGGTAAAAACTGTTGTTTTATAAACAACGTCTAAAATTGTGCAAAAATACTTTGTAAGACAAAAATGGTGTTTAGTTTTTGAAGCGTTGTATATGGTCTAATTCCCGAGAGAATTAGGGTTGATTAAAAGTTGATTATGTTGATGGTAATTGCTAGATTAAGTTGCTTTTTGAGAGACCGGAAATAAATGAAAATAATTAACTGGATGCGTAGATGATATTTTCTCTCATGTTAGTAAAAATAAATTGTTTTAAAATAAAGACTGCTTTTGATAAAAGCAAGGACAAGGTATAAATATCTCTATAACATGATTGGCCGTAATCATAGCCGGGGTCAACGTTTTCTTAAATATACAAAATATGTCAATATTTTTATAAATTCTTTTATTTTGATATTTTTGACCCTGGAGCGACTTTTTGAGCTGTACACGAAAATTCGGAATTCGAATTTGAAATTCTCATCGAAAAATTGATATTTTAGCACTTTTAAAAAAAGTTGACCCCTAAAAAGTTGAGGGGTCAACTCGACTATGCTTACAGCCATTTCAACCAAAAATTAAAAAAAAACAGTATTAAAAATTATCGACTTTTCACAAAAATATTTATTAAATAGGACATTCAGGCAAAAAAGATCATTTTAACGCTTTTGGAGTAAAGTGACATTTTATCCAATGATTTTTTGCCATTTGGAGCAAAAGAATAATATTTCAACTAAAATTTTAAAAATAAAAAGATTTAGGGTCCTTATAAAGGACTAATCTCTTTAAAAAGAACAGATAGAAACCCTGTGTAAGAACCGATCGCGGACGAATTTGTGCCAAACTGTACTTTCGCAAAACCTAAACTTTTTCCTGCTAAACTTTCATTTCAAAATAAATTATTCAGTAGTTCAGATTTACACCTTCCCGAAGAAGAAATTCTAACTCTTTGTAAGTTGAATTTTTAGTTTTTTTGCTGATTCACAGAGTCTTGTATTTAAGGGAAGAAAGCTCGCCCCAGAGGTCCTCCTAGGTTCGGCAAACGCTCATCCATGTCCAAAGAAGTATTATTGCAACAGCAACAGCAGCAGTATGGTTTCCCTTACCTTAACAACCTTGTGTTGCTAGATGAATGGCAACAACCAGCTTACATTCAAGCTGACAAAACACTGGTCCAAACCCTTCAAAGAGCGATGAGCGCAAGTTCCTGGAGCTACTAGCAGCAGTCAGAAACAGCAGAAGACATATGGGCGACCATCTTTTGCACTTTCTGGTCACCCAAACACCCACACCTTCAACTCCATCTTAGTAGATGCGAAGATTGCTAGTAATTCTACTGTTCTTGTTTATGGTGGTCAGCTATGTGGAATAGACTTGTAAATGTATAATAAAAAAGGAAGGTGTAATGTTTTCAGGAGAAAATTTATGAACACAAGTGAACGAATTTTAAGCTTATAGCTACAGTTGCCTATGTTCAGTAACATCTAAAATTAGTTTAATTCAGGGTTTAAATAACGAAATATTTAGAAAAGAAAGATTTTGGTACCGAAAGGTTCCTAAAATACGATAAATCAGTCTTTCAGTACTGTATTATTTAAAAAATGAAAGTGGCGGATTTTATTGGGACATTCTGTATCTTTAGTAAAAAACATCATCTTTTTTTCGGAGCTCCCCGTTCTTCATCAGCAAATTCTTAATTATTAAGGCTTAAGCCAAGCCCCTTTTTTTGTCCCCGTTTTTTTGTCTGAAATTGCTTTAAAGTGTGAATGAACACTTTTTAAGACTTTTAGGAAATTTTTTTACGATACTTCAAAATGATACTTCGGATATATATATTTCGAATTTTTTCAAATGCCTTCATTTTTGTTGAAGGTATTTCTATCTGAAGGTATATTTATTTTGTATCCCAATATTGTGCCACTTATGCTAGAGACAGTGGTTCGTTATCAACATGGGTCGTGTCGAAAAGAGACTCTATATGCAATTCACCGAAACAGTTTCGTTAGAAACACTTCTGCTGCCAGGCAGAAACAATATTTTAACACCGGACGACTGTCTCTAACTAAACTACATGAAATTTCATGCGAAAAAAACTTTTTTAATCTATCGGCGCAGAATGACTCAGCATGAACTTCTAAACAAACGCCACTCTTGCAGCAAACAGACAAACAAAAGGTAGTTTTTAGGTGTTTTTTTCAAAAAATTCTCCTAATGTTGCCTCAATTTTAACAAACAATACCTAAAAACAAAGTATGCCATATATTGTTCCACAGACTCTAAAGAGTCTATTATACTATCTAGACATTTTGGAAAAACTATTTAAATTTTTTTCTTAAAGGGGCATGATCGTGCCCGCTGGGGAGAAAAGGCGCGAACCGGCAGTTTTTTTATCTCGATAAATTTTCACATTCGTTCTCGTCTAGATTTTTAAGTTTTCTGTCTATTTTTCAAGAGCAGTATAAGGTCATCTATATCAGATTTGACGCAGAACAAGTAAAAAATGGGACCATTCGAAAAAATTCGAAAAAAGCTGCTGATTCGCGCCTTAACGCACGAGCATGCCCTTTAAATTTTTATTGAAAATATCCGAAACCCGGTATTCGACAACAGATATCTGATCTGATATTTTTCAGATCCGATCACAGGAACTCGGGGTTGAGTTTAAATTGGTCATGTTAACCTTAATTCGAGCAACTATTAAACTTTAAAAACGACGACCTAGTACCTTAACATGACCCTATTTAAAGTTCAACCTTACCCAATTAAACTTTAAGTTTACTCCAATTAAACTTTGGCCTGGCTCAATTAAACTTCACCCAATTTAAGCTTGGATTTTACCCAATTTAAACTTCAAAAAGTAAGTCGGTTACCAGGCGGAACTGAACTATTGTCTCAGTGATGTGCCGCCACAGCCTTACCGACTAGGCTACCATGTCATTTTAAATGCTTAGGGTTATGCATGGACTATATACCAATATGACTGTTTCTGCAATCCTAATTTTTATAGAGTTTCTACCAAAAGTTTTTTATTTTGTCAAGATTAGAAAGCAATTCAAGTTTAAATAGCACTATAAAAAACAATAGCTAGTGTTACTGCGTAAAAAGGGCTGTAAAACGGGACGAGTAAAAAGGGGCCAGTAAAAAAGGGCTGTGTAAGGTGGCCAGATACTTAACTGTATTTTTCATCTCCTTTGTCTTCTGAGATATTTTTTGTGATACTAGTTAGTAATTGCTATTATTGTGGTTAATAATACTTAGGTACTACAGTCGAACCTGAATATGACGCCACCCTTGGCACCCGCCAACAGGTGGCATTATATCGAGGTTTGACTGTACTGGCCATGCCCTACTTTTTTTATTTCTTACAGCAACAGGCTGAGTACTACAGTCCAAATGATCGTAGTAGTCTGAATATGGCTGATCCAATTTTTTTTTGTAATTTGTTTGGAATTAGTCTTTCTTGTTTGTAAAAAACTCTTATAATTTAACAATTTTGACTGTAATCCAGCTTCAGTTCTATTGCATAATCCAAACCAAGTGACTGTTCATTTGGTGCGAATTTTAGCGAAAAACGCGATCACCAATAGGAATACTCCAACTCCGACTTCGTGAACACGTAGGAGTTGGAGTCGTAATTGGAATTGGAGTAATTTGCACCGTGAACACCCCTTACTTCAACTCCGACTCCAACTTCAACTCCAACTCCGACTTCCTGAACGAGCCATTAAGAAATATTCATTATAGTAAAAATGCTATTTCGTATTAAATTTAATCAAATGACAGTTTTCCACCTCCAAAATATTTTTACATTATCGGAATAATGCACGAAAATGATTTTTGAAGCTGAAACATAAGAAAAAAAATTCGCCCCGGTGGACATGCAGATTCACCACTTTAACTCTCATATGGATTCATTGGACCAAAACATTTAACTTCCTTATTTCAATCTATCAGCCGGGATATCCATTTATCAGAAGTATACATTCATATCCAGATATCTTCATTGTCTTAAACACCAATACCATCACCAAACCAATACCTTGGCTACTATTGCCCAGGCACTTTCACCTAATACCAAGGCATTCCTTTGTACCAACACCTGAGTACCTTTACTTAGATACAAAAGCCTGAGTACCGCCTGGATACCTCACAGGGTATGAAACTAATCCAGGCTAGAGTCCTTGCAAGTGAAACCGCTGTTTTAGTATTATCAAACCATATTCAGCACATTATTTTGCACAAGTTCACTGATTTTCAATAACTTTTAGCCGAATCCAAAATTTCGGATGTTCGAGGATACCCATTAGGGTACCCATGAGGATACCAAATTAGAGAACACCCATTTTAAAAAAAAGCCATATCTCAACACTCTTATATTCAAAAAAATCTGTAACAGGGATTTTGTAGCTTGTATGAAAGTGGGGATTGCAGAGGCGAAATGAGTAGGTTGGGGCAATCACTAACAAGGAAAGTATCCAAGTTGTGATTCTGAGGACGAAAGATAATAAAAAAAATTAGTGCATTCTTGTAGAGTGCCCCAGGTTGTGGTTGGTGTTGGCTAGACCCCGCGTAATGATCAAAATTTAAGAAATAATTAATTGAAGTTTGAAATGCAGAATCCTTTCCAAAAAAAAATTTATTTTCCTCACGGGACAACCATTCGTATAATCGTGATTCTTGACTACTGAATAGGCAATTTGGTTGCTTATTTGTTTTCCTTGGTTTTCAAAGAGCGATTCTTTTTTGGTATAGCCTTAGTCCCAAGGCAAAATACTAAATTGTTAAGAACACATTTCAAACTTGAATTAATTATTTTTCAAAATTTGACTATCACGCGGGGTCTAGCCAACCACTTTTACACGTAACCTGGGAGTGCTCTGCAAGAATACAATAATTTTTTTATTCTCTACTTGTAAAAGCAAACTAATGCCTGTGAGAAGTGCTGAGTGTGTATTGTTTAATATAATAAAATTACGAACACAATACCGAAAAACAGAAAGTTATTTTTAAGGGGTAGATGGCAACATTTTACTGAAAGGGTGAACAGACATTTTTGGCTTCAAAATGTGTGACAAAATGGGTGTCAAATTGTGAATATTAAGGCCAGCAAAATATTGAACGAAAGATTATTGAAGTTAGTATCAACATTTCAGGGTCAACAAAAATGTTGACCCAACTATGGACACTGCCAAACACCATATTCTACCTAAAACTTACATTGCACAGCACAAAACCAATCACAAACATGATAAAATGCATATTCACATGAATATATGCGAAAAAAGTAAAAATTGGGTGTCAAACCTTAAATAAAGTTTAAAGCAAGTCAAACTTCACCCAATTTAAAGTAGACTTAACCCTATTTAAAGTTTAAATTTCAAAGGAAAAATTGACTGGATATTTTAAAGTTTAAATTGGGTAAGGTTAATGTTTAAATTGACTTTGAATCCTATTTAAACCTTAACATTGCCCCATTTCTACCTTAACCTTACCCTATTTAAACTCAAACCCGAGTTCATTTGGATGCAACCCTGTAGACAGCTAAAAAATATTTTTATACTGCATGATATTTTGAATGCTTGCAAAAGGCCATCATCCATATCTACACAGACCTAGTTGTTGACAAGACTTGATCGAGACATATCTGAGCAGACAAGAGCTTGCAAAGCAGTCACTCTTATTCAAATAATTTTTCAACTTATTCAAATAATTCTTGCACGATTTAAAAAAGGCTAAATTCTTATTTTGAAATTGAAAATTTATGTTGAAATTAAGTTTTCGGCAGATTCATTATTTTGTTTTAGACTTATTTTTTTTTTGTAAGACCTATGCCGATTTGGTCTGCGAAAAAGCTGAAATGTGTTAATTTTTTTAACCGGCGTGTAGCCCAGGATATTAGCTTTCCAGCAAGCTATCAACTGACCAAATGAAGTTCCAGAAGTCGTAGGAACAGTTTTCAAATGGACAGAATTTCGGAAAAAATCTCTATCCGAAGACCTTTTCCTCCAACTTTTGGAACATAATTTAATCAGTTGATGGCTTGTTCGGAAGGTGAGATTCTGGCTAAACGATACTAAAAAAAATTTAAAAAGTTAAAACAAGAACTTTTAAATATAGTTCTTCGCGATACATTCAGTTTTTTCGTGGCATATTTCAGATTTTTAGCTTCATATGGTATGCTATTTTTCAAGCGACAATTTTAACAAAGTGTGTTTAGGTCAAGGTGTTTAGGTTAGGTGTTTAGGTCAATTAGATTATTCTCACTAGAAATTTACATAAATGAACGCATGTAATTTAGACGAGAATTTTGAAAGTTATGGGAAGATATCGTCTGAAATTGACCAAAACAGGCTAACGTGTCAACGGCCAACACAAATAATTTTTGGATGTCGGAATCATATTGTAATGTACCCTTAACATACTCTGGCCCGTGCTGATCATAAGCCTAAACCATCAATTTCTTTAGAATGTTAGAATTGATGTCCTAGTAAGTCTGACTATAGGACCTTGTACAGTTGACACTACTGAAGACTGGGTCCAGGGGTGGTATTATAGGGATGGTTAACTGTATCAGACTTTATTATCAAGTGTATTCCAAGTCTTGTAAACCCACCTACAGTCGTTTACTTGAACTGGAAAAAATCCAATTTAAGCCAAATTATCGTGTAGGATCGCACATATTTTTTTGCATTTTTTACCTTGTCTTAACATTTTACATTTAGATTTGTGGAAAACTTAAAAAAGCCATCCTTAGGACTTTCAGCTTCATGATCTGCCTTATCTTTATTATATTGCCAGTGCTCATGCATGCGCAAGATCCAGTCACATTGAGAGTATACTGCTCACGGCTTTCATTACAAATATGAACAGGATGGTAAGAAGTATGTGAGCAATGCTTACCTAGGACTACCTTATGCCCAACCTCCAGTAGGTGATCTCAGACTTGAAAAGCCCAAACATTTACCAGCTGATGATCAAAAAGTGGTGAACAATAGCGAATTGAAACCAGGCTGCCTTGCACAGGAAGACATGGCTGCATTTTCCCAGGTGCTGACGAGATGTTTCCCACCTCAGAGGACTGCCTGTATCTCAATGTGATCACTCCCTCCACTCCTCTACCTGAGGCACTAGATACCCAGTGCTTGTCTGGATCCATGGTGGCGCGTTTGTGTATGGAAGCACTCGGGTCGATGGATGGAAACAGTTTGCCAGGCATTTTAACTCACGAGGAGTTATAGTTGTTCTCTTACAGTTCCGGCTGCTTTCTGGGGTAAATTAACGACCAAAGACAAAAATATTAAAAATCATGTTTCAAACATTTGAAAGCGTAAAACTAACTAGAGTTGCTAGAGAAAATCACGACATTGTTTTATACTGCACTTTGGAGTACCTTAAAACTTCTAATTACAGCCCTAATTATTTAGCTTGATTCGTCAACTTAAAAATAATGTGAAATCAGATTTTTAGAAAAAAAAACCGGCTATTATTCTGGCTATTACTACCGGCTATTATTGGCCAATGTTCTGCCCAGGGATGAGAAATTGTAACTATTTGCGGGAAATAGTTACAAATTTTTGAATTTGTAACAAGGGTCAAAAATAGTTACAAGGTGTAACTATTTTAACTTTGTAACTACCGTAAATCTCTAATAGAGCCCCGGGGCTTTATTTTTCAATCCCTGAAAAATTGAAATTGTCAATCAAAAATGGTGCTAACTCTGAAACTCTAGTCAAAAATCGGGGGGGGCTCTATTAGAGAGGGGGCTCTATTAGAGGATTTACGGTATTTTTGTTCAAGTTTTTTAAGTAATTTGTGTCATTTTTGGGTGAAATTCAGGCGTGGATAAGACCAGATGGCCCGAATGCCACTCCAGAGTGGTCAAAAGCCAATGAAAACTGGTTTTTATGGGGTTTACTAAAGGGGGCTAAACTTATTGCGAAAAAGCGATTCAGCGGATCAGAATTCCAGTCCGATGCACTTAATCGCTCAGAACACACCCTCAGCCATTTTAACTGGTGTCCAAAAAGTTCGGAGCGGACTTTTAAGCTTAATTTTTGAAATGAAAATTATGCAATAAAAAATTCCAAATATACAGTTTTGTTGCCCTGAGTCTCCTCTTTCCAATGGCATATTCAACTTGGCTTGATTATTCTGGATAACTCACCATTTGGGTCCAAACACTTGTCTGTCATTTTGAGAAGGTTACCCGCTTTGAGCGTCACGACACAATTTTATCACCATGTTGTAGCGCAGCTCAAGAGCTACATAACCCATATTACAGAATGATTTTTGAAAATCTGAGTATTGAGATATGGCCTTTTGGAAAAAACCATTTTCTTGAAAAAACGACCAAAATCAGAAAATTGGCAAAAACTTGCGTTTTCGTCATTTTTTCAAGAAAATGGTTTTTCCAAAAGGCCATATTTCAATACTCAGATTTTCAAAAATCATTCTGTAATATGGGTTTTGTAGCTCTTGAGCTGCGCTACAACATGGTGATAAAATTGTGTCGTGACGCTCAAAATTCAATAAAACATTTGACCAGTTAAAGTGATGAAAACGCGGGTAACCTTCTCAAAATGACCAGACAAGTGTTTGGGCCCAAATGGTGAGTTATCCAGAATAATCAAGCTAAGTTGAATATGCCATTGGAAAGAGGAGACTCAGGGCAACAAAACTGTATATTTGGAATTTTTTTATTGCATAATTTTCATTTCAAAAATTAAGCTTAAAAGTCCGCTCCGAACTTTTTGGACACCAGTTAAATCACCTCAAACTACTTAAGAACCATCTTAAACAGTGGTAACATCAGGTATTATCTTGCTAATATTCAATGATTCTAAGCAAGTGACGATATTCACTTTTATTTTCTTGTTTTCCAGGTAAATATCACGGATTCAGCTGGATCAGGAACCACGCGAAGGATGTCCGAAAATCGCTGGCTGTCAGGGTTGGTTGGCTTAACCATTATTTATGTTACTCAGCTTTGTGAAGCTATACTCAGAAACTTCTATTTGTGGCTTTAGGTCTACTGGTCAGGTAATTTTTACTTTTTCCACATGATTCCTACTGCAACTGCATGCAGCTGGCAAGGTCATTAACGAATGTAACTTCAAGTCACATATTTTATTAATGTTTAAACCATGACTTTGTCGTCTTCACATGGTCGCAACGTCACTCTCTATGTGCCTTCGTGCTCCATACCCAAGACAGTATGGCTAGGCCTTTGTAACATAGCTGTCGGAGCATGTTTACTTGATAGAAGAGGCTGCCTAGCGAGAGTGGTTATAAGCCACATACTATTCCACCAAAATCGTCTGCTGTATTCATATCATTAATTTTCAGGTACAATGAATCATTCAGGTAGCTTATTGACATTAAGGAGGGAGAGACTTTCGGCTAAGGTTTACAATACCCCCAGCACTCAGGTTTACCTGACCCCCAGCACTCAGGTTTACCTGACCCCCAGCACTCAGGTTTACTTGACCCCCAGCACTCAGATTGGTAGGAAAGGGACAAAATTTGAAAATGATATCCGATAACCCATAAGTACCCAATTATTTATTATCTCAAGCAAAATACACACACAAGCGATGAACTTAATCGATATGTTTCATTTGCGAAAATTTGTTTCGCTTATACACAGCAATGGATTTGTCATGAACGCGAACAGTACAAAAATCTTGAGCCATTTCCTCCCCTTCAATGAGAGACATGATGACAGCGGGATACATCTTATCCCCAGCACTCAGGTTTACCTGACCCCCAGCACTTAGGTTTACCTGACCCCCAGCACTCAGGTTTACCTGACCCCAGCACTCAGGTTTACCTGACCCCCAGCACTTTGAATTGGTGTGGTTGAACCTGCGTGCTGGGGTCAGGTAAAGCTGAGTGCTGGGGTCAGGTGAACCTGAGTGCTGGGGTCAGGTAAACCTGAATGCTGGGGGTCAAGTAAACCTGAGTGCTGGGGGTATTGTAAACCTGCTCCAGACTTTCATATACGTATAGACCTTAGTCGACTGTTCTAATCCGCTATGCGCACGCCTTATCGTTTATTTAGCCAAGTTCACTGACTTCGATTCCTGCATTGCTTTACTTTCACCAACTGCCTTAATTCTCCTATTTCGGGCGAATGACCAGCAAAATGAAAGGAAACCAGCCAAAATGATGCCTACTTAGTTTATATCGCCTGAACCACTACCAATTTCATTTATTCCTCGAAGCGTTTAGAGACTTTTTAAAGTCAGAAGCTCCAGACGCTGTAAAATTCTGCGCTATTAATTTGTTGAATAGCCAAGACCTTGAGAATCATTTTGACACCAAATTTGTAAATAAAAGTGGATAAAATAGGTGTGCAGCCAGTGATATTCGAACCTGTGTCCTAGGGCGATGCGTACATGAAAGTTCCTCCCCTTTAAAAGAATTTTTCTCTCATGGTCAGTTATTATGTCAGTAATTAAGAACTGAATGCTTAGGGAATCTATACAGGTGCTAGTCATGCTCTTATAGTCAGTAATCGGGTCAGTAAGTCAGGGCCTCAACGAACTTTTTCCCTTTTTTCTGAAATTATCAGGTTTTTATACGTGATAGTCAGGTAGTCGGTACATTAGTCACTTTGTGGGAAACTAAAACCTAAGGCAGTCGATAAGAGACAACAAAAGGCTATCTGACTAGCACCCGTTTAGATTCCTGCATTAAATTCAGAGTTCTGATGCATTCAGTTCTTAATTACAGACCTAATAACTGACCATGAGAAAATTCCTTTAATGTGAATAAGCTACCTGAATGACTCATTGTACCTGAAAATTAATGATATGAATACAGCAGGCGATTTGTAGAATAGTATGTGGCTTATAAGTTATAACCACTCTCGCTAGGCAGCCTCTTCTATCAAGTTAACATGCTCCGACAGTTATGTTACCAAGACCTAGCCATACTGTCTTGGGCATGGAGCACGAAGGCACATAGAGAGTGACATTGCAACCACATACAGCCCGACAAAGTCAATAGCTGCCACATAAACGAAAAAATTGTGACATCCGTTAATGACTTTGTCCAGCTATATGCAGTTGCAATCGGAATTATGTGAAAAAAGTAAATTTACCTCAGCAGCAGACCTAAAATCGCAAATAGAACATTCTGAACATAGATTCTCAAAGCTTATAAATATAAATAAAAGTTGAGCCAATTAACCCTGACAGCCAGCAATTTTCGGACACCCTTTGCATGGTTCCTGATCCGTCTCAAGCTTGCTTCTCAACTGAATCCGTGATATTTATCTGAAAAACAAGAAAATAAAAGTGAATATCGTCCACTTGCTTAGAATCATTGAATATTAGCAAGATAATACCTGATGTTACCACTGTTTAAGATGGTTCTAAGTAGTTTGAGGTGATTTAAAATGGCTGAGGGTGGTGTTCTGAGCGATTAAGTGCATCGGCTGGAATTCTGATCCGCTGAATCGCTTTTCGCAATAAGTTTAGCCCCCTTTAGTAAACCCCATAAAAACCAGTTTTCATTGGCTTTTGACCACTCTGGAGTGGCATTCGGGCCATCTGGTCTTATCCCACGCCTGAATTTCACCCAAAAATGACACAAATTACTTAAAAACTTGAACAAAAATACCGTAAATCCTCTAATAGAGCCCCCTCTCTAATAGAGCCCCCCCCCCCCGATTTTTGACTAGAGTTTCAGAGTTAGCACCATTTTTGATTGACAATTTCAAGATTTTTCAGGATTGAAAAATAAAGCCCCCGGGCTCTATTAGAGGATTTACGGTAGTTACAAAGTTAAAATAGTTACACCTTGTAACTATTTTTGACCCTTGTTACAAATTCAAAAATTTGTAACTATTTCCCGCAAATAGTTACAATTTCTCATCCCTGGTTCTGCCTTAATGCGTAACTAGCAAATGTATTTGCCTCACAAATATTGCCTCATATGAAGATATAGTAAAAAATCAATATATTTATAGGCTGCTCGAATAAATCGGTCGCATCTTTTCTAAAAATTTAGTGCATCTGCCTCACTATCTCTGACTGAGACAGAGAAAGTGCCTAAAAAGCAGTCACAACCAGGAATTTGTTAATTTCGAGAAAAGTTATATAGCATGACTGACCTTTAGTGGAACGGATACGAACCAAATCTAAATCGTTATTCATTTATTCATACGTAATTTTGACATTCCGTATTCTCACCGAGAAGCCTCCTTTTCATAATCGTGTTATTGGCATTGTCTTTTTGAGCCAGTGTTCTAAAACTTCCTTAAAGAAGTCACCACCCAGCTAGAGAAATGAGCTACAAAATGTGGGGCAACTTGCCTGGTAGCAGCCTTCAAAAAAAGGTTGAAAACACAATACCAAAACCAGGATTTTCGAACGAGGGTCAACTGCCGACCATTCTAACTGCCGACCCCCAACTGCCGACCATCCCAACTGCCGACCCCCAACTGCCGACCAATTATCAAAGTCTGACCAAAAGACAATGTTTTCAGTGGTAGAAAGGACTAAAAAAAATTAATGTACAGAATCGGTTTTTTGTAACAAGTTAATCCAAACTGAAGCGGTTTGTGGATACTTCGTGGGAACATTCATGTACTCATCGCCTAGGTCACAGGTTCAAATCCACTGGGTGCACACCATATTTTAAACCTTTTTTCCATATCTTATTTACAAGTTTAGTGTCAAAATGATCCTTAGGCTATTATTAATTTAAGAAGATCATTAACGCAGGGTTGAACAGCTACTGCAGTTGAGTTGCACGTCAAAGAGTGCTTTTTCTCTAGAATCCATGATTTTGAATTGTTTTTTGATTGGTCTGATTGATATTTGCTGAAATTTTTCTCTGCAAAGCACATTTCTATACGCTCTTTCGGAATATCCTACAGAGAAAAGTATACTTGAGTTAGCATAAAAGTTAAAAAAACATCGAACGATGTGCAACTCCATGCCATCCTACCCTTCAAAAATACTCATTTTTGCTTTATTAAACTGTCGAAGTATACTTCTTTTTTTTAAGTAATTTTTCTGTGAAATATTTGTATCAGATTTCTTATGAAATTCTGACTCTGGAAAGTCACTAACCCAGGGATCCCATATCTACTTATTTATAAGAATTCTACTTATTTCGGCCCCCCGAATCTTAGTTTTTTTTGATTTATTTAAAAATTATTCGAGAGCTACTGATTTTTTTGTACCGAAAATCTTAGTTTTTGGAAAAATATGCTCCTTTAAACGAAAAATCTTAGTTTTTGAAAATATCTACATATTAAAAAAAAAATTATGGGATCACTGCACTAACCCCTTTTTTAGAAGTCATTAAAATACATAAAAAGTCAATAAAAAGGATAGGAAGACAGAAGGTTAACTTAGTTTTGTTAACTGTGGTATATCACGCAAACTAAGTTTGCGTACGAATGCAAAGTTTTATAAATTTTGTAACTTAGGCGAAACCTTAGCGCAGGTGGGCCAGTGCCCTTTAAGAGAACTCAAACGCTCAAACATTAAAAAGCTACTTAGGTTTGAAAAAGCGGCTTCCATGGCGCAGTGCGTAAGTGCTCGCGTTTTTTGACCCAAAATGGTGTTTTTTTGGTGTTGCAGGTTCAAACCCACCTAGGGGCACACTATTTTTTTTTGGCTTTTTTGGGCAATTTAGAGGCAATTACACTTTTTGACGCCAGATTCGGGATCAGCGACCCAAATTACCTCTAAACTGGCCAAACAAGCCAAAAAAAAATAGTGTGCCCTACGTGGGTTTGAACCTACAACACCAAAACAATAAAAACACCGAGAAATACTCATTTTTACGATTTGGGGATAAATGAATGATTTGGATAGAGACAGAAAGTGGGGACCAAGCAAGATTCCAAGACAAGATTTTCAGTCAAAATTGGGGCAAGACAAGACAAAATCTTGGCCAAGATCTTGTCTTGTTTCTGTCTCTAGATTTGGAGGGGTAAAAGAATAATTGGAGGGGGGAAGTACTTACAGCCGTCGTTTAAGTTACTTTGTGCCCGTTTTCAAATTCTCACCTTCTTTGAATTTTCGTTTGTCTTGCAGTTCGTAATACATTTTTTAGTCCCGGCTAGCTTACGCTGGCCTACCCTGAGCCTGAGGCCTAAGCCTAAGTTAAAAAAATATGAAAAACATGCATCAAAGGCGCGAATTTTAAAAAAGTGCACAGAGTAACTTAAATGCCCTATGCCCCAGGGTTCCAGATCTCCTTTTTTCGAGTGAGCGCCTTCGAAATTTCGGCGCTAGTAGCGAATACCCCCCCCCAAGCATCCGACCTTTAAAGTTGCTGTAACTACCCTTGCAAACAACAAGTTTAGGTTTAGCCCTTAGGCTTGGGGGTAGGCCAGCGTACGAAAGTTGTGACTAATGAAGAGTTTGCGCACATTTTCCGGGTCTGGGACATAAATTGGGTACTTTTTACTAAAGTAAAAAAAGTGAAAATCGTTGGGGGGGGGGGAGGATATTCGCTACTAGCGTCGAAATTTCTAATATTTCAAAGAAAACTTGACTATGTTTTACTAAAAAAAAGCAAACGCTAATTTTGAAGCCGATTATTAAAAAAAATCGGGGAACCCTGCCCTATGCCCAAAGAAATGTATAAAACCTTACATTTTTACACAAACGCCTACGCAGCATCAAAAAAGGTATAGTACCTTTTGAGCATTTGCCTTTCCTCACCCAAAAAATAAAACCCTTCTTTTGACAGAATTTGTTAATTGGTCGGCAGTTGGGGGTCGGCAGTTGGAATGGTCGACAGTTGGGGGTCGGCAGTTGGGATGGTCGGCAGTTGGGATGGTCGGCAGTTAGAATGGTCGGCAGTTGTCCTTTTACCGGATTTTCGAATAGGGGCAGGGTTCTTGCTAGAGAAAATGGTATTCAGCCAAGCTACGCTTCAAGAACTCACCGAAAATAAAGATGTCTGTTTTATTAAAAAAACATACAAATTAAAGAAATATATATTAGGATTTTTCGCGCTGGGCACTAAAATAGGAGAAGCCGGTAACTTTGGATTATGGGATCAAACAGCTGCTTTAGAATTTGTTCACAAGCGTATAAGTAGTTTTGGAGGTGATGCTGACAGGGTGACCGTATTTGGCGACAGTTCAGGCAGTGCATCCATACACTCAATGAGTTTATCTCCACATTCCCACAAATACTTCCAGCAAACCATCCAGTCAAGTGGCAGTCTCTACAACCCTTGGAGTCACAGTTTGAAGACCATCGAGCGCTCCAAGAAGATTGCCCGTAAGTTACGCTGTTATAAGCCAGGAAAGATGCAAGACACTAAAGATTGCCTCAAAAAAGTGGACAAGTCTAAGATATGGGCAGTGCTCAAGGGCTGGGGCAGAAGTCGAAAATCCATGGATATGTTACTTTGGGGACCCATAATGGACCAAGACTTTTCAAAGGAAAGACGATCGAGCAGCTCACAGAAGAATCACCCATTCGCAAAACACTCTATGGATTCACCAAAGGCGACGGACTCACTTTCAGTGGGGTTTTGAAAGTTAACAGCATAATAATCTAAGAGGGGTTTCAGCATTTCGCAGCGAATCAAGACCCGCTTCTCATTTTGCAAAAACACTGGCTGAGCAAGATGAGTTTAGTGAAAATGACTTGAAAGAACATGTGAAAAATGTTTTGGGAGTCCAGATGTCGCTAAACCTAATGTGGCTAAAATACAAAACTTGTTGTTGGATTACTACACTCGAGGTAGCCATGTGTCACCTTTGCCAAGAAGTTCTGGTACACTCGATATACTGATGTTAGTTTGGTTACATTTTGAATACATGGATAAAAACGGCAGACCTTTTTCGTAGCTGATTCACAATAGATACTTTCCAAAAAAATATATTTTTTTCCAATAAGGACCTAATGTTTGTAATACGGTGTTTCTGCCATGTTTTGAGGCATGGCGAGATCTGTGGATAAATATTTGGTATACTACTTTTGTGGAGTGATTTTGCGGATACAGTCGAACCCCGATAAACCGGCTCAATAAACCGGCACCCTAAGGTAGGTCCCTAGGGGTGCCGGCTTATCGAGGTTTGACTGTACAACTTTTGTGGACCTACATTTGCAGCAAGACTTTTGCGAAACAACATTTTCAGACCGAAATTTGCAGAGCGACTTAAACGGAGGAAAATTAGCGGGATGAATTTCGCGCCGCAACATTTGCGGAAATGACATTAGTGGAGCGACATTAAGGCAGGACATTTACAGACCAACATTTGCGGTGCGACATTTGCGGAAATAACTTTTGCGGAGCTACATTTGCGGAATCACATAAAAAACCGTATACTGTATAGAAAGTCTTCAAAAATACCATTTTCACTAGTGCTTTTTAAATATAACAACGAAAGACAATAAATTTATTTAGTGAACAATAAGTAAGTCTTTGTTGTTTTATGTCGTTTCCGCAAATGTCGCTCCGCAAAAGTACTACCGCAAATGTCGGTCTGTAAATATTCTTCCTCTGACGTCGCTCCTCAAATGTCGTTCCACATAAGTCGTTCCGCAAAGATCCTACCGCTAATGACGGTCTGCAATAGTCGTCTCCGCAAATATCATGTCTGTAAATACCCTTCTGCAAATGTACATCCGCAAATGTAGATCCGCAAAAATCTTTATGCAAATGTTACGACCGCAAATGACCTGCCGCTAATGTTTATCTGCAGATCTCGCCATGCCGTTTTCCGCATTTTACGCTAAAATTGGCTTTTCGAACAAAGAAAGCTAAAATTTTTGCAACCTAAAATATGTCCTTGCTCCCTCACGACAGTTTTTTTTGCAAAAAAAATTCCACTTTTTGATAGGAAGGAAATCACGGCCTTTCAAAGTAGTCAAAATGGGAACTACAGTCGACTCTCGATTTAAGGACACCCAAAAAGTTCGTTCCACTAGGGTCCGACACTTTTTGTAGCCCAATTTTTGAACTTTTTTACCAGTTTTGTTTTGACAGTCTGGTTGCAAATATCGCAAGGATTCTGATTTTGCCAATCGTTTTTTTTAAATCATTAAAAAAGCAAACTTCGATTTAAAAAGCATTCCTTAAATCGAGGTTTTGCTTTTTAATGATTTAAAAAAAACGATTGGCAAAATCAGAATCCTTGCGATATTTGCAACCAGACTGTCAAAACAAAACTGGTAAAAAAATTCAAAAATTGGGCTAAAAAAAGTGTCGGACCCTAGGTGGGAACGAACTTTTTGGGGTGTCCTTAAATCGAGAGTCGACTGTAGGTAACTTTTAAAATTTTTTGTGGGAACTAAAAAAAACTATTTAAATTTGACTAGAAAAACGAGTTTCGGACTTGAAATGGTTCCTAGTTCACTAAATTCTAACTTTTAAAAAACTCATTTAATTTTCTGAAAGCGGAGACTTTTAGTTTTTGTTTGCTACATAAAACGTCTCAAAATGCGAATTTTCGCAATAATTTTTTCGAAAATAATTTCACTACTTTTTTATTTGACCTAAAGGCAAGTCTTTTGATTGACGTGTACAATCAGTCAAATTCAAGTAAAAGTCACCTACTGCCCTTTTTTTGCTGTTTTGAAAGGTCGTGGAGTTTATAGTGGCTCATACTGACTAAAAAGCTGAAATATAAAACGAAAAAGATTATTTTTTCCACAAAGACGGGTAGCACAAAAAAGCTGAAATATGCCACCGAAAGGAAATATTTTCAGCTCTTTCAAACTTTCAAACTTTTCATAGAATATTTCAGCTTCTGAGCCGAACCAAATCAATTTATCCCATTTATTGTTCACAAAATTATTGTTAACAAAAAAGCAAAATATGATTAATCAGCCTTTTTAGGTTTTCGATAATTGGCGATAATTATTTTATTTGAGGCACAAACTGACGGTTCGTTTGCAGCTGGTCAATTAAAAGAGATTATGAGCAAGAAAAAATTGCATTGGAAGCAATATGTGTTCTTGTTTGACTACGTGAGACCCTTTCACCATCCTTTGTTGGGAATTGACCCTACCTACACACCTCATGGCTACCAATACCAGTATCTTATGGACACTCAGTCAGCGTTCCCGTTTAAAAAGGAGGAAATTAATGAGGTAGAATCAGAATTCACACGCAAGATTGTGGATGCGATTGTCCAGTTTGTCAAGACTGGCGATCCATCTAGTGAAGAAGTGGAATGGCCAACTGTAGATCATCACCCTTCACAAATTACCTATTTGAGAGTGGGCGAGCAAGTGGTCGCTGAAGGCACCCATTTTACTCAATGGAAAAAATTTGGAAACAAGTTTATGATTTAGGCTATGGTCAAATGATTTCTCAAAATCCAAAGAAGCGAGCCAATACCAAAAAAATTGTCTCTTTTTAATTTTTAACTTTTAGTGTTGTCGATTTGGTTTGCTAAAGATAAATATATCTTTTTTTGTGCATCACGGTAGTTGATTTCAATTATTAATCGAAATCAAACTTTTTCGATTATCCATGGATTGTTTGATGACCTAAACATCTCGCTACCGTATTTTCTCCAATCAAAGCCCCTCGCTTGATTCAAAATTATGTTTAGCATTGTGCTTTCTCCCAATTTTTTGAATACTTATCTAAAGCATGTTACCTTCCATTTTGTAGTTCATTTCACTGCCAACAACATAGATGGTAGCATGCCTGAGGGAGTTTTCAAAAAGGTGTCAAATACACGATACCAACAACGCGTTTTTGAATCAGGTGGGGCAGGGGCGGGCTTAAATTAGAGAAATACTCTACCTGTTATTGTTGATGAAGTAATTTTTGTGAATATTAGCAAACGATACACTATTAAAAAGCCCAGAAAAAGGCTTTGTATTGAGTATAAAAAGAAGCGCTACACTAAATAAATTTAATGCTCACTACCTAAACAAAAACCCAGACCTGACTTTGATGAGTCGTCACGAAAATTAGTATTTTTTAGGGCATTACACTTATGTTTGGAGATCCGATTTTGTGATATTCGTGCTCAGTCTTGGCCAGTCAACCGGCGTAATGAACTGGTTGATTCGCCGGTGAGCCACCGAATGATCAATCGATCGGTTGATGGTGGATGTGGCGGCTGATTACTTAAAATTCCAAGCCACCGGTTGATCAACCGGAGATCAATTAACATTGTTAAATGGTTGATATGGCGGTTGATAAAATTGAGGCATGGCCAAGATTGTTCGTGAGGAGCAGGTTCTGAAACCTTTATAGAAAATTAAGATATTACAGTCGAAGATTCCGTTTTGAGCTAACTTACTAACCAAATACACAATTCTCAAAATATCTCTTTTACTTGACCTCCCCATGTTGAACTTAGACTAGCAGCAGAGGGGACCAAATATAGCATCGCTAAAACGGAATAGCGCAGCCAAATGGTGGTAGTAGCAAGAATAGTAAAATTATAGGCTTAAGTTGTTGTCGTATTGGCCAGAAGTGTTGCAGTGAAGAGAGCATCTCCATGACATAGTCTACTTTAACCAATCATATATCATAGAATGCTCTCTTGACCGTCCACTACTTCTGCACACAAAAGTGGCGAGAATATAAGCATGATGCACATCAAACATCAAATGAAGCAGCGTCGGCAGCATTTACAGCCTTAGTCCATCCTCATTTCCTAACAAATTAACCACCATTGAAGCACCAAAACTAAAGGGGTAAGTCCGGGTGCTACTGTCAACTACTGTTGACACACACACAATAGAGTCAAACTGGGGAAGAGGGGTGTGGAAAGAATTGGAAGAAGTTTGTTTCTTTATCCCACCAGCAACTCGATGTTCAATTAAAAAGTTGCACACAGGTTGTCCCCTTTCTCCGCACACCTTCACTAAAACATCCATTTACACACCTTCTCGCTTACCCTCTTTTGTAGCAGCAGGCGTTGTTAGAAAGTTTGAGGGAGTACTAAGAGGAGGGCTAGTAAGGATCATGATGAGAAGCAAGATATAGTCAATTATTTATCTACTTGTAATTATCTACTTGAATTTTCATGGATTTTAGTCGCGTATTTACGTATTTAGTCGCGTTTATACGTAAACAATAAAAAATAAATAAAAAGTTAGTCGTTGGAGCGCCGAAAACTGGCGTAAGTGCTGCTAACATGAGAAGGACCCTGACTGTGACCTGGGAAATTTAAATGAATTTTTGGCTTGAGTTTACAATGCCCCTCCCCACGCAGAAAGCTCGGATGGAGAAGACTACTTCATATTCGCGTTTCTCGTCCCCGATTTCATGAGAAAGCCGGCTGCTTTTTTGATTCTGAGAAAAAAATTCGAACCACAGGACGGTATCATGGTTTTTTAGCCAAAGTTTCAAAAATTTAAATTGGCGCCTTCTAAATTAAAAAAGGCAATAAGAGCAGTATTGGGAGGGTAAGGAATAAAAGGGCCACTAATCATAGAGGGCCCACTAACAAGAAGATGTTTAACATAGTTTTGAATACTGCGGCCTACCGCATAAATAAACTCGAGTATGCACTCGAGTACTTTTCCATGCATCCAGAGTCACTTTCGAGTGATATGTGTCTAAGGTATGTGGGAAAAAAACCCCCTGTGGTTCGAATTTTTTTTCTCAGAATCAGAAAAACAGCCGCCGTTCTCATGAAATCGGGGTCGAGAAACACGAATATGAGGTTATCTCATCCATCTGACCACTCCCCGTAGGGGATTGTAAACTGCAACCGAATTTTTATGCTAAGCAACGACGCTTAGGCTTTGGGCCTCAGGCCTTAGGCTCAGGGACAACGGTACTAATTCAGCATTTTTCAAAAGGTGGTTTAGGTACTCCTGAAAAATTATTGAGGGAGGGGGGGGGTTTGAAAACCAAGTAATTTGGGGGGGGGGGGTGTTGGGTTTATGGTAAAACGAGTAGCGTTATTTTTTTGTGGAATCTTGTAGAGCTTGCCAAAGTTCTATGCGAGCTCGGTTTCCCTGTTTTAAGAACCAACAAAAATTATGGGATGTGTCAGTTAAAAAAATCATGATTTTAGTATCGAGGTGTTTTTTAGAAAAAAATGAGTGCCAGCTGTACAATTTATCGTGACAGATTCACAAGGAACTGAGCACGCTCTACAAGAATACAAAAAAAATTCAAAGTTTCCCCAGGTCGCAGTCAGGGTCTTTTTTGTAAATTATAAAAATTTTGAGAAAAACACCATGAATTATAATATACCCAAATCGCCGCGGGTGCGCTACTCAAAACATAGATTGCTCAAATAGCTTAAATTCAGAACTTTCTCTAGTTTTTTTACCGCAGCTGAAAAATACTGTTGGAAATACATGCAAAATGACTAAAAAAAGTGAGGAGCAGTCGGTGGCACTAGCAGTTGATTGGCTGAAATGGGGAGTATTAGAGCGACCAGTAGATCTCCTCCTATTATTCTGGGAATAAAATTGTAATAGGAGGCAAATAGACTGGAAAATATCAAAATATTTCTTGTTTCTTCAAAGTTTCTTTGTTCAGAAATTATATTAGCAAATTGTTTGTGCCTATGTAGTTGGGGTAATCCAATCAGAATAGATGCAACACAACCAAATCCTGTTACAAAAGCAACTAAAGTATTTTTGGTTTAATCCATAAGATTTTCTCCTATTTTCTTCTAATGAAAATATGTAGAAAAGGAGAAGAAAAATATATTGGAGAACAGGGATTTGGTTTGTTTCAGCCTCTTATGACTGGCTTTTGCCTCATTTTTTTATTCATAAAATGTTTTAATGTGATTTCTTGGTGGAGTCTTTTTTGTCTGCAACACCAGATTTCATTAGCTGTCTCAATGAGTCTTTTGAGTACTAAAATCAAGGAGTTTAGTTGATCGATTTGTGCTGCTAAGAAATTATCTATCAAGGCTAATCTTGTAAGGTATAAATATTTTCCACCAAGCGTGAAATTGCTTTGAAGAGAGGTTAACACATTCTATAAGTAATATGATCCAGTTCTTTGGTGCTGTTGTGTGAATAAAATGTTAATTTGGATATCTTTAACTTTACGAGCAAAATATGGCCTTCAATTGCAAAAGGGACACGGACATTTCAATCTCCGACACTTCACTCTCCGGGAAATTTCACTCTCAGGGACTCTCACTCTCTGGGACATTTCACTCTGCGGACATTTCACTCTTTGGGACACTTCACTCTTGAAATCATTAGCAAAATTCGATATGAAAATCAAGCAAAAGTTTGTTTAAAATTTGGAGTAACCCAGTTTTAAAAAGTTTTATGTCCCATGGAAAGGCGGTACCAAGGTAGTGCCCAGATATCGAAAAATCTGTCATATGACGTCGACTTGCTCAAAAAACCAAAAATTTAATTAACAATTACTAATAGATCCAACATTTCGGATCCTAGAGGTAGATACCCGATTAGAGCAGGTACTAGACCATATACCAACACGTACCCTGTAAATTATCCTAAAGAGTGAAATGTCCCAGAGAGTGAAATGTCCGGAGAGTGAAATTTCACGTACCCATTGCAAAATAATTCGTATCTTTTATTGAAATTGTCTTAACATGGTTTGCACAAAAGATCACATTATTATAAGGCACAAATTTATGAGAAAAAACAATGGAGAAAGTGTCCCCAAAAAATTGTACAAGTCTTTCTCTGTTACTGGTTAAACCACCAGTCCCAAATGGGTATACACTCAAATCTGTTTAGCACACAACGACTTTCCATTCATCTAATATAGAAGACGAGAGAAATTACAAGTGTGCAGCAGAATTGAACTCGAGACTTAAAATTTTGGTATACACAACAACTTATCCACTAGACCAAGGAGTTCCTTGCTTCACTGAGGAAAATGTTACCAAATTTGTTGAGAGTAAAAATTGGCTCCCCTTTTACCGCCAAAACTTTTTTTAATTTGAACTGTTTTCGGCTTTTTCCTGTTTTCGCCCAAAATCCTTTCGCCATAACGTGTTAGGCACCATTATTTTTATTATTTTTTCAATTGGTTACATACATGTCTGCTTACGTCGATAAATTTTCTGACTTTACTGTTACGTATATACCGTATAACCTCTTTTAATCCCCCATGGAGGATTAATTTTCAACCCTAAAAAATTTCGAAATTGTGAATCAAAAATGGCCTGAACTCTAAAATCCTAGTCAAAAAAAATGAGAGATGGGGGATATTAGAGGTTATACGGTATACGGTTTTATCTGAAATAAAAGTTTTGACGTGGTTAAAGAATCGGAATGAGTTTTAGCGAAAATAGATCATAAATCTTTTGATCATCTTCTTATAGGAATTTCACTAAACCTTTTTTTGCTTCAAAGTATCATGTAATAATTGAAAAAAAAACCAGTCCACTCCGCTCAAAGATCATAATAAAACTAGGAAAAAATGCCATTGCTCATATGGTTAGTTCTTAAATCAACGGCGATCATCCCGTACATTGTATATAATAAGGTAAGGAGTCAAATAATTTTCCGTGCGCCGGGGCAGATACAAGATATTTTTCTTCCGTGCTATGACGACTTTAAGTATAAATCTCAAAAATCTGCCATTTTAAATTTTAAATACCGTATTCTCTCTAATAGAACCACACTCTCTTTTTGAACCACACTCTCTATTAGAGCCACACTCTCTAATAGAACCACACCCTTAACACTCTCAAGCGGTCGTCAAATGTTGTCTCGTTCCAATAGATTGTCGAAGCCTGGCAGACTCTCTCAAAAGAGCTCATCGTTAAGTCATTCAAATCGTGCGGAGTTCCCGATGCCACCAATGTATGTGAGGACGACGCCATCCACTGCTTCAAGAAAGCCCGAGCGGTCACGGCAAGGTGAAGCTCGCGCGTGATGAGAAGAAGTTGGCTGAGCTGATGCAAGAGATCGATCTCGAGAAAGCGCAAGAAAATGTAAATGTAAATTTCGGAATTTCGGCACCGCACCGGGCACCGTCCTGGAAAATTTTGGCACCGCGCACCGCACCAGGCACCGGTGGTGCCGGTGCCTGAGCCGGCGCGGCCGGTGCCGGTGTCGCACCGAACGTTTTATATATGTTAAAAATTATCAATTAAATTTTAATTTTTCTTATGGCTCATTCACAAACGTTGTCGTCGTCGCTGTCGTTGGAAAAAATGTTGTATAGAGGCGATTTACGCCAACGACAACGCCAACGAGGACCTATTTATAAAAAATCCAACGACAACGCCAAGGACGCATAGGGCCGTTCGTCAAAAAAGTCTCGTATGAGACTTTTTTGACGAAACGTCTTAACAGAACGCCAATTTTGTGGCGCTACCCAGGTTCTTAAATGGATAATATTTAAAATTGCCGTAGAATTGTGAAAAATGGCCGTAAAATATTTAATTATGGCCGTAAACTCGACCTGCCGTAAAATACTGATTTTGGCCGTAAACTTTTGAATTTGGCCGTAAACTTTTGAATTCTGGCCATGAACTCAAATTAGGCCAAAAATACTGAATTTGGCTAAAAATTGTTGAATTTTGCCATAAACTATTAGATTTTAGCCATTAACTCAGACCGGTTCTAGCACAATTTGTCCACATGTCAATTGGCCCGAAATTTTTTATCTATCCTAGTGCTGAACAAACTCTATTATTCAACCCAAAATCGTGTGCTGAGCACGGTTGTTGGGGCCAAAATGCTGTTGACTATCTAGAATCTCAATTTGCAATTAGTAGGCACGCATTCCGAGGTGGTGACACCAAATTCGATGGAATTTTTCTGAATGATGCCCTGAAATACTGAATTTTTGCCATAAATTCAGCCTGTCTATATTTTGACTATCCATTCATAGACTCCATTATTACACCATATAAACAACAGATACACAAATGACCGCTTATACATATACCTACATTTTACTTATGTGTCCAATATTTTAATCCAAATATTCTGTTCCTCCTGTATGGTACGTTGGTACGTTTCTCCAATGTATGTTTCTCCAAATCATGCATGCTCGGCTGTCAGCGCTGGAGTGGAACAACGGCTATCGGACCTTTGCACTGGTGTTTGAAGGCAATCATATAGAAAAAGGAGGCTGTTATTTGCAAAATATATTTGTTTATGTAATTGAAGCCCACGCGGCTTTGTTAACTATGTTGTTCGCGTTTGTCATATTCGGTGTTGTTGTAAATTTATGTTCAAGTGTGTGAATATTTTCGCTGAATAAACACAAATAGTGAGACGACTAAGTAACACCAGAAAACTATTCGAAATGAATAGTTAAAAAACAAAATTGTTTTGTCTTTATACGAAAAGGTGGTGCCCGGGAATTCAAAAATTTGAAATTGAAAATGACGGGCGGGACATGCCCCTTTAAAAAATGATTATCCACCATTTTCGGGGACGGCAATGGCCCTTTAACAAAATGCCAAGTTTGTACACATTCAAATTCATTCTTATTTTTCCGCAGTCGGCTGTTTTTGTTTTCACTGTCTTAATTTTAAGCCTTCAACAATTTTAGGTTCGGTGAAGGACTGACTAGCTATGGTTTGCTTTCGGTATAATTACAGTCGAAAAAAAAAGCGTGGTGATTCGACCAGTCAGCTCAACAGCAGCGTCCCACATTTGTATCGCTATCATATAATTCTTGTTGCCAAATGTCTATTCTCAGCTCCAATGGAGACTTTTGGACAGCAAGCGGTTCCGGTGTGATTCTAGTGTCGTTTGTGCTACAAACTGAACAAGCCGCTGCAGTAATCGCCTCGTCTTCTCATAAACGAAGTGACTGAAGAGTTCAACTAAGTGTCTTCTTTTGCAGCTAGTAAATAACTCGACAAGGTAAGTTTTGGTCAACTTTTATACTTGCAGTTGACTTATTGCGATATTAGTAGAGTTAGTTGTGACATGAGCTTCCGAGTGTTGAAAGCAAGCGTCTCTTGGCCAGCAAAGCTATAAGGATAAGGATATGAAGTCGTACGTCTCCCAAATCATGCATGGTCGGCTGTCAGCGCTTCGAGCAGCAATAAGGCTTCTGATGGAGTGGAACAACGGCTATTGAACCTTTGCCCTGGTGGCTGACGGCGATTATATTATATAGAAAAGGAGGTTGTTACTTGCAAAATCTGTTTGTTCATTGTAATTGAAGCCCAAGCGGCTTTGTTGACTATGTTATTAGCATTTTTCATATTTGGGTCTTGTTATAAAGTCATGCGAAGGTGTTGTGAATTTTCGTTAAATAAAAAGCAATTTGGAGGTTTGAAAATGTCTTGTAGAATCTAGCTTTTTTGACACGGCTAATCTTTTCGGTAGATAGTTATCGTAAAATTCTTGGCAAAATTCGCGGATTGTCTGATCTTTTCCTGTTTCTAGTGTCTTTGTGTTGAGGTGCACCCACATCTCCTAAAACCATGATGGAGTTATCGTCATCGGCCACAATCGTAGAAGATCGATTCTTCAGTAGTTTAAGGGTTGGTATCAGCAAATGAAAAGCCGGTAAAACCGGTATAAAGTGTAAACTAAGGACTCGGGTAGGACATTGTCATTTTTAACACAGATATGCAGCCTGGCATGCGCCTCCAGCACGACTGTTTGCGTACCGCCTCCCTTTCAATGGTGAACCACTCTGGCCGACTCTGCTAAAGCCATCGGTGACCAATTAAAATTTTTTATTCACTTCACGGTGATTTGGATCACTTACACTAAACCCCCTACGCTCGGTTACTCTATATCTGCAGCACTGGATTGCAATACATTAAAATACTTCATTATTGGCAAAAACAGTCAACATAAACCTGAAGAAGTCAAAGTTCACCACAAAGTAAGTTTAAAATTTTTCGCGTAATCATTTAACTTTGTACGGATTTTTTAACTTAATTTCTAACAAAACAAGGCCTAGGATTTAATTTTAGGTATAGTTTTGTTAGGAACCAAGTTGAAAAATCGGTACAGAACTTCAATGATTAGGAAAAAAATTGAATTGGCGGGGGACATCCATTGTCGGAGACGGCAATGGCCCTTTAAAAAAAGAACACTACATTCCCAGCACTCGATTAAAGGTCATAAGGGTTTCTTGGTTTGCTAAAACCTTTTCCTCTAAGATCTGTTTACCAAAATAAAAGCTATATCAAAAGGCTAAAATCCGTCAAAGAACTTAAAAAAAGACTTTGGGAGAAAAATCAATGGAACGAGTAAACAGCCTACTGCGGGAAAAATAAGAATGAATTTGACTGTGTACAAATTTGGCGTTATGTTAAGACGTCTAGCAGTTTTGGTGACATCTGTCACGCCAACCGCTAAACGTCTACGCACCGCACGCAAGCAATACCGGATGAATTTTTTTAGAAAAAGGAAACACTGACTATGGTTAAGCTAGACCTCTTTAAAAATTTCGGCAACATAACAGATAGAAAAACTTCGTCTTTCACGAAATCTCAAAACTAAACTGAATAGAAACAGATATCTCTCCATTCCGAATCTCAACCTATTTATTTCATGACAACAACATACCAACAATTTTTTAATTTCAGACATACCAGAAACGAATCAATGGTTGTATTTCTTTCACGCTTGACCTCACGAGAGCGACTTCTTATTTGGCGATGATGATGATCTTCATATCTCCTGTTCCTGTCTCTGGAACGACTTCTGTGTCGACGACGATTTTCCTTTTTAGCTTCTTCGATTTTCGGTACGGGAGCGACGGTGCGCTTACGCTGCCACTGATAACTCTTGGACACTGACTGGCTGAAATCAACGTGAATGCGACGGTCATCAATGAGCACATTGTCCATTTTCAAGAAAGCAGCTTCACAATACTCCGGCTGAAAGGTCAATGATTAACTTCAAGGCCTAAAAAACACGGAAAACAACCTTGTCAAACTCAATGAAAGCATACTGAAGAGAGGCACCCGTTCTTCTGTCTCGAATTACTTCGCAGCAATTAATCTGGCCAAAACGAGAAAATATCACTTCCAAATCCTGAAGATCATAAAGTTAAGATTTAGTCATATTTAGTCATATGCAAACCTCATCAGTCGTCACGGGTTCAGCTTGCAAACAAACAGTACATTCTCAGGCGGGCGATCTTCAGCATGACGCAAGTCACCAACCATCTCCAGAATCTGAGCATGTGCTTTCATATCTTGCTGCTCCATCTTTTGCTTAGCTTCCTCAGAATCAAGATCCTCCTCCGGTCTCCTCCCGCGGCAATCTTCTCATTTGCAACAGTTTTCTTCTCATCTGTCTGATCAGCTTCCAGCGCATCCAATTTCTCAGCCATTTTCTAAAAATTTTAAATTATTTCTAAAGAATTCTCAAATTTATGAATTTTATATTTGCGGGAAACGTCCTAGTGGATAGTATTCTAAACAGAGAGAAATATTTTTGAGCCCTAGCTAACAGGTGATGTAAACCCTGTGCATACCGTATTCCTGTAATATAGCCACCGGTGGCTTTATTCTTCGGATGCCCAAAAATCGAAAAGTTTGGGTCGATTTAGAGATTTTTGGGTGGAATTCCAATATCGAAAAAGCGGAATCGGTAAAACTAGTAGGAGTTAAGCAAATGGGTAGAGGACGTTTGACGCCGGCGCGTTTCGACCGCCACTAAACTGACCGCCCCCTAAATTGACCGCTAGCCGAATTTGACCGCCACCTGAATTTCACACAAAATTTTTTAAAAATGGTTGATTCGTGTAGAGAATCAAAATTAGGTGGAAAAAAGAGTAAATTAGGCGGAAAAAGAGTATTGTCCCTTTAAAGGGGGGGGGGAACTTTATATACGCGTCGCCTTTTTGTCGAAAGTTCTAATCCCTCTGGGGTGTTTTAATTTACTTTTTTAGTAAGTTTTTTTGACTATTAGGTCCAAAAATCATCGAGCAATCGATTGCAACCATTTACAGCATTGATTTGTTGTCATCAACTGCCTCAATTTTGCGATTTTCGGCAAATGACCACCAAAATTAGAGGAAACCAGCCAAAATGATGCGTACTAGGAACTGAGATTTTTTTGCGATTTCAATTTACATTATTTTATACAACCGTATGCTGAAAATGACGGCAAGAAGCAGGGCTACATTTTGAGTGCAAGGTTGCAAATGAGTATGTCAATAAAAATTGGGGAAAAACGTCAGTTTCAGGATACTACCGAAAAGAACTGGTATAGTCCTATTGAGGATTCACCGAATTGGATTTTTTATATTTTAGCCCTAACTTTATACCAACTTTTCATCTGTATGATAGCTCAAATGAAAGCCCAGAAGCTTGGCTACATTTTGACACTAACCTTGTAAATAAATGGAGAAAAAAATAAGGTTTGCAGCCAGTGGTAGTCGAACCTGTGACCTAAGGCGATGCGTATATAAAGTTCCCCCCCCCTTTAATAACAATTATTAGAAAGCGCCTATGCGGCAAATGCCGCAAATGTTCGTTGAGTGTTGAAAGTGCGTTAGAGGCCATGCCGTGTGTGGTTTGGCACGTGGTTCCACGTGGTTCAGCTCCCATATCGGTGGTTTGGGTGTGCCCACGTGGTTTGGCATCATACACTCCGTATCATAAGTATAGACGCACCCATATTTTGTGATATTTAGCGATTTTTGACTAAAAGTGAGAAATGTTTAATATAACGAGATACATTAGGCGAAAAAACATGTTCTGGCCACGGCCCCTCAAAAACTGCATTCTAGTGCATTTAAAAATAAACAAAACGCCAAGATTTGAAAGTCTTTTTCAAAATTTATTGGTTTCTTCTTTTTTTTTTGCTTTTGCCGTGTAATTTTTTTTAGCAAAATATGAATTTTTCGAAACATAATACACCATTTCAACCTTCTATGACACATAGCACACCATACACGAAGATGGTAGAGAGCGTCAAATTTCGTTATAAAATAACTAAAGTGCAAAAAAATATCAAAAAAGCGAGACTTCAAAACAAAAGCAAAAATTTATCACCAATTTCAAGCCAATAACAAATTCACATCAAAATATTTTACTTCAGCATCATACACCGATTCCACAAATTATAGTTTTTGTGAGCCTGCAGACCCACACAATTGGGAAATTGTGTAACGTACTGCGCTGGCACCACATAATTAAAACAGTCAGAAGACTTTATTCGCAAATTGCTAATATGGTTCTAAACCTCAAATAGACCAAAGGTTTCTTTATTAAAGATCTCTGCAACGTAAAAACAACAAAACAGTGACAACAATCCATAGGCACATAATTTAGAACTTGATGTCATCCAAATGGCGGGCTCCATCTTTGTCGATAATAATCACGCTGAAGTTATTTTGGCTGACCACAGGGCGCTTCTTAATTTCCATTAAGTACTTGTTCAGAGCATCTATTCCTTCGGCCTCAGACATATCTAGGACAGTGCAAATGTGAGAACAGTCTACGAAATTGTAAAATTACCATTTTTGTACAAGCTGTCCAAGATCACATAGCGGTAACGACCAGCCATACCCGAGAAGAGATAATTCTAAGACAGGTATGCATACAAAACAAAATCATGTAACAATTTACCTGGTCTGGAATTCCATTGCCTGAGTAGCCAATTGAACTGAGGACTGCATCGCTCTTCAACTTATCGCATGCACCAAATAGCAAAGACCAAGAGGGAGGCATTTCAGCAGACTGCAGACTGAGTGCATACCTGAAAGACGAACAGGTTAAATAGTGCACTGGTAGAGTGGAGACACTGGAAGCAGTTGAGGCGCTTTCTATCACACAAAAATCTGACCTGTTTGAGTCTTTCATTTCAGGTACTCGAGAATATTGTCGCAATTGCACTTGCACCGTCACACGTTTTTCGTATGGGCTGTTAATTTCCTAAACGCAAACATTGGAAAATACAACCACTGAGAAATTTCTGTTCCACCTGTTCATGTTCCTGTTCATCTGTTCCACCTGATTGTTGCTGCTTGCTTCCTTTAGCTGAGACTGCTGCTCTTGATTTAGCCTTCAGCTGCTGCTCATCAGCTTGCTTCACTAAAGCAAAAGCTCTTTTAAAATATGAGTACAACCATATGAAAGAGCTCACGATGACGAAGTTCCCACACTTCTCTTGCTTTTGCACTTGCTGCTTTTCTCTTCTATACTTTAATTTGCTTCATGTTTGACTCTTTAGACCATCGCTTGCATGCCAGAGCTTGAAAATTTCCGAATATCGGCTGCTCTTCAGCATCTTTTGCATTTTTCGGGTATTGACCATGCTAGACCTGAAACATAAATCTTTGTCTCGCATAAAAAACTCAAAAATTCGCATTTTTTCTAGCGCTTCATGCATTAAAGATAGCGCAACAAATAAGTCCCACGACAAACTATAAAAAATCCTTAAAGGCCATTTTTCAGAAATCTCAGACAAAAGAGTGAAACAACTGGCATTTTTCCGAGTAAAAATAGGGGTTTTCGCGTTTTCCATTTAACTTTTGCATAAAACACCTAAAATTTGCATTTTTTTTACGTCTTTGTACTAAAATGCAGCAAATTTACTCCTCTATCGAGCCTCCAGTTGCGTTTCAGGAAAACTCGACATAAAATAGTGCTAGAATCTCAATCGAGTCAACTAGATGAAAAAAATTTCTTTGAAATTTTCACAGAAATCAATTATAGCTTCGAAATTTTGCATGTTTTATGGGCAAGTGATGGCTTGTTCGAAAGCGCTGAATGTGGTGAGTTTTTTGGCAATAAACTTACATGAGGTACAGCGAAAAAAGTAAAACCAGAAGTGCTGGATAAAATAAACTAAAAACAGCGGTTTTTCAAAAATTTTTGATTTGGCGCCAAATTTCGCTAATGCACTAGAATGCAGTTTTGAGGGGCCGTGTGGCGCAAAAACCAAGTTAGAAAGCAGTCACCGGTCAACATGTCATTATGTAGAGAAATCGAAGAGCTTTTGAATCATGCAACGGATTTTATCTTTTCATCGACATTTTTTGAGAAAAGTTATACTTATGATACGTCTGATTTCAATGTTTACAACTACAAATTATTTTCTTGCGCTTTCTAACTAGGTTTTTGCGCCAGAACATGTTTTTCGCCTAAATGTATCTCGTACTATTAAAACATTTCTCACTTTTAGTCAAAAATCGCTAAAATATCACAAAATATGGGTGCGTCTATACTTATGATACGGAGTGTATTCGTGTTCGGGTGAGCCCACGTGGTTTCGTCCCCGTCCTGGTGGTTTGGCCCGGTAAAGGGCGCTGTGCTAAATACATACGCTTTGTAATGCTTCCAAGTTCAAAATTTAAAAAAATATTGGTGGTTTGGAGGTTTGTTTTTTTTATGTTTTTTGTTTTTTTTTTAGTTTTTTTGTTTTTTTTTTTAGGTTTGTTTTTTTATTGGTTTGGAGGTGCCCACGTGGTTCGGGCCCCATATTGGTGGTTTGAGTGAGCCACGTGTTTGGGACTCGTCCTGGTGGTTTGAGCCCGGTATTGGTTGTTTGGGCCCGATATTGTTGGTTTTAGGCCCGGTATTGGTGGTTTGGGCCCGATATTGGTGATTCGGGCAAGATATTAGTGGTTTGGCCCCGATATTGGTGATTCGGGCAAGATATTAGTGGTTGGGTGTGCATACGTCGTTTGGCTCCCATGTTGGTGGTATAAAGTGCCCCCCCCCTTTAAACTAAGATTTTCCTGATCCCAATTTATGACTTCATAAGGGCGCTCAAAAGTTTAACCGTCCCATTGGCCTAAAATTTTAGGTCCTTTGTCAATGAAAAAGCACTCAATACTCAATACGGAACTACAACAAGAGAGAAACATTTATCAACAACGAGAACAGATACATTTGAGAAAAACACAAGAGACAAATTAACGAGCATTCTAGAGGCGTTTTCCAGTCATCTATGCAGCCTCGTGTCTCTGGACATCATCCACCTTTTTATTGTCCTCATCCAGGTCCTTCACATTCCAAAGGTTGAGATTGCTTTGAGGGAGCTGAAGTGGTTTTTAATATGTTCATAATTAAACGCCTCAAACGATTACCTGGCACCATACTTCTCAAAAATATCCTGTTGATGCTACCTCGGATAACATTTTTCTCGTTTTCGTACACTTTCTTTAAATTTTCTAGCTTCGTAGGTTCGCCGAGAGCATGCAAATCGACACCTTAAAAAAGATAAAAGCAATTTACAGTTGTCAGATACAGCTCGCGCGAAAATTTTTGGGGTGGCGCTTCGGGTCAGCATTTAACAAACCTGCGCATCGGCTCATTTAGACGAAAAAACACACCTTTCGAGGTTGCTTGCCAAGCGAACACTTGAGCTTCATTAGCCTTGACAACTTCGCCAGAATAGCGAATAAAGTTTTCTCCAGCAAATTTGGCTTCTTCAAACTCCTTTCCTGGCATGTCCTAAAATAAATGTGCTTATAAAAATCTAAGGCCAAGAAAAAAATTAGAATAATTCGAAACAGGGCACAACTGGCGTACTTTGAATGGATTATCACGCATGGAACGACTCTTAGGATCATAATAAGCACTGTTCGCGTCGAGATTGCATAGATATTTGGCTGTGTCCTCCCTTATCCTCAAGTTACGCACGGTGATTCTTGTTCTTGATCCTAAATGTATTTGTTCAACTAAAACTTGCTACAAGGTCTTAATTGCTATACCATATCAACGCCTTGCACAGGTGCCATTCCGTCTGCATAGTGAAGCTCTTTGTCCACCTTATCGTTCCGCGTCATCTTTTTCCTCGGCATCTATTATCCCATCTTCAGTCTGAAATCGAGCATTTAAACGACTTCAGTGGTTTTTTTGTATAAAGGACCTACATTTTGAGCTTTGATCAATTTGCGCGTTTCTTCCATCCGCTCGTATTCTTCGTGAACCTGCTTGTATCAGCCGAGTCATACCATTCCAGCGATCTCGTTTTGCATCCCAACCCATCTTGAGTCCAGGCTGAAAGTCATGTTTGCAGGAAACCTAATGCGTGAAACTGAAAAATACCAGTTCATTATCATCGGGAGCAATGTCTGAGTTCGTATGTTAGCACCAACGGCTCTCGGCTTTTCCATGCATGTTTTCCTAGTATGACCCATAGCCCCACAGTTTTCGCAAGCTCCATCACGATATTTGAAGGCTCTCTTGGTGCCAACTCTTTTGTGTACCAGTCTTTATGGAAGAAAGCTGTAGCTCACGTTCGGGATGAGGCGCTGGTGCTAAATACATACGCTTTGTAATGCTTCCAAGTTCAAAATAAAAAAAAATTAAAAAAAAAAATCATCATCAAAACAAACCTTCAAAGTAGGACCAGTCGCTTTAGAAGTAGCATACCAAGGTGTCTAAATGCAAGATTATAGATTAGAATCAGCCTAAACATTTTTAAAACCAAACCTTCTCAATAAATTCCGGTATGTGTGGGTTGATATCCTTCCAGTCTCACAATCCACCATAGCTGGAGCTTCACCGGCCTTACGCTGATCTTCCAATTCCTTTGTTTGCGATACTCATTCTTTGAAACGTTTTTGAAGTCCGACATCACCCAACTGCTGCCCTTGAGCAAGGAGCTCTGACACCGGTAATTGTTGCTTTCCGTACATTTATCAGTTTGCTTAGACTTGCTAAAACTGTTTCTCATTTATCAGATTATCGAGACGCCATTTAGGCATCAAACACAATGAGGAGTCTGTTTGCGGATGCTAAATCAGATTGTAAGTCGGGAAAGGCCATAACTTTTTTTCAATTTTCAAAAAAATTTTCCGTTATCACAATCTTGTAGCTAAGATTCAGGGGTATAGACGTTTGGCTACAAATGGGACATTTTTGGCGTTCTGCCCTATGTGTTCTGTATTAGCCACTTAGGCCTACTTAGGCTTAGGCTTAGGCCTTAGGCTTAGGCTTAGGCTTAGGCTTAGGACCAAAAAATGTCTTACGAACTACAAAATGGCTGAAAAAATAGCCTAAGTGGCTTAAACCGAACGTAGGGCAGAACGCCAAAATGTCCCATTTGGTAGCCAAACGTCTACTCACCAAGATTCAGGGCTACAAGATGAGCATTTTATAATAGATGTCTTTCAAAAAATGAGATAAAATGTAAGACCCGCCCAAGACTCCTGAATAGAATTTGACTCAGGAGTCTTGGTCGGAGTCTTACATTTCCATCTCAATTTTTTGAAGAACATCTATTATATAAAATACTCATCTTGTAGCCCTAAATCTTAGCTACAAGATTGTGATAACAGAAATAAAAGTTATGGCCTTCCTGACTTACAAATCTGATTTAGCATCCGCAAACAGACTCCTCCTTGTGTTTGAGAACAGCCGGCGACTCGCTACAAATTGCGACTCGCTACAAATTGTGACTCGCTACTGTGACTCGCTACATTTGCGACTCGCTACTGTAACTCGCTACACTTCGACTCGCTACTGTGACTCGCTACACAGAAAAGGGTTTGATTCACCACAAGCAAATCATTTTTTACAAACGGATATTTCAAAAATTGAAAAAAAAGGTTAATCATTTTTTCTGTGGCAAATTTACTTTTTTTGTGGCAAAAATGTTTTTTTGTGGTAAATTTTTTCTGTAGCTAATTTACTTTTTTTTGTGGCAATTTACTTTTTTTGTGGCAAATTTATTTTGTAGCAAATTTACTTTTTTTGTGCAAATTTTTTTTTCTGTAGCAAATTTACTCTTTTTTGTAGCAAATCCGATTTTCGTGTGTAGCACATATACTTGAGTAGTGTGCTTTTATTCATCCTAAATTCTCAAACTTGTATCTGAGTCTTTGAAAGCTTGGACTTCATGAAAGACAGGTGGATTCGGGTCATGCATTTAACAAACCTGCGCATCGGCGCATTTAGACGAAAAAACACACCTTTCGAGGTGCTTGCCAAGCGAACACTTGAGCTTCATTAGCCTTGACAACTCGCCAGAATAGCGATAAAGTTTTCTCCAGCAAATTTGGCTTCTTCAAACTCCTTTCCTGGCATGTCCTAAATAAATGGGCTTATAAAAAATTAAGGCAAAAAGAGTGTTGCCGAAATAGCCGGTACAAGTGGAATTTTCTGAAACTGCTGTGATTTTCAGGAATTTGAAATTTTCGGGAGCTGGACCAACCGAAATTCAGAGCTTCAGTTTTCTCGAAACCGGTTTTCAGTCTAAAAACAACTAAAAGCGCTATGCGGATCAAGCGTATCAACAGATATATATATATGTTTTGAGATGTTTAGAAATAAATAAGCACACTAGCTCAAGTATATGTGCTACAGAGGAAATCGATTTGCTACAAAAAAGAGTAAATTTGCTACAGAAAAAAATAAATTTGCTACAAAAAGTAAATTTGCCACAAAAAAAGTAAATTAGCTACAGAAAAATTTGCCACAAAAAAACATTTTGCTACAAAAAAAAAAGTAAATTTGCCACAGAAAAAATGATTAACCAAAAAAAAATACGTTATGTGAAAGTTTATTCTAACATATAAGCACCAAGATCACAACAGAACATAAACTGAGCATAACATACAGTGAGTATAACTTAGTGTAGTATTTTCGTGTGGTATTAGAGCATAGAGTAGAAATGTGTCAAGGACTGACAGCCTTGTTGAACAGCACCAAGTTAAATTTCCTCATTATCGAGATCATCCTCTGCTTGAACCTCTCGGAATTCTACACGTTGATACCCATGAGACGGCCAATTCTAGACAAGTAGCGGTTCATTTTACGACCATATGCTTCATTTTAAGCACTCCAACATCCGTATCCGAAAAATCAGTTATTTTTTTTAACATCCTGACATCCGAATGACATCCGGATGTCAAAATTTTTGTCATCCGGATTTCCAAGTGATATCTGGATGTTTACATCCACCTCCGCTGGATGTAGATGTCAAAAATTTGCTGATATTCACTTTTAATTAATAGTATGGGTACAATGGCCTAATTCGGCAAGGGATACAAAGAAGATGCGGTGACAATACATGCGAACAACGATGGTAAAGTTTATTTCGACGTCAAACCGAGACACTTAGGTGAAACAAATAAAACATTCATCAGACCCAAATTGAATCCCAGGAGCATTTCCTTTGAAGGAACTCCTCAAACGAGCAGCCCTTGATACCGACAGAGTAATCTACAAACGGGAGAACCTCGCTTTGGAGCTTGGTTCTATTGGAAATATTAGAATTCACCGGCATAGTAGAGGTTGCGACTAATTGAGTGAAATTTTTTAGCGGGCGACTCTTCGTTTTGACGCGGAAATTTGAGAGGGTTATCCAACTACGTTTTTTGCCATCATCCTCAATTTTACACCTTTTCCTCAATTTTAGTTAGGAATTCTTTGGGAGTGAATGGGCTATTGGAAATTGTAGATTTGGAATTAAAGGATAGGACCAACGATGAGACGGAAAGAAGAAAAAAATCTTTCTGAGTCTTGCGAGATTTTAGATTATTCATTTTTGCGGTCTTGGCCTATGGTTTTTTTCGAAACAACAAAGAATGATTTAGAACAAGGAAAGAAGTATCTCTCGACCACAGACTCAAAAAATCCGTAAAAGCATATTGACGTCCGCCATGAAAACATCCAAAAAAACATCTGGAAATCCGCTGATATCCGCCCATGAAAACATCCGAAAAACATCCGCTGACATTCGCCATGAAAACATCCGAAAAAACATCCGGACATCCGCTGACATCCGATCTAAAAATTTTGACATCCAACATCCACATCCGGCAAAAAATTTTCGACATCCACATCCGACATCCGACCCAAAATTTTTGACATCCAACATCCACATCCGCCGGATGTGGATGTTTCGGATGTACACATCCACACCCGGATGTATCTTCCGGATTTTTTACAGACCTGGTGATCTTTGCTAATCTGCCAGTTGAAGCTTCAGTGGCTGCCTACCTTCAAAAACGTTGACCGCATCTAATTACTCCGTATGTGTTATCTAGAGATTAACGTTAGAATGTTACATAAAGAATCTATGAAGGTACCTGTCTGAAGTTCACAGCCCAACGGTCCCAACTTTGAATTGATCGAACAATGCAAAAGTTGTTTTTCATAATTAAGATGGCGTGGTTTGTCGTTTTAGGTCCCATATAAGCAACAAGCAAAATATCTCGCCAAGAAAATCCACGTATTTCAGAAAATATCCTGTTGCGAAGCTACTAAGAAAAACTTCTCACTCAAATATTGAATATTCCTTAATCTGTTTTCGGTTTCGTCATCAGCTAGAGTCACCGATTTCTTCACGGACATCAACCGCAAACAAGGCATCCATTCACCATGAAGGTGATCTGCAACGCTCCAATTTCGCGCACAATTTTCTGCAATTCAGAACATCCTCATACAGCGCAGTAAGGTCCAAGAGCTTGTACCTTCATTAAAAGTTAAAAAACATAATAAATTATTTCCACCACTTTTCTCGTTGAAAACTTGCTTTGTGTGGAAACAGCAAATTTTGACACTAACATCAAGGAAGGTCTCGGAAACGAGGAATACGCTTCTTCTGCAGATCAAAGTTTGCATACCGAATGAGTTCACCACGACAGTCTCAGCAATGCTTTTCGCACTATGAATGTTATTAGAGTTTTTATACAAAGATAAATCGCTAACTAGACATGCCTTTCTGCCACATTTTCTTGTACACTAGCTTCTTTTTTGCCCTCCAACAAACTGTCAAAGTGGTCTGGAATGTGTCATGTCGAATAAGACCAAAAACCCTGTAAATCTGCTTCGATCCAATCTATTATTTTCAGCGTAAAAACAGAAGAAAAGATAAATCCAACCGGTGCGTATTTAAACGATCCATCGCAGATGATATGATGGCATGTGCTTAGCGAAGTCAGTTGACGGCCGAAAGTGAAAAATAAGCAGTATCCTCATCATTTTACTGACAAAAACCAAGAAATCTTATAATACCGCCATAAAGAAGAAGTCTTTTCGTTGAAGCGCTGTCCCCTGCTTGTGATTCAGAACCTTGCAAAGTGAGACGAATAGCGTGATTTTCCGGGGCAAAGAATTTCTTGATAAAGTTTATGGTGGCAACTTCTTGCGCTTAGCTCGAGCATCGCAATTTCAGTTGCTTGGACACTCCCAACAGCCGCGTTCGAATCTCCAGAAAATCTGAGATAAAAAATATTTAAAAAAATGCATAAAAATTTAAAAAATGCATACCAGTCCTCATCAACAGGAAACTCTGAGCAATCCTTCGATCACAACAGACCCTTGAAGTTGATGGTTTTTCAAGCAGCCTGCATCTAGCTCAGCTGGATACTCGCGACGAAGATTTATTCCAAAAACCTAGAAAAGCTGTTATATTTTTACTGAAAATGGTTACTAATAACTAACCGGTTAATACTTTTTGGCAAGCAAAACATGTATGGTAGGTCTCCGGATCATCTATCCACTGCATCGTTTCGAATTTAAGTGCAGAACTGGCAATCGATGGTCCTCCATGTTTTATTTTGTGAGCACGACATCCGGAACTTGACAAACGGTCACTCGCCCAGCTGAGTCTATAAAAAACATCCCTCACCCATCTTCTGTGTAGGGTTCTTGGCGTAGATCTAGCTCCAATTTTCTGAGAATGAGTAATAGCCGGTCTCATCAAAGGGTTTGCGCGTTGCCATTCATTCTAAACTTTCATAACTGAAATCATATTACTTGTATAACTAGCTTTACTGGCGCCTCTGGGCGCCTTTTTTAATTTAAAACTTCTTTTAACTTATCAGGTTTAGTTCGTCCTTATATTTTGCCTTGGTTTTCCCTCTTAACTTTTCAAGCTTATTATTGAACGCACGGTGAGGTCAGGCTCAGTTTGTCTTCTTAAAAATTTAAGTATCGTTTCTTTTCCCTTGTTTATGATTTTTGTAAGAGTTTTATCGAGGCACAAATAACGGTAACAAATAACGATAAGCGAGCAACAAATGTATTGTACTACTGATTATCTCGTTTTGAAGATCAGACAGACCCATCTTTCGTTTTTCAGCAGGGCGCTCAAGAAGCAAATCTTCGTTCTGCCTGAATTTTCAACTGGCGCTTGTTACGCTCGGCCAAAGAACCGTCAGAAATATCTTCACACCGTCACTAAATTCAAATTTTGTTTACAGAAAAGAATGCTTTGAAATTTTACATCATTATAGCGCGTGTTTTTCGCAGAAAGCAAGAAAACGTCCACGCAAGATTCTTCGCAGAAAGTAATGTGGGTGGTAGGGCGATCCTTCAAATTGCACGCCTTGGATCCCGGCGGATCTGCACCAAGGACTTTGACGAAGTAAGTTCTTCACGAAATCAATAACCGCGGACTTGTACTTGGCAAAGTTAGCACGATCTCCTAAAATTAAGTTAAGTGATCTAAATTAATACTAAATTTTCACCGTTGAATGGCGTAATAATAATATTACGCTTTCTCTTAGCCGACATCTCGCGCTCCTGAGGGTCGTCCATTTTCTCGATTTCTCACTTGTGAATAGCCAGCTGTTTTTTTTGCTCCTTCTGCTCCTTTTCGATTGGCCTCGAGCTTTTTAAGTAGGTCAGCCATTTTCAAGTTTTCGAATCTAGAACGTAATTTCTGAAAAGCATTGTAGATTAAGACTACTCCAGAAACCTAATAACATGATTGAAAAGACAAAAATACACCACAGAACGCTTTAAGCAACATGAGAGAAGTTGCTTTGAAACTTTTAAAATCTGACTATATTTCATATCAATATTTTTATTCAGATATCATAAACTTTTTCAAAAAGGGCGATCTGCACCAAAGGTTTTTACTTGACAACATTGCAAACGTACAATACATGAAAATAATCAGACTGTAGAGGCACTTGATAAAGACGACCACTTGGAGGCGCCTATATTAGATGATCACTTGGAAGCACTGCATGTAGACGACCACTTGGAGCGCACTGTTGTAGACCGACCACTTAGAGGCATAAGATATAAGACGCAACCTAATGCAATGACCCCTTCAGAATAGAAGGAACCTTGAATTTGATAAGAAAAGATAAAGCCACAATAAGCCAACAGCATAATAAAAAGCGTACCTTGGAACTTGATGCCGAAGTTGATGAGAACCATTTGATACTGAACAGCAATGGAAAACTTCCAAAAAAGGCGTATCTGCACCCAAGCAAATTTATTGAACCACATTGCAAAAGTAACGAATACATCAAAATAATTAGATTTAGAGGCACTTGATAAAGACGACCACTTGGAGGCACTTGATGTAGACGACCACTTGGAGGCACTGTAGTAGACGACCACTTGGAGGCAATGATGTAGACAGCCGTTAAAACAACCTGAGGCGCGCTGGATAGAGAAGACCACTTGGAAGCACTGAGTGTAACGACCATTTGGAGGCACTGAGTGTAGACGATCACTTGGAGACACTTGATGTAGACGACGCTCGAAAGCACTGAGGTGTAGACGACTACTTGGAGGCACTGTATATAGACGAACCACTTGAAACACTGTATAAAGACGACCACTTGGAGGGCACTTCATGTAGACGGCCACTTGAAGGCATAAGATGTAGACGACAACCTGAGGCAACGACCACTTCAGAGCGATGAGAACTTAAACCTGATAAGAATGGATACATAAAGCCACGATAATTCAGCAGCAAAAAAGCGTACCTTGGAACCTAATGTCGAAGTTAACGAAAGACCACTTGATACCGAAAATCCTGAAAACCGTCTGAAAGGCGTATCTGCACCCAAACGATTTTATTGACCACATTGCAAAATTACGAATACATCAAAAATAATCACACATGTAGACGACCACTTGAATGCGCACTGGATGTAGACGACCACTTGAGGCAATGGTGTAGACGACAACTTGGGCAACTGCATATAGACGACCCTTGGAGACACTGTATGTAGACGACCACTTGGGCACTGATGTAGACCGACCACTTGAAGGCACTGTATAAAGACGACCACTTGAGGCACTGGTGTAGACGACAACTTGAGGCACTGCATATAGACGACCAATTGGAGGCACTGTATGTAGACGACCACTTGAAGGCACTGTATGTAGACGACCACTTGGAGCACTCTACGTAGACGACCACTTGAGAGGCACTGCATGTAGACGACCACTTGGGGCACTGCATATAGACGACCACTTGGAGACACTTGATGTAGATGACCACTTGAGGCACACTGGATGTAGACGACTACTTGAAGGCACTGTATGTAGACGAGCAATTGGAGGCACTGCTTTTTAGACGACCACTGAAATTCTAAAATGAATCAAAAATAATGAGAGGAAAACTCAAAAACAATCCACAAAACCACAAATAACAGCAAAATAAATTCTGCACCCAAAAATTCAAACAATGGAAAATAAGCCACAACAAATGATTTGACAATGAATTAGACACCAAGTATTACTGCTTGGTCTCGAGAGGAATTCAAATATAGCCAAAATAGGCTGAAACCCTCCGATTCTGAAGTTTGTCGTCGGCCACAGCCCCAACGGCTACACTCCACCAGGGCAAGTTTAGGCTCATTCAATAGCTTATGAGTTGCAGATGGGCCCTTTCTGAGGGTGCGGAGACGACCACCGCCAAAATTTGGGGTAAAAAGGCCAAAATAGGCGGAAAAAATATTTGGCGGGAATTCAAAATCCGTACACACTCAGTCCAAATACTATATAAAGATTAACAACACAAACGCAGAAATAAGGTACAATACAAAAAAATGAAAAACAAGAGAAAAACAAAAAATATATATGTAATACACAAAATTAAATTTTTCGGAAAAAAATGATTTGCTTGTGGTGAATCGAACCCCTTTTCTGTTGTAGCGAGTCGCAAGTATAGGAGTCACAGTAGCGAGTCGCAATTGTAGCGAGTCACATTTTGTAGCGAGTCGACGTTTTACCGTGTTTTGAGCCTTAGTTCGTCGTTTCAATAACACGCAAGGTTTTGCAAACTCGCAGATGAGCATTTTACAATTCGGTTTTTTTAAAATAATTTTGACGTTTCAGTGAACTGCCTGATCATGGATGGCGAAAACGGCAAAACGACAAGAAAACGGCAAAATTCCTTGGCGCTTAGTTTTTCAAGAACGGCGAAAAAAGGGCGAAATTTCTCGAGAGAAAATTTTGTCGTTTTTTAATTAATTTTGCCGTTTTTCGCCGTTTTCAAGTTTTGGCATCAAGCGCTTATGTTTGCTGGTTTTGATGTCTCTGATCCATATTTATCGAGAATTAACACTTTCAGACCTTCCATACACTAATCATCAACACAAATAGTAATATTCAAGCGATTAAATCGAAAAAGAATGCTTATCTATCTCGAAATTATGGATCCCTTTCTCAAGATAATTTATGGCTACAAGAAGGTTTTGTCCGAGAGGATTTCGGCCGAGCGGATTCTGTCCCGAGCAAATCGAGGCTGAGCGGATTTTGTTACCGAGCGGATTTCGGTTCGAGCGGAATTCACCCACTCAACCGCATTCACACAGACCTTCAGAACAAAATAACTTTATTGAAACCGCAATGGCAATGAAAATTAAAGAGGAATAAATGTCAAATATGGATTCTAGGTCTAGGCATTTCAGGCTGCTTCTTCAGTATTCTTGATCGCTTCCACCATGTTTGTGTTCAACTCCGTAGCAACATCAGCAGTTCTAAATGAGTCGAGACGATTTAATCCGATCCCTCTTTGTAGTCATCGTCGCTGAAATCTTAAATAACTCCACTTGTTGATCAAAAAACCAACCTCAAAAAATAGCTAACCTTTGAACTCATCTGTAGATCGCTGGATAATTGTTTTTCTGCTTGAGAGTCCTGGCTGAATATATCGGGAAGTTGGCTCACAGCTTCGGAATATGATCACGGCGCATGAGTACCAGGGATGAGAATTTGTGGTTGACTGGGCCTATTTCAATTTGAATCAGACTTAGTCCTAAATAGGCCTATATTAGGGCTAGGCCTAGTTAGAGTTGGGCAACGGTAATATTACCGGTCATAATCTGGTAATATTACCGGTCATAATCTAGATTATGACCGATAATGAAAAATCGGTCATAATATTTTTGGCTTTACTGGAGAATGGGTACCGATTTTTTGCCTCGGCCCCATTGTTATTTTTTCCATGTTTTTGTTCCTTTTTTTTATTATATTTTCTGTTCGTCTTTTTTTCTATTCTATCTTTTCATATATATATTCCTTGAAAATTTTTTATTTAGCTATGGTACGAACAGAAAAACATGACAAAAAAGAAACAAAAACATATAAAAAATAACAGCGGGACCTAGGCGAAAATCGGTACCCATTCTCCAGTAGAGCCGTCTTGTGTAATTATTTACATTTTACCTTGTAGTCCACTACTTTTGCTTGGTTAATTGCTTGATAAATGAATTAGCTCCAATGTACAAGCAAACTAAGCCAAGCAAACTAAGAAGTCGTATTTGTGTAAATAAAGTCATGCATTTAGCAATGTACAGAATCAATGTACCAATCAATGTAGCGTCGAATTTTCGAGAGTTAGAGATGCGCGCACTCACTTACCTTAGACATAGTTCCGAGCAAGACTTTTGATAAAAAATGCATTTAGAGACTATTTTTGCCCAGCTCCAGTGACCAAAACATGATAAAACAGGTAAAAAGTCAAAATTCAAAAGTGCCCAAAACTCAATTTTTATTGACCAGAACTCAAAAATAATGTCTTTTTTGAGCTTCTGAGGCGATTTTAGGTCGATATAGGGTGTTTGGGAACATTTTAAAAAAAGTTGATTTGGGGGGGGGGGTATATGCAAGTAGCGTCGAATTTTCTTAAAAATACCAAAGTCTTCGCCGGCAATAATAATTTCACACGTATAAATGCGCTCGGGACTTATTATTATTATTGCGAAAATATTCGGGTTTATTTTTTTAAATAAACTGAACTCAAAAAGACAACGCAGGGGTTGGGGATCGGGAAATCGAACTGACTCACAAATTTTGACCAGCCACTGCTTCTTCACCATTACACTGCATATTAACTTGTTGATAAATACTTTTTTCTAGATCAATTAAGGGGCGTCACCAATGAGTGGAATGTAGAGTGCGATGTAAATTGCAAAAAACAGCTGTAATTTCTTTTCTCGGCCGAACTTTTTTTTCTGTTGGTACCATTTTGTAGCTGAGATGCAGGGCTACGCAATAAAAAAAATCGGCCACATATCGCTGAAAATTTTTTGATAAAAATGCGTTTATTTACACTCTATATCGCACTCTACATTGCACTCATTTAGTGAGATGTAGAGTGCAATATGTGGCTAGAAAATTTTTTATTTTGTAGCCCTGAATCTCAGCTACAAAATGGTACCAACAGAAAAGAAAGTTCGGCCGAGAAAAAAATCTACAGCCGTCCCGCCTAAACAAGTCAAAAAAAATCGCTCATTCATTGGGGACTTAGCTTTAATTTCATTTTGCAAACAATTGTCAATTCAAAAAAATTATGTTAAACATTATTATTATGACATTATTATTTCGGAATAAAAATAGCGTCCCGCTCGCACTCAAACGTGAAAAGTTCTCATTTACGGCGCACAGCGTGCCAAAACATTTTATGCTGTAACTACACATTTGCGTTGTGTTTTTTATTTTTTTCGCCAAATATTCAAATTTTTTACGCTTATTCTCGATTCTTTAATTTTTCTGCAACCCTTTGATTGATATGGTGCTTCAATATTATAAAAAGATTATGACCAGAAAATGACCGAAAAAAGATTATGACCGGCAATTAACTCAACTCTAGGCCTAGTTAGGCCTACTTTAGGCCTATTTTTTGGCGGGAATTTGAACTGCATTTAATTTTTAAAGGAGTCTTTTTTGCTTTTTGACAAGATTTTCAATTTTTTTAGAATTTTACCCTATAGTGGACAAAAGCTACTGAAAGTTAGTTTTCTATGTGCTTACCGAAGGAAGCTAAAGATTTTTTGACCATTTATGGCTATATGCCATCTATCTCGGTAAACAGTGATTTATTATAAATATTTATTATAAATAAATCTATACTAAAGAATTTTTTAATTTTAGCACCGGATTCGTGTTAGCATGGTTAATTTGCTTGTAAAAGTGCTCTTGAATTTCAACATTATTGTAAAATTTCAAATTCCTCTGGAGACGAAAAACATTTGAACTACTCAAAAATTCAATATTTGAATCATTTTGTCTCGAGGGAAATTTGAAATTTTAACATAATGTTAGAAATCTAAGAGTAGTTTTACAAGCAAATCGACCATGCTGAACACGAATCCGGTGCTAAAATTTAAAATTCTTCATAATTGTTTGCAAATAACTGATTTACCTAAATATATTGCGAATAGCCATAATTTGTCGAAAAACATTTATCTGCCTTTGGTAAACCCTAAAGCCAATTTTTAAACTAACTTTTAGTGGCTTTTGTCCACTCTAGGGTGAAATTCTAAGCGAAAAAATGAAAATATTGTCGAAAAGCAAAAAAATCTTTTAAAAATTAAATGCATTTTAAATTCCTGCCAAAAATAGGCCTAAATAAGGGTCCGCGACAATTGACCGCCTGGACATTGACCGCCTGGGCCGGTTGACCGCTGGACAATTTAACCATTTTCAGAACACTATTTTGGATTGAATCGTTTGGGTTTTTTTTAATTGACCGCCTGGGCTGTGAGCAATGCCCCCAAGGTATTCGACAACTGACCTATTATCACTTACCTCAACGACCGCTAAGATTCTGTCGTCCGCCAAAACTTATTGAGTTCTTTTCGGCTTTGATGCGTCTCCACGAAGCCAATTTGAGTAAAGTTGGTCTCTTCGTTTCTGCACTTTTCAAGATCGATAAAATGCCGAATAGACGGATGGTCGACTCCAAGCTCACTTTAGATCTGTTATTTGCTGCTTCAGCATAATTGTTTGTACGATGGGACTTGTCCAGAGTTCTCTGATGCACATTTTACCATTCAATTTCGAATTTTGGATCCTTGACGACAAGGATCTCGAAAACGACGGCTTGTCTTATTTCCGGCCTAGGAACAGTGTCAATTTTAAATTGCAGCTGTTATTCACGATAAAAAAGACGTATTAACGTAGTTCTTTATGAACCAGTTCATCACAGGATCTAATGACCGGTAGAAAATTCCCACAGCTGGTTTGCTGCGTCACGCATCTGTTCAAGATTAACAAAGGCAAAGCAGGAATCATTCCTGGAATAAAAATTTTGGAATTTTAATAGCCTACAACTTTGATAAGGGTACGACATAGAACACTAAAATCAGGATCGGTGTCATAACTGCGTTTCAATCCATGTTGAAAAGCAGTTCGAAACGGCCCAGGCGGTCAATTGTCCAGTCGGTCAATTGCCCAGTCGGTCAATCGGCCGAGCGGTCAATTGTCCAGTCGGTCAATCGGACGAGCGGTCAATTGTCCAGCGGTCAATTGTCTTGCTCCCTAAAATAGGCCTAACTAGGCTAGGCTAAATTAGGCCGCCTAATATAGGCCTATTTAGGCCTAAGTCTAATTCAAATTGGCGCTGGTCTATTTTAGGCCGGTTGATGTATTTAAAAAAGGCCTAATTAACCATAAATTCTCGTCCCTGATGAGAACATGGAACTTGCCGGCAAGTTCCTATTTAGAAGCACCTACGACGACGGGATGTAGACAAACCACTTAACTCGAACAAACATTGGTCTCCCCCAACCACTCGCTTCTTGTTCTCCTTGGCAGTTTTGTCAAATCAGTGAAGCCTGCAGCTACCAACGAAGGAGACCTTTTCATCCTCTTCGCCGGTCTTCACTTCCATCAGATCAGGCAACGGAATCACAAGCTCAAAGTCAATATTAGGCACAAATTCTTCAGCTTCTTCGTCCTCATCATCTAGCTGTTCTTGATTCGACTCAGAAGCAGAGGGGGAGTTTTCAGAGCATCACCAATATTACCAACGCTGATTTCCTTCGGATGAACAATCTCTCTAAAAAACGCAAAAACACAAAGACAAAGACGGCAAATAATCGATTAAAACTTATCTAATGAGTTTCGAGGTGACAAATTGGCTCCTTCTTTCAATAATCATAAAAAATTTAAAAATCAACAATTGCCGTTTTTTAGGAAGCATGCCGAGTTGCAAATATACTTTCACATGCAAATCGACCATTTTAAACACGAAACCGGAGTCAGATTTTGATCGTGAACATTTTTTCAAAAAAATTCGCCTTGGTCCCCCTCCGATTTTTAATTGAAATTCATCTGACTTCCCAACTTCAGGGCACTAGATACTATGCGTACTCCTTATAAAGAAGTTTCTCGTTTGATGCTATCAGATGCAGTTTTTCGTGCAGATTCTGAAAATGCAATTTAATTCTTTCCCACATCGGGTGCGATTTTTTTTTGCCCAATCGACACTACTTGGATATACCCCCCCCCAAATCAACTTTTTTTAAAAGTGTTTCAAACACCTTATATCGACCTAAAATGGCTCAGAAATTCAAAAAGACATCATTTTTAAGTTCTGGTCAATAAAATCGAGTTTTGGACACTTTTAAATTTGACTTTTTACCTGTTTTATCATGTTTTGGTCACTGGAGCTGGGCAAAAATAGTCTCTAAATGCATTTTGATCAAAAGTCTTGCTCGGAACTATGTCTAAGGTAAGTGAGTGCGCGCATCTCTAACCTACAAGCCCCTGCGCCCACTTTGGGGCGCAGGGGCTTGGGGTTGAGATGCGCACACCCACATACCTAGACGCAAATCACTCGAAAGTGACTCTGGATACATAAAAATGTATGCATACCAGAGTTTATTCATGCGGTAGGCCCAGTCAACAAAACTATGTTCAACATCTTCTTTTTGCAACAAATTGGCACCTATTTGGTCCATTTCACCCAAATACAGACTAAATTCATTTAAAAATGGTCAAATGGGTGATTTTGGGTGGTCCAGAAACTCGATTTTTTATTGACCAGAACTCAAAAATAATGTCTTTTTCAGCTTCTGAGGCGATTTTAGGTCGATATAGGGTGTTTGGGAACATTTTAAAAAGTTGATTTGGGGGGGGGGGGTATATCCAAGTAGCGCCGCCCAATCTATGTAAATTATTCGGTTCTGAATTTGCGTGTCATATATTGTCCAAACATTTTCCTTATCAATTTTTCACTTATTAAGTGGGACCCTAAAAGTTCTGTGCTCGTATTTTCTGTTAACAAAGATATGATTTCTCAAATGACTACAATTCTGGCAACTGTTAATAGACCCTGGCTTAGCTCGCAAACTTAACTAAGCATTTCACACCTTTTGATTCCGATAAAGAGTGAAGTAAGTATTGTAGTAGACAACTCTCGCTTCCCCATGTTTGTGTTCAACTCCGTAGCAACATCAGCAGTTCTAAAATGAGTCGAGACGATTTAATCCGATCCCTCTTTGTAGTCATCGTCGCTGAAATCTTAAATAACTCCACTTGTTGATCAAAAAACCAACCTCAAAAAATAGCTAACCTTTTGAACTCATCTGTAGATCGCTGGATAATTGTTTTTCTGCTTGAGAGTCCTGGCTGAATATATCGGGAAGTTGGCTCACAGCTTCGGAATATGATCACGGCGCATGAGTACCAGGGATGAGAATTTGTGGTTGACTGGCCTATTTCAATTTGAATCAGACTTAGTCCTAAATAGGCCTATATTAGGCTAGGCCTAGTAGAGTTGGGCAACGGTAATATTACCGGTCATAATCTGGTAATATTACCGGTCATAATCTAGATTATGACCGGATAATGAAAAATCGGTCATAATATTTTTGGCTTTACTGGAGAATGGGTACGATTTTTTGCCTCGGCCCCATTGTTATTTTTTCCATGTTTTTGTTCCTTTTTTTTATTATATTTTCTGTTCGTCTTTTTTCTATTCTATCTTTTCATATATATATTCCTTGAAAATTTTTTATTTAGCTATGGTACGAACAGAAAAACATGACAAAAAGAAACAAAAACATATAAAAATAACAGCGGGACCTAGGCGAAAAATCGGTACCCATTCTCCAGTAGAGCCGTCTTGTGTAATTATTTACATTTACTTGTAGTCCACTACTTTTGCTTGGTTAATTGCTTGATAAATGAATTAGCTCCAATGTACAAGCAAACTAAGCAAGCAAACTAAGAAGTCGTATTTGTGTAAATAAAGTCATGCATTTAGCAATGTACAGAATCAATGTACCATCAATGTAGCGTCGAATTTTCGAGAGTTAGAGATGCGCGCACTCACTTACCTTAGACATAGTTCCGAGCAAGACTTTTGATAAAAAATGCATTTAGAGACTATTTTTGCCCAGCTCCAGTGACCAAAACATGATAAACAGGTAAAAGTCAAATTTCAAAAGTGCCAAAACTCATTTTTTATTGACCAGAACTCAAAATAATGTCTTTTTTGAGCTTCTGAGGCGATTTTAGGTCGATATAGGTGTTTGGGAACATTTTAAAAAAAGTTGATTTGGGGGGGGTATATGCAAGTAGCGTCGAATTTTCTTAAAATACCAAAGTCTTCGCCGGCAATAATAATTTCACACGTATAAATGCGCTCGGACTTATTATTATTGCGAAAATATTCGGGTTTATTTTTTTAAATAAACTGAACTCAAAAAGACAACGCAGGGTTGGGGATCGGGAAATCGAACTGACTCACAAATTTTGACCAGCCACTGCTTCTTCACCATTACACTGCATATTAACTTGTTGATAAATACTTTTTTCTAGATCAATTAAGGGCGTCACCAATGAGTGGAATGTAGAGTGCGATGTAAATGCAAAAAACAGCTGTAATTTTTTCTCGGCCGAACTTTTTTTTCTGTTGGTACCATTTTGTAGCTGAGATGCAGGGCTACGCAATAAAAAAAAATCGGCCACATATCGCTGAAAATTTTTTGATAAAAATGCGTTTATTTACACTCTATATCGCACTCTACATTGCACTCATTTAGTGAGATGTAGAGTGCAATATGTGGCTAGAAAATTTTTTATTTTGTAGCCCTGAATCTCAGCTACAAAATGGTACCAACAGAAAAGAAAGTTCGGCCGAGAAAAAAATCTACAGCCGTCCCGCCTAAACAAGTCAAAAAAAATCGCTCATTCATTGGGGACTTAGCATTAATTTCATTTTGCAAACAATTGTCAATTCAAAAAAATTATGTTAAACATTTTATTATGACATTATTATTTCGGAATAAAAATAGCGTCCCGCTCGCACTCAAACGTGAAAAGTTCTCATTTACGGCGCACAGCGTGCCAAAATTTTATGCTGTAACACATTTGCGTTGTGTTTTTTATTTTTTTCGCCAAATATTCAAATTTTTTACGCTTATTCTCGATTCTTTAATTTTTCTGCAACCCTTTGATTGATATGGTGCTTCAATATTATAAAAAGATTATGACAGAAATGACCGAAAAAAGATTATGACGGCAATTAACTCAACTCTAGGCCTAGTTAGGCCTACTTTAGGCTATTTTTTGGCGGGAATTTGAACTGCATTTAATTTTTAAAGGAGTCTTTTTTGCTTTTTGACAACATTTTCAATTTTTTTAGAATTTTACCTATAGTGGACAAAAGCTACTGAAAGTTAGTTTTCTATGTGCTTACGAAGGAAGCTAAAGATTTTTTGACCATTTATGGCTATATGCCATCTATCTCGGTAAATCAGTGATTTATTATAAAGATTTATTATAATAAATCTATTATAAAGAATTTTTTAATTTTAGCACCGGATTCGTGTTTAGCATGGTTAATTTGCTTGTAAAAGTGCTCTTGAATTTCCAACATTATTGTAAAATTTCAAATTCCTCTGGAGACGAAAAACATTTGAACTACTCAAAATTCAATATTTGAATCATTTTGTCTCGAGGGAAATTTGAAATTTAACATAATGTTAGAAATCTAAGAGTAGTTTTACAAGCAATCGACCATGCTGAACACGAATCCGGTGCTAAAATTTAAAAATTCTTCATAATTGTTTGCAAATAACTGATTTACCTAAATATATTGCGAATAGCCATAATTTGTCGAAAAACATTTATCTGCCTTTGGTAAACCCTAAAGCCAATTTTTAAACTACTTTTAGTGGCTTTTGTCCACTCTAGGGTGAAATTCTAAGCGAAAAATGAAAATATTGTCGAAAAGCAAAAAATCTTTTAAAAATTAAATGCATTTTAAATTCTGCCAAATAGGCCTAAAATAAGGGTCCGCGACAATTGACCGCCTGGACAATTGACCGTGGACAATTGACGCCTGGACAATTGACCGCCTGGGCGGTGACCGACTGGACAATTTAACATTTTTCAGAACACTATTTGGATTGAATCGTTTGGGTTTTTTTTTAATTGACCGCCTGGCTGTGAGCAATGCCCCCAAGGTATTCGACAACTGACCTATTATCACTTACCTCAACGACGCTAAGATTCTGTCGTCCGCCAAAACTTATTGAGTTCTTTTCGGCTTTGATGCGTCTCCACGAAGCCAATTTGAGTAAGTTGGTCTCTTCGTTTCTGCACCTTTTTCCAAGAATCGATAAAATGCCGAATAGACGGATGGTCGACTCCAAGCTCACTTTAGATCCTGTTATTTTGCTTCAGCATAATTGTTTGTACGATGGGACTTGTCCAGAGTTCTCTGATGCACATTTACATTCAATTTCGAATTTTGGATCCTTGACGACAAGGATCTCGAAAACGACGGCCTTGTCTTATTTCCGGTCCTAGGAACAGTGTCAATTTACAATTGCAGCTGTTATTCACGATAAAAAAGACGTATTAACGTAGTTCTTTATGAACCAGTTCATCACGGATCTAATTGACCGGTAGAAATTCCCACAGCTGGTTTTGCTGCGTCACGCATCTGTTCAGGATTAACAAAGGCCAAAGCAGGAATCATTCTGGAATAAAATTTTGGAATTTTAATAGCCTACAACTTTGATAAGGGTACGACATAGAACACTAAAATCAGGATCGGTGTCATAACTGCGTTTCAATCCATGTTGAAAAGCAGTTCGAAACGGCCCAGGCGGTCAATTGTCCAGTCGGTCATTGTCCAGTCGGTCAATCGGACGAGCGGTCAATTGTCCAGGCGGTCAATTGTCTTGCTCCCCTAAAATAGGCCTAACTAGGCCTGGCCTAAATTAGGCCGCTTAATATAGGCTATTTAGGCTAAGTCTAATTCAATTGGCGCTGGTCTATTTGGCCGTTGATGTATTTAAAAAAAGGCCTAATTAACCATAAATTCTCGTCCCTGATGAGAACATGGAACTTGCGGCAAGTTCCTATTTAGAAGCACCTACGACGACGGGATTTAGACAAACCATTAACTCGAAACAAACATTGGTCTCCCCAACCACTCGCTTCTTGTTCTCCTTGGCAGTTTTGTCAAATCAGTGAAGCCTGCAGCTACCACGAAGGAGACTTTTCATCCTCTTCGCGGTCTTCACTTCCATCAGATCAGGCAACGGAATCACAAGCTCAAAGTCAATATTAGCACAATTCTTCAGCTTCTTCGTCCTCATCATCTAGCTGTTCTTGATTCGACTCAGGAGCAGAGGGGAGTTTTCAGAGCATCAATATTACCAACGCTGATTTCCTTCGGATGAACAATCTCTCTAAAAACGCAAAAACACAAAGACAAGACGGCAAATAATTAAAACTTATCTAATGAGTTTGAGGTGACAAATTGGCTCCTTCTTTCAATAATCATAAAAAATTATAAAATCAACAATTGCCGTTTTTTAGGAAAGCATGCCGAGTTGCAAATATACTTTCATGCAAATCGACCATTTTAAACACGAAACCGGAGTCAGATTTGATCGTGAACATTTTTTCAAAAAATTCGCCTTGGTCCCCCTCCGATTTTAATTGAAATTCATCTGACTCCCAACTTCAGGGCACTAGATACTATGCGTACTCCTTATAAAGCAGTTTCTCGTTTGATGCTATCAGATGCAGTTTTCGTGCAGATTCTGAAAATGCAATTTAATTCTTTCCACATCGGGTGCGATTTTTTTTTGCCCAATCGACACTACTTGATATACCCCCCCCCCCCAAATCAACTTTTTTTAAAAGTGTTCCAAACACCCTTATCGACCTAAAATGGCTCAGAATTCAAAAAAGAAATTATTTTTAAGTTCTGGTCAATAAAAAATCGAGTTTTGGAACTTTTTAAATTTCGACTTTTTACATTTTACCATGTTTTTCACATGGAGCTGGGCAAAAATAGTCTCTAAATGCATTTTTGATCAAAAGTCTTGCTCGAAATTATGTCTAAGGTAAGTGAGTGCGCGCATCTCTAACCAACCAAGCCCTTGCGCCTCCTTCGGGGGCGCAGGGGATTGGTTGCTTGGGGTTGAGATGCGCACACCCACATACTTAGACGCAAATCATCGAAAGTCACACTGGATGCAAAAAATGTATGCATCAGAGTTTATTCATGCGGTAGGCCCCAGTCAACAAAACTATGTTCAACATCTTCTTTTTGCAACAATTGGCACCTATTCGGTCCATTTTCACCCAATACAGACCTAAATTCTTTAAAGGTCAAATGGGTGATTTGGGTGGTCCAAAACTCGATTTTTATATTGACAGAACTCAAAAATAATGTCTTTTTGAGCTTCTGAGGCGATTTAGGTCGATATAGGTGTTTGAGAAATTTTAAAAAAAGTTGATTTGGGGGGGTATATCCAAGTAGCGCCGCCCAATCTATGTTAAATTATTCGGTTTGAATTTGCGTGTCATATATTGTCCAAAATTTTCCTTATCAATTTTTCACTTATTAGTGGGACCCTAAAATTTGTTGCTCCGTATTTTCTGTTAACAAAGATATGTTTCTCAAATGACTACAATTCTGGCAACTGTTAATAGACCCTGGCTTAGCTCGCAAACTTAACTAAGCATTTCACACCTTTTGATTCCCGATAAGAGTGAAGTAAGTATTGTAGTAGACAACTCGCTAGGCAGCCTCTTGTATTGAGTTAACGTGCTCCGACATTTATGTTACACTGGCCAGCCATACTGTCATGAGCACTGCTCCTGCATAGAAATAAATATTTTAGATTGTTTCTGTAATAACCAAAAAACTAACTCATTGGCATCAATGTGTATAAAGTAAGCATGAATGGTCGGCAGAAAGCTGGCAACAGCAGCACATCAACAACACATCGAAAAGTCACGCATTTTTTGGTCGCTATTAGCTTGGCTTTTACTAAAAAAAGCGAAAATATATAAGGAAGGATAGGCGAGTCAAAAAAATTCGATCACTAAAATTTCGTTGACGAAAATTTCGTTAACTAAAATTCGTAAAGTCAGGGCGGTACATGACAAAATGTGCCCGCGCCAAATGTGCCGGACCAAAATGTGCCGGAATGAAATTGACCAAAAAAAATTCGATTTCGACCCAATTTCGACCCAATCGACCCAAAAACGATTGAGCGAATCAGAATCGGAATGTGATCGGGTGAATCGCTCAGATAACCAACCTAATATCTGAAATTATCAATACTATCCTAAACCACTCCAACGACGCCAAAAAACTGTTTAGAGTGGTTTGGAGGGGTTTGGAGTGGTTCGCGATGTTCGGTGGTGAGATTCTGAGCGATTCCCTGATCACATTTGATGATTCATTGTGATTCTGATTCGCTCAGTCGTTTTTTCGCAAAAAGTTGTCCCCCTTTATCAAACACAAGAAACCATTTATTAGCTTTTCGCCACTGTGGCATGAGATTGATCCTTCGTAAATTGATGTCCTACTAGATTCCTGTTTGAATCTCGGTAGTAGAACTATTTTTCCTGGCCAAATAGTTTTTAATGGAGCAGTGATCTTCAGGGTTAATACTAAGGCCACACGGAACTTAATATAACGGATTTCCTCAGAACCTGAACTTTTGGATTCAGCCAAAGTAAATAAAATGTCTCTATATCCACGTTCAACCTTGTCCTGTACGAAATATTGTTTGTTCACAGCCAAGGTTATTTAGATTGCAGGAACCCTTGTTCCCAGTACAGTCAACCTCGATATACGTACCCGATATAACGACCCTTGATATAACGTACCTTGAGACCTTTTGTTGGATTCATTTCAAATTAGAATAAGTTCACCCCCGCTATAACGTACCCTTGATATAACGTACCCCTTGATATAACGTACCCCTTGCAGATAACACTGATATTTACTCTACCCTCGATATAAGTACCCTTGTAAATTGGTGTGTTATATTTACCGATCCAATACAGTTTTTGCTCTTTTTCTGCTTCTGCAACATTTTCTGTAGTCATCAGTTTTTTCATTTTTACAAAGGAACATCAACAGTGGGGTAACGCTGCTATAGGTTAGTAATAGACCATTCGATAGCCCAACTCTCGCTGAATCACGTGGTTTAATGCTTTTCGTCTAATCTAGAGAAGATTCTTCTTACTGTCAAACCTGGATACAACACCACCCAGGGAGCGACCATAGGGTGGTGTTGTATGAGGGTTCATTTGACTACATTTTAGTCAAAGCTGACCAAATCGGTCCGTTTTTGAGTCGTGTTATATCGGGGCGGTGTTGTATCCCAGGTTCTACTGTAGCACAGGAAATTAAATATGTTGATTTCAATATAGGTGTATAGCCAAAATGTCAGGAAAAATCAGAAATTTTTCGAAACACTTTTCACGAACACTGTTTTAGATAAGGATGCCTGAGGGATTAAATCCAGGCCTCGTGACTTAAATTTTTTTAAAAGACATTTGGGCTAAAAAGACGTTTTGAAAAAGGGCATTTTATCCAGTGCTTATGGCTATTTATAAGCGAATATTTATAAGCTATTGGCTCTATGGTACTTATAAGCGAATCTCCTGGTTGAATCTGCCCTTGCTTGTGGTGCATTATCGGCATTATTGTGCATTATTTGGGAAATATAGAGCTATTGAGTGTGCTTTGGAAGTTTAGTTTTGTTTAACCGACCCCCGTTAAAACTTACCCAATATCTAACCGATGGGTATATTCCCTGCAATCAGTTCGGTATGTCCCCAGCACTCAAATTTAGTATACCCCAGCACTCGATCAAACAACAGGAGGGACCAAGGAAGACAACCTTTGATATAACGTACACTGTCATCTATTTGGTTTCTGCCTCGATATAACGTACCTCAATATAACGTACCCTCGATATAACGTACCCTTTACCTGGCCCCCAGGGGTACGTTATATCGAGGTTTGACTGTAGTTTCATACCGCGTAGTACTCAGGTGGAAGTCCAAAACACAAAAATCAGTGAATTTCCGACAACAGGGGGACCAAGGCAAAAAATGACGAAAAATTTTGTTTGAATTGAATGAAATTGAATCCGACGGTCTGCTGAGTCGAATGCAAAAATCCGTTTGTCAAGATCGCGTCAGGACAAAGAGTTATGACCGTTTAAAATAGGGGAATTTCTTGGCCACCCTGTATTTAGCGGCCTAAATATCTTTATTTAGGTGTAAGTGACGAACTGATTTTTGGACGAATTGACTTTTGGACGAACAGAATTTCGGACGAATTGAATTTTGGACGAATTGCATTTGGACGAATTGACTTTGGACGAACTGACTTTTGGACGAAAGGCCATGGCACCGGGCCAGAGTCCAATCATCCAAAAATTTAGCCTAGCACTCAAAAAGTGCTAGGCTTAGGCATAAACCCGTGGGGTCCACCCCGCTGATCGGCTTGATCCATTAAAAGTAATTATACTTTTGCCTGCACCACGTGCCCTCAAGGCTTAGAGAATTTATATCTGAGAATCCCAACATCTCAAATAAGTGGCCCATCAGAGTGTGTCAAAACCAAAGACGTGCAAACTCGTGGTTTTCTTGTCGAGACAAATTTTTATTTATTTCGTTTTTCGCCAAATGTTTTGTGTTTTTTCACTAGCTTTTGGTCAACTTTTGTTTCTTTTCTTTGATTTTGATTGAGGTGAATCATTTATACAAAAATTTATACCATTGGAAAGCTTAGATTCGCGCTACTGATTCAAACAAAACTTCACGCAATTTTGTTAAGAATGCAAAAGTTTGATATAAAAGAAGTTCAAATTGGCGGTTGGCAGAGTCGACTTTCCAAATTTAAATAGCTTTATTTCCAAAAAAATTATTGCCGTACAAGTGTAGCAGTTTCTCCTCAGCTTTCTTGTAATGTCTTGAGTTTTCAGTTTTGCCGTCAATTTTTAAATTAACCTAGTGGTTTTATAAAAACTTCCTTTTTGGTTAATATGGCCATGTATCCTAACCAGTGATGGCTGGAGGCCATGAATGCTTCTGTCAACACTCACTTGCACCAAAATGATCCTCAGGAGTTGACACGCCTATTGCAATCTTAACCTCGGTCGATGCGCCCGAGTGGACTAGGCTAGATCCTTGAAGAATGTTCAGGTGGAGTATTCAGGTTAGGGTTGAATCCAACTGGATTTTGGCTAGTTACTCAGAAAATCTCTAGTCAATCGTCAATTTTTTCTTTTTTTTTGCTTTCAAAGCCTTTCAAAGCTTAAATGCATTTGGAAAATTTAAAACAAAATTTTGTCTTCACATAATTTCGGATTTTGTACCGCGTGGTACCCCTCAGGGGTCAAAATGACCAAATTTAGGGGTCGATCTCGATTTTTTCTCGAAATATGGTCTAAATTGAGCTATTACAAATTTATCTAATTAATAAAATAAAAAGCAAAATTTTGAAAAAAGCGACAATTTTTCACAGAAAGATAAGAAAAAATTCAAATGGCAGGAGTTCACTATTTGGGTAGCCCGAAAATGCGTTTTTTCAAGGTCTAAGTATTTTTTAGGTCGTTTAATCGATAGAAACTGCGAAAAAACGTGTGTGAAGGACATTTTTCGAAAAAAAATTTTCGTTAGCCTTGGTCATTCCTGTGATTTTTGGTCAATTTTTGTCTTGGCCTCCCTCTCTCATCATGTTTTGGTCATTTTTTGGTATTTTGCCCTGTTTCGGTAACTTGGGCTGGGCGAAAACAGTCTCTATATACATTTTTGATCAAGAGTCTTGCTCAGAATTATGTCTAAGGTAAGTGAGTGCGCGCATTTCTAACTCTCCTTCGGGGCTTGGGGGCTTGGAGTTGAGATGCGCACACCCACATACCTTGGACACAAATCACTCGAAAGTGACTCTGGATGCAAATAAACCTATGCATACCAGAGTTCCTTTATGCGGTAGGCCCCAGTTAACAAAAAATATGTTCGAATTCCATCTTTTCAGGCTCAACAGAGGTGTATACGTCAAAAAATGACCGAAACCATAGGGGGACCAAGGCAAAAAAAATATTTTTTTTTTCGAAAAATGTCCTTCCCACATTTTTTTCGCCGTTTCTATCATTTAACGGCCTAAAAAATACTTAGACCTTGAAAAAATGCATTTTTGGGCTACCCCGAATAGTGTACTTTAGCTTCAAATTCCGTACAAAACTGAATAACACAGCGAGTTTGCGATTTTTGAATTTTGATCTTTTTTGCCCTGTTTTGTCTCTTCCCTCCCTATACAGCCCGTAATCCTATTTAAATTGCTTTTCTGGTTCTTTTATGGCAAAATTATTGTATAAAGATGGTTTCTGACCATTCTAAAAAACTCGGTTTTTGGGAGGGAGGGAGGGTAGGATATTCCAGTAGGTCCATTTTTGAGGGAGGGGGTATATTCCATTTGCGCTTTTGGGAGCGGTGGGGTTGTGTATTCCAGCGGCGCCAATTTTTCTGTTTAGTTACACTTGTCTGACTTTAAACAATTTTGTTATATTTCACCTAATAACTGAAATGCCAAGTAAGCCTAAATAGCAACCCGCAATATAAAAATTATTATCATTAAAACATTTATTGTCAAAACGTAACCAGAGATGCTTTCCTATTTGTTGATAACTTGAAAATAAAGTGAACGAAAAAATTGTGGACAATGCCAGCAATAATGCACAACTCATATGGTGAACATAGTGACCACGCCGTCCTACGCCGTCCTAATTTTTTTCATCGCCGTCCTGCATTTTAACAATATTTTTCATTATGGACCGCCTTTTTTTATTTTACAACATATAATCAGTTTTATTTTTATACTTTATTTTAGGCGACCGTCCAAGTTTTCTTTCATTTTCATTTCAAAAAATGAGGCCGTCCTAATTCAACCGACTTTTTTGAAAATTTTTGTGTGAAATTAGGACGGCCCCATTTTTTTGAAATAAACTTGGACGGTCGCCTAAAAATAAAGTATAAAAATAAAAACTGATTATATGTTGTAAAATAAAAAAAGGCGGTCCATAATGAAAATATTGTTAAAATGCAGGACGGCGATGAAAAAAATTAGGACGGCGTAGGACGGCGTGGTCACTATGATGGTGAATAACAAAAAAGGTCTGTGAAAATGAACAAACAATAACTAGTACTTCTGTTTTCCAGCTAAATTATTTAGGCAAAAACACGGCCATTTAGTTCTAAAATAAGCTCATATAAAAACTGTCATATATGTCAAGTCATTTACCATAAAAGTCTGTAAAACATTTCCGTTCTCTTCCACCAATAGCTCTACAGGGCTAGGAATTTTTGAGCCTGAAAGATAACCTTCCAACTGCCACTTGCGGCCAAGATCAGTCCGAAGAATGGCGGACCTAAATATTTTGTGAAAATTAATACGCTGGCTTTTATGTATCCCACTTTGTCTAAAGGATGAGAGAGGTATTCGGGATGGTATTGCACCCCTACATAATAGGGATGTCCTAAAATTGATAATTGAGAAAACACATGGAAAAATTATCAGCAAACCTAGCAGTTCCAGCATTTCATTCGAACAGCAGTAGTGTTGTTGGCGCCAACCTCTTCAGTTCTGTGACATAAGTGTTTAATCTTCTTCAACAACATATCCACATTATTGCCTGGCTCAGATTGTGCATTTGTACAAGTGCGGCAGATGATTCAGTTCGGGTTTGCACATTGTCTTGATTCTTGGTTTCATCCACTCCCATACCTGAAAACATAAATAATTAGAAGGATTAATTTTTGTTAGCCTTAAAAACTCACCTACAAACAACAGGCCAGCATCACTAGCTATAATATTGTTTGTTTCTACTAATCAGAAAAAAAAACTAGAAGAAAGAAAGTCCTACTTTAGGCACAATGGCAGGGTTAACCTCATAGCGATGTCGGTGGCGCTCTTCCACACTTTCTTTGTCTCCATAGAGCTTTCCTACATAATGGCTTGTTCACGTTGTGAGAGTTAGAGTTCGGGTAAGAGGTGTTCATGCACTCAAAACCCGAACTCTAACTCTAACTCGATGGTGTTCGCGTACATCGAGTTCGAGGTCGAGCTTGAAAATGTTCATGTATATGGCTTAGACAGCTCAGAATCTCACCGCAGAGCCATCTAAAGCCACTAAAAGTTACTTTTTGGGGGTTTACAACAAGGGAATCCAAGTTATATGCGTTAACATCTTCAAGTTCAACCTCGAACTCTAACTCGAGGTACATGAACACTCTCGAGTTAGAGTTCGAGTTAGAGTTAGGATCAGAGGTGTTCACGTAACCAAAATCCCGAACTCTAACTCGAACTCTAACAACGTGAACAAGCCATGAGAGAAAATTAATTGGGTGTACAAGTATTGCAGCCTTACTCAAAACACTGTCTTCAGTAAGAAAAACAGTTGTGCGCTTGCCAAGTCGCATTGTAGCACCCATCCCATGGTTCTTTCCATTGTGCTCTAGCATTTCTATGCACACCTAAAAAATTCAGTTTGACATTAAATAATTACCATTTACTTGTTCCTCCGTCTCAGAATTTTTTGAATTCTGTGGAATTGGCTTCTTTAACTCCACAAACATTGCGAGCGTATTCAATGGCAGCACACTGCATTCCAAGGCAAATTCCTGGGAAATTTAAAATTATAAATTGTTGGCGGGAAAAACATAACGCTGTATACCGAGGAGTGGAACTTCTAAAAGTTAATATTCAGCTAAAATTACACGCATAATGTTTACTTTTTTCTCGAGCATATGTGCAAGCTGCGATTTTCCCCTCAATTCCTCTATCACCAAATCCACCAGGAATAAGTATTCCACTATAGATAAAGTCTTCATTGAATAAATTAGTATTTCTGAAAAGTAACTTACTGGCATCCTTCCAATGCCTTCCAAGCCTCTTCATACTCAACCATATTATTATTGTCTATAGGTTTTCCAAATTTTCAGAGTTTATATACTAAAATTTATATGATAAAGCTGTTTTCGAAAAATAATTGATGAAAAATTCACGAATTAAAATATGTACCTCAATTTTGACCTTTCTGGAAGAGAAAATAGCTTTATCAATCAGAGATTAGTTTTCAAAGGAATTTCGACAATCACCTTGCAGAAAACATGCCAGCATGGTGAAGAGCTTTGATAACCGAAGCTGAATTTACACAACTTCTTTATTTGGTCCTATTTGGTAAATGACACACCATAAGCATCTGTGAAGACACTTTTATTGTCATTGCGCAGATATTTTCCAATAAGAGCAATCTTGACAATGGTCTGATACTTTTCACAGCTTAATTCGAAGAAGTCAGTCATAGGAAAATGAGCTTTTTCACCTACAGTCGACTCCTCTATAACGAACATCCTGGGACCGGTCTTGGGTGTTCGTTACGGAGGGGGTACGTTATAGAGGGAGTCGACTGTATCTTAAAAACATACTATTCGCTGAGATGAGCCCACTGAACCATGTTAGGAGAAGTTTGAAGGGTAGTCTCTGCAAAGAAAGTGAAATGGTCACATGCTTTCATTCTGCATAAGACCAACCTGGGTGGATTTTGGGAAGTTTGAAGTGGTTTTGAATGGTCTGCAGAACATTTTGCTCCTGCAGGATTAGTGGGACTTTGTAAATGTTGGAAACATCGTGCACATCAATAATCTGAATAGTGATTTAAACCCAGAAAACCATTTCCAGACCTATTACAGCACCTTCGATTTTTCCAATAGAGCAAAAGTCTGCACTTTAGCCGCATTTGCTCGGACAACTTCTCTTCGCACCTGCACATGAGCAAGTCCGGGAGAAGACCAGTTTCTCTCAATTTCTTGATGCCAAATTGAGCGGGTTTGGTTTTCACCTCTCCTGAAGCTCTCACATACAGTAGCATAGTCACGTGCACCACCTAAATACCAAAAATAGATTGTATTCAGTTTTAATTTTTTCAGACCATTAGACGGTTGCTTTCGCGGTAGTCCCACCAGCGTTCACTGAAGGACTGGATAAAGGCCATACCCTCAACATCCCCTACTGTACCACCGAGTTCAACTATACAGACCTAAAAACATTGAAGATAAGATGTGTCAAGACGGTACACATCATGAAAATGAACGAACATCCGGAGGGAGACCAGAACCATCGACTAAAAATCGAATTTTATGCTTGATCACGCTAAAATATTCATACCTGGATTTGAGCGACTTTCTCGATCCAGTTAAAGATTGCATCGGTGATGTGTGGAACAGTCTGGACTGTTTTTCCCAAATAATCTCTAAATATAAAGTTGACAATTTCAAACACTTTAGCATAATTTGTACCCCATTCTCTCGTTGGCAATCACTTGCTGGTAAATCTTGCCAGTGGTGATGTTGTTATCTCTTCAAAGAGACTAATATATTTCCGAAGTTAGTGTACTAATAAAACCTGTTCAAACGAACATTCAGGAAACGCTCGTAATTTCCAAGATCAAGGTCCACCTCTCCACCATCATCCAACACAAAAACTTCGCCTAAATTAAATTGATGTTTCACTCAAATAGAATGTGACACAGCACCATGCTCATAAGGTGAAAATGTGCCAGCGTCAACCTAATAAAGTAACATTTCATTAGTTTGTCAGAATTATGGTGGATTACATTAAGATATGGGTCGATTTTGATTGCTGTGACACGATAGCCATTGGCTTTTAGAAGCACCTAAAAACCATATTAGCGAACTAGTACTTGATTCAGAAATCTTACGCCTAGACTTGAAGATATTACACCTTTGCCAATACCACTAACCACGCTTCCTGTCACCAATATGATTTTGACTGGTGATTCTAAAGCAGCTCCGTTAAGGTTAAAAATACGCTCATATAAATACTGCACAAAACATTACCTGAACAAGATGGAGACATGGCACTAAAAGTTCTGGAGTAAAAAATTAAACCCCCAGCTACCATCAAAAGCATATTATGCAAGCAGATAAGCACAAAATAAAGAGCATTACAAAACTCTATTTATTTATACACTTCTCACGATAACTAGACAGCAAAACGCAAACAATAACAGAGGCTAATATGGCAGAAGATGAGGTGCCTGTAGAGTTCTATTTGGCTCAGCTGGACCGACAGACCATGCTCGACTTTCGTAGGCAGAACTTTTCCATACATGTCGAGGTAAACTTGTGGATCGACTTCTAAAGTAAGGGTTGTATACGAAATGCTTGTAACTAAAACGTCAAAACAACCTTTGTATATTGAGTCGCTCATCTTTTCCGGTTTGACTTTTTTGAAGAATGGCTGCAGCATTTCAAACTGAGGATCTATGAAAGATTGCTTCAAAAAAGACACCGTGCAAAATAAAAAAGCATACCAATGCAAACGTCTAGTGGAATGCGTGAGTTAGCATCAGTCCAAGTATGGCCCCTTCTGATCGCATCTCTTTTGGCCATCATAGCCTGTGATGATAATTTACAAACCAATTCTATTCGACATTAAAGGACCATACTTGTTGATGACAATGAGAATTTGGCAAATTCAAATGCGTGCGGGACACTTCTCTTTCGTCTCGCACTGTACTCTTTTGAGTTTTTTGAACGACTCGAAAGAGTAGAGAGCGAGACGAAAGAGAATTGTCCCGCGCGCATTTGAATTTGCCAAATTCTCATTGTCATCAACAAGTATGGTCCTTTAAAATTTAAAATACCTGCAGCGGAGGAAGAGGTATGCTGTCAGGAACTTCAATAGCCAAAAACTGACTCTTATTTTCAAGCAATTCCTTTTCTCATGTTTGTGGACTAGCTTCCAGTCAGTCCGGTTCAGTTCACAATCGAATTCGTAAAGCCCCAAGTTTCTGCCACGGAAAGTCCATTCAGCGAAAATTTTGCCTCTGTGCATCCACCGATCCATCTCAGTTCTGCCTAAAAATTAGATCTATTGATTTCAAAGTCTTTACATCTAAAAAAGGCTAACCTTAACAATCTTCAAGTATGAATTTTGCTCAGGCATTTTAATTTCCATTCTGTTTTAGTCACATAGCTAAAAACCAGAGTTTTACAATGTGCATATTAATTCGAAATTTATTACCGTCCAGCTCCCATGTTTCTTAACTGACTAAGGATTTCGAATAAATATTTTCCTTCAGCGAGCAAATCGTAATGCCCAATAAAGCGAAGTGGTGTTTTATAGCACCAACAATTCCTTTCGATGCAACAGACATCTTTTATCGCTGAAGATAAAGTCTAAAAAACAAAATTTCAACACCCAAAACCAGCCATAGTGGTGAGATGTGAAAATGCTTGTATAACTTTAAAAAGCCAATAGAAACCGAAATATTTTCCTTTGTAAAGATTTAATTTGGCCAGGCTAAATTGGCCTGTAAAATACTAAATTCAAAGCAAATAAATGTGCGCTTTTCACTTTTCAAACTGCGCCATATCAAAAGAAGATAGCCAATTTGCTTTTATTGCTTTTCTCATGTTTTTTATTTGTCAGTTCAGACCGAAAAAAATGTCTGCTTTGGACTATGAAAGCGTCGAGGTTTCTACGATGGAAATATTTTTCAGAGGAATTGTTCAGGGAAATACATTTCGGATATGAATGTTATAAAGTGTATAGATTCTATACTATAGAATAGATGATTCATGGCTGTACCCGAAATTTAAGCGGCGATTTGCTAAGTGGTCGATTTGCTAAGCGGTCGTTTTGCTAAGAAAAAAATTTAAGCGCGAATTTGCTAAGAATTCACATTTAAGCGCCAATTTGCTAAATGGTCGTTTTGCTAAGAATTTTTTTGCTAAGTAGTTGTTTTGATAAAAGTCTTGTTTGTTAAGCTACATCTTCTTCAGTTCGGCTTAATTTCGGGGTACAGACCTTAAAACCCAAACGGTTCAATCTAAAATCATGTTCTAAAAACGGTTTTAATTGAATCGGGGTCTCCTACTCTGGACTGATTGCACCCAGAGGGATTCGAACCAGTAACTTTGGTGATGAGTATATGGACCTCTTCGCCAAGTAAACACTCAAAATTACGATAAAAAGGTATGCACCCAGGTGGATGCGAACCAGCATCCTCGGCGGTGGCTATCCAAGTGGTCGTCCACTTGGATCAAAAATTTTTTTTACGTTTTCGGTTTCCAAAACAATTTTTCTGCACTAATTCGAGCATGCTGAAGATGGTTTGACAGTGGTAAAATCACGTTTTATCGATAAATTTAGAGTTATTGCTAACGATTGATTTATCAAAATCAAGAATTCACGATAACTCAAAAATTTCTTGATAAAACGTGATTTTACCACTGTCAAACCATTTTCAGCATGCTCGAATTAGTGCAGAAAAAATGATTTGGAAACCGAAAACGTAAAAAAAAAAATTTTGATCCAAATGGACGACCACTTGGATAGCCACCGCCGAGGATGCTGGTTCGAATCCACCTGGGTGCATACCTTTTTAATCGTAATTTCAGATATAAAAGACTAACGTTTGATCTTTCAGGTCATTCGGGTGAATATACCCCTACTCTTGAGTTGCCTGGATAACAACCTGTCCAGGTGGTACTCAACCTAGATTTGGGATCGGTAGGTGAAATCGCACTTTGGTCTCATCAAGTCCAATTATTCACAAATTTTTTTGGTTGGAAAAATAGATTTTTTTTATTCAAATAAACTTTTCATTTTTAAGACATCCAGGTGGGCATCCACCTGGTCAGGTGATACCTACACCAGGTATTGAAGTTGGAGTGTGTAAATCGCAACTTTGGGCTTGACAAACCCAATTCCCCACACAATTTTAAGTTAGAAAAAATGGCTTATTTTTTATTTTAAGAAATTTTAATCTTCAGGTTTGGGTTTGGTTGGGTATTTAGGGTGGTTTTAGGGTACTTGAGGTGGTTTAGAATGGTTTGTGGTAGTTTGGACACAATCTGAAAATATCAATTTACCTAGATCCATATTCAAATCAGTAAAAAACAAAAAAAATTGGCCGAAAAATGACCGTCGGAAAAATCTCTAATCCCTACCAGAACATTGAGAAAAAGGTAAAGTACAAAAAGGCAGAAAAGTTCTTAGCAAATCGGGATTCAAGAAAAGAATGCTTTAGCAAATACATTCTTAGCAAATGGGCGCCTTAACAAAAAAATTCTTAGCAATTTGTCGCTTAGCAAAAAAATTCTTGGCAAACGACCGCTTAGCAAATCGACCACTTAGCAAAATGCCGCTTAAATTTCGGGGTACAGCCTGATTCATCATTGTGTTCTCTATTTGCTTGATAACTATGCCAAGCCACATATTTTTAAGGTGAGGACCGTTTGGAAAGAGTGCTATCGTTGCGAATACTTCTAAAAGACGTGCAACTTGTCCATGGAAGATAGGAAAGCTAGGAAATGCCAGCAATAGTATCATCAAAGCCAGGTTAGCTTTCTTTTTGTTTCAAGCGCCAAAATCATTTTATTTAGGTAGCCTAAAAGGTAAGTTATTTTTATTAGCCTCATAAATGAAGCTTAAGGTCAACCAATTTATTAAGATCCTGAAGTAGCAGAACTTTTTTCAACTAGAGATCCGGAAGCTCGTTATTCAGACCTAAGGTAACTTTAAAATCCAACTTATGATTTGAAATTTTGATCCAATAAGTCATAATTATGCGTTTGCAGAGAAATCGGTCATGGTAGCTTTTGGAGCTGTATTTTACGTAAGATATTTTTTTACTATCTTCACGTACGGCTTGAGCATTGATTTTAGGCGGTGGACAAGGAGACGAACGAAACTGTTGCGATCAAAAAAATGGGGTTTTCCGGGAAGCAAGCCATAGAGAAATGGTCTGATATTGTTCGAGAGGTCCGGTTTCTCAAGTCGATCAAGCACAGGCAAATCGTGGAGTACAAAGCTTGCTTTCTCAAAGAACACACGTGCTGGGTAAAATTTATCGCCATTCTTTTAATGGAATGGTATCTTTACTTCACCGTTGAATTTTTGTAGCTCGTGATGGAGTATTGCATTGGATCTGCTTCTGATATTGTTGAGGTCCACAAGAAACCTTTAATGGAATGTGAAATCGCCGCGTGAGCTTTTTGTGTCCTTGCGACTTGATATCAAAATTCTCAAATTTATAGTATCTGTGAGCAAGCTCTACAAGGTCTTTTATATCTTCATAGCTTGAGGAGAATACATCGAGGTTTGCTCATTTGTTCAAGGAAAGATGAGAAACAGATTTTTAGATATCAAGGCTGGTAATATACTTCTAACTGATTCGGGTACAATCAAACTGGCTGATCTTGGAAGTGCTTCTCTAATGTGTCCTGCTCAAAGCTTCGTTGGTACTCCATATTGGTTAGCATTTGTATTTAATCCAGTCTTTATTTATGAACGTGTTTTCAGGATGGCTCCAGAGGTTATTCTTGCAATGGACGAGGGTCAATACGATGAGCGAGCTGGTAATTTTTTCACTGCATTGCATTCTTCCAGCTCGCTTGTTTGCAAGAGTCATAATTCAAGAGTTGTCTAAGTCGCTTGACTTATTTTTTTTTTCTAGATATTTGGTCTTTTGGAATAACGTGCATTGAACTAGGTAAGTTATTTTTTTGCAGAAAATTAATACTTAGAAAATTTTATTTTAGCCGAGAGAAGGCCTCCTCTGTTCAACATGAATGCAATGTCAGCGCTCTATCACATTGGTAAACAGTGAGATATATTATTATGTATATAGTCGGGTTATTTTTAGCTCAAAATGATCCTCCTTGCCTATCCACCGGTGGTCTCTCAAATGGCAGCATTCCCTGGTCGGAAAATTTCTATTCGTTCGTGGATCAATGTTTGCGCAAAGACCCCCAGCAGCGACTCTCCACTAACGCGTGTCTTAATGTGAGTATTTGTTTTGTGTTTGGATTTAGAATAACTTTTTAGCACTCTTTTATAACCGAACCAAGAGCTCCTGGAACGGTCATGGAACTGATTTATCGAACAAAGGTTATATTCATGTTTTCACACACATACATACTAACCACTTTTCAGACGTTCGTAAGGGAATTGGATCACTTTCAATACCGAAAAATGAGGAAGTATGTTTATAGTCATCTGATATAGTATGCGTTCATTCCATCTGTTTTCAGACTGATGTATTTGGACGAACAGCAGGGCTCAGCAGCGTCGGAGGAAGCATACAATGACATGATCACTGAGGTTCTCTAAAGAAATTATTTTTAAAATTGATTCCTCTGTTTTTTAAAGTGGAAGTCTGTCTTTTAGGTGCGGTCATGTTCTCGTATTTGTTATTTGATTGTCCATTATCTGGTTTAACGCCCCTGTCAGAATTGTTCGGTTCGTTCTTCATTAAGAAAATTCTATGGGTTTGATCTTTTAACTCCACGTGTTCTATCTTCTGTAGGATTGGTGTATCACTTCTCTGAACTGCCAAGCATTGCCGGTAATGATCGATCTCACCAAAAAAACGTGACCTCTCAAATTCGCGTGGCTTGCGACTCACCCGGTCGTAGTTGTCAAATGGGCGCATTGAAAAGTTTGCGGGAATAGTACAAATTCTGTTGGTCCCTGTTGTTCTTTTAGTTTATAAGCAAGGTTCACCAGTGTATCTGAAGATGGACTCAAACATGTTTCTGTTACTTTTTGGGTTCAAGATTCACAATGGATGTGGAGTGCGTCAAATGTAAACAAGTACCGATTTTTAAATCGGTGGACCACATTTTTTGTAATTCTCCATGGATATAAAAATATTTGTAAAGCTTTTCACATACGATTTTCTTATTTCTATTTAAAGCCTTATATCTGACAGTCTTTAAATAGCGAAGGTAACTACTTTCTCTGTCTCAAAATCTAACTGGTGTAAAAAAAGTTCCGGGACAAACTTTGAACCAATTCTTAATAATAATTTTTTTTGTTTTTCGCATTTTGTACTAATTCGAAAATCATGTTTAAATGACTTCTAAGTGATTTTTTTATGCTTAAAACGATAAGAAAGTTGTTTTCTTACACTTTTTCACATAAAAAATTGATTTTTGAAAAAAAATTTTTGACTAAAATTTAACTTTTTGCCTTGGGGGACAAGGTGAATCACCTTCTACTAAGGTATTCTACCCCGTTTTGGTCACTGGTGCTGCGCAAAAAGAGTCTTTTATGCATGTATGATCAAGAGTCTTGCTCGGAATTATGTCTAAGCTATGTGTGTGCGCGCATCTCTAACCAACCAAGCCCCCTTCGCCCCCGATGGGGGCGCAGGAGGCTTGGTGTCTTGGGGTTGAGATGCGCACACACACATACCTGAGACACAAATCACTCGAAAGTGACTCTGGATGCATATAACATGTATGCATACCAGAGTTTCTTTATGCGGTAGGCCTCAGTTAACAAAACTATGTCAAATTCCATCTTTTTGGGGTATCCAGGTACCCTTTCAGGTTGGATTGCCTTGGGGGACCAAGGCAAAAAGTCAAATTTCGGTCAAAAAATTTTCTTGAAAAAATCAACTTTTTATGTGAAAAAGTGTTAGAAAATAACTTTCTTATCGTTTTAAGCATATAAAAATCACTTAGAAGTCATTTAAACATGATTTTCGAATTAGTAAAAATGGAAAAAACTCGGATTTCGGTCATTTTTTTAATTGACTTTTTCAAAAAGGTCATATCTCAGCATTCATATTTTCGAAAATAAATCTGTAAAATTGCTTTTGAGCTTCGCTCTTGAGCTGCGCTACAACGTCGTGCTATAATATTAATGTAACGCTAAAAATTTATTCAACTTTTAACCAGTGAAAGTGATAAAAATGCTTGACAAAGTTTCAAAATAACCTCACAGGTGCTTAAAGTCGAACAATGACTATCTCTATATAGTATTTGGGTCAGGGGGGTCGTCCGTCCGTCACATTTTTATAAAATTATTGTTTTACAACCCAATTTTTGGCCACTTTTAGCAATTTTTTGTGTGATATCTTTCCGGAACCCATGAGTTCAACATCTTAGCTATCTTTTAAGCACAAACACGTATTATTGAAGTTGCTTCTAAAAAATTTTTTCTTGCCCTCCGAATCGGGGATGGTTGATTTAGCCTGGATTTAAGGTGAATTTTTGTATTCAAGCCCAGTTTTCTGCCATTTTTGCAAACTAATGTCAGACATCTCTACGGAACCCTCAAGTAAAAATCTTGGCTTTCTTAAAGCACAAAAACGTATTATTAAAGTAGCTTCTAAAGAAAAATTTTCCTGCCCTCCAAATCGGTGATGGTTGTTTTTAGCCTGGATTTAAGGTGAATTTATTGTTAACAACCAATATTTAGCCAGTTTTTGCAATTATATGTCTAATATCTTTTCGAACCTTCAAGTACAACATCTTGACTTTCTCTCAAGCACAAACACATATTATTGAAATTGCTTCCAAAAATTTTTTCTTGCCCTCCAAATTGGTGATGGTGGATTTAGCCTGGATTTAAGGTGAATTTTCGTGTTCAAGCCCACTTTCTAGCAGGTAGGGTGGGTAAATGGCCAGTAAGGGTGAGTAGGTAGCCAGATAGGATAGTTAAGTGTTCAGGTGAAATCTCTACAATCTATTTTCGATATAACGTACACCGTGGGGACCAGGTCAGGTGTACGTTATATTATCGAAATAGGCGAGGGTAGGCGAGGATAGGTGAGCTAGGCGAGACTAGGTGAGGCTAGGCGAGAGTATGCGAGGTAGGCGAAGAAAGGCGAGGATAGGCAAGGGTGGGCGAGGATAGGCGACGGTAGGCGAGGGTAAACGAGGATAGGCGAGGGCAGGCGAGGTAGAGTAGGTGAGTTACAGATAGGGTGGATGTTCTACCCGAACAACAGAGTCAGTATCCGAAACACTAATGTTCCCGAACGACATAGGCGCCGATAGGCGCCTGCAACCCTAGTTTAAAACATTTGAAATGACCTTAATAGATCATTTGAAAAAGGAAGAATAATTAATAATTGGCTCAAAGTTTGTCCCGGAACTTTTTACACCAGTTAAGTTTTTCATTGCTGAACAAAAAATTTAGGATCTCTCGATAGTTGACCCCCGAAGCTCTGGAGCATTGATCCCAGAATTTACAGAACGCAGGTCTGAATCTGAATCCACATTAGACACTTCTGGCAATGATTTATTAATCCAAGCAGTAAGTAAACTCATCTTGATTGAATTTCTCTCCCGTTGTCGTTACTTATCTTTTGTTGCAACAAAGTTTAGATCATGTTATGTGTAATTAATCAAAATTATTTGTAGAAGAATCGTACTGTCATATCAATTGGGGAGGAGAAGAGTCAGGTAAGTTATTTTTGGTTGGCTAAGTCCCCTGTTAAACTGATTATATTTCGTTGAAGGGTCTTCAACCTACGACGCTGAGGCTTCCTCACCTCCCAGCCGCAATGAATCTATCTCTGGTTTGCAGTCTCTTGACCAAAATATGCAAGTAATATTTCATATTTCGATAACTTCATAGAATTTTTTTTCGATAATACAAAATACTTGTAGGCAAGGATCAATACTATCCGGCAATCTAAATTTTCCACGCTTAGAACAACAAAACTTATTTCGCGGGAGGTGGAGGAATACAAACGAGAAAACAACATGTAACAAATTTTCTAAAGAAACATACAAAATTTAAAGCAACATTGTAGGTATGAGCAGATGATTGGTAACTTGACTTTTAGATAAACTTTTTTTCTTATATGAACCCGTTCAACTTTTAAGGTTACAAGAGGTTGAGACAGCAATACCATAAAGAATTAAAACAGGTTCTACCGAAAAATTCAATCTTACACTAGGCTAACAAAGAAGAAAATTCAGTTGGAAGAAAAATGTAAAGCAGAGGAGGAAATTTTGAGGATACGACAAGAACGAGAATATGAACAATTGCTTCAAAATACTCAAAAAGAGCAAACTAAAGTAAAAAATCAGCTGCAATTAGAACTGGATAAACGAAGCGGGAGAATGATGAAGCGCTAAGGAAATTTAGAAAGAGTAGGATTGGAACACAAGACCACCAGCATAAATGTGGGTCTAAAGAGTAAGCGAATGAATATAAATCACCTTATTGTTTAGGCTTCACATCCATCCAAAAGAAAGAATACAAATTTAATAAGGAAAGAATAAAAGCAGTATGTTTTTTACAAAAAATTTTCCCCAGCGGAAATAACTTTTATAATTTTGTAACTAGGAACTCAAAGAGCGGGGATTGACACGTTCACAGTTTGAGTCCGCAGTGAAGACTGCTAAACAAGAGCTTTTGGCCACAAAAACGCAGGCAGAAAAAAAGTTTGCAGCTGAACAGAGTGCATGTGAGTAATTTGTTTCACGCTTCTAGCTGATTTTTAATATAAAATTTAAGCCCTTGATGCGGAGTTGAAAAATGCCAAGCACCAGCAACTCATCCAACACTCCACACTAGAGAAGCAACTTGTGACAAATGTGTGTTAATGCATTTTTAACTCAGGTCTTTTCAGCCTGATTACTTTGTTTTAAGGAGTTAAACATCCGTGCCCGACAAATTGATGTGCTTCACGCACTCCTGAGGAAATACCAAGAGGTCACCAAACAAATGGAGATGACCCACTTCAAAGAAATCGAGTCAATGAAGAAGCGACATTTGGACAGTCAACATGAATCCGAAATCAACAACCAACAGGATTACAATAAGCGAGCTATGGAGGATCTCCGCAAACAACACGCCTTACAGTCCAAGCAGCAGCCTAGGGAGCTGAGGGTAATTGCTAGATTAAAACTGCGGAAATTTTTTCACACGAATTTTGTAGAACAAAGAAACTCAAATCCGGAAGCAATTTCGACAGGCTGTCAAAATTCAAACCCGTCAATTCAAAGCATATCAAACACAAATGGTGAACACTGTTCCCAGGGAAGAACAAAAAGAATTATTGAACAGATTGAAGGGTTGGTTTTATCATATGTTCAAGCAAAAATTGTGTTAGAGGCCAGTGGCTTTTTTAAACATCAAAGAGTACGATTTTGTATTTATAAAAACGTATTATTAGGGTGGGGTCCACAGTTGGGAAATTGGTTTCTTTACAATTTTTAACGCAGTCTTTTTTGTTTTTTGTTATTTTATATATTTATCGTTCCTATGAAATAAACTTCAATCAACATTCACTGAGCACAAGCAGAAAAAAGAACGAAATATTCTCAACATTTTTTCTTCACTATATATATATTTCTCTTCAGATGAGCAAAATCGGAAAATTGCTGCCTTGGCTGACCAATATGAGAACACAATAGAAAGAATGGTCACCGATCAAACAGTTAATTTTTAATAGTAAAAAGTGGGATTAAATCACCATTAATTTAGGTGAAACTGGAGTCCTGGCAAGAAGAAGGCAATCTATTTGACTAATTTGCAAAAATCTTTTTATAAAATATTTTGCGTTTAGATTTGCGAACTTTATCAGAGAAATTAAACAAGGAGCTGTCATTGCTGTCAGATTTCCAGGGTAATAAAAAATTATACAAAACAGTATTTTTGTTAAATAATTTTTTATTAAGAACGCCAGAAAGCCACTTTAAATACAAGTATAGACCGGGAAAGAGTGCAATTGCAAGACCGAATAAATCTAAGGCTGGCCATTCTGGAGCAGAAGGTATATTTTGAGTAAAGGGCTCGGAATTTAATATTTTTCAAAAGTTTTATTGGCGTGAAAAAACTTGCTAAAAATTTTTTTAAGTTTTGGGCTATGTAGTTTTTCACAATTTTGGACAGTTTTAGAAATTTTGATGCTTGAAACATAAAAGTGTTGTAAGGGCTTATGGAGGAAACCTTGGTGAAATATAAAAAAACATAGTTGGGAAAATGTTAAAAACCAGTGTTGGAAAGCGAAAAAAAATCCATGTCGAATGTTTCGATTTTTAGATGAATGAAGACACTGTAAGGTTTGAACAAGATCGAGAAAAGCAGCTTCGACAGCTCAATGACCGCCAATCTGCTGAGATTCACAGGTTTAAGGCCGAAAATGGTTTGAAGACGGCGGAAGACGACGATGACATCATTGAAGGCCTCATCTCTCTGTAATCTCTACTTAAAGAAGCTCTAGTGGTCTCTTGTTCTCAGGGTACTTGTCATGGAAAAGTCTTCAAATGCTTATGCAAATTTGGCTGATATATATGTCTTTCTTTCTACCTCCTATTCGAATTGCTCCTTATAAATCATTTTTCTGTCTTTTTCCGTTGTCATTTGTTACAAATCGTTCAAATTTTTAGTTAAAATAGCATGTTATGTGCCAGAGCAATGATTCGCAATGGTGTTTTCATGTATTATTTTCGGGTCCAAATTCAAATTATACTTCGTTATTTCTTGTTTAAAAATTCTTCTGTTACATTCACAAGCTGAAATTTAGCTATGAAATTTAGCTTTTCACCTTTTAACAAAAAATTACCGTAAATGTTCTAATAAAGCTTCCTCTCTAATAGAGCCCCCTCTGAATTTTGAGGGGCTGTATCTCGAACAAGAGTGAATTTTTTTTCACAACTGTTTATTTCATTTTCTCAACTCCCACGAGCTCTTCCGATTATGCTTTTAAATTTAAGATTACCACTTAAAAATTTCGATATCGATTTAAAATTTTCCCGATGTTCGGAGAGTTGAAAAATAGAGTTCCAGAGGCTCTATTAGAGCATTTACGGTAAATTGAAGGCCAAGAAATTCTATAATTGCACATGCAAATGCATACTTTTAATTTTTTTCCAATGTTTTTTGAATACGAAAATTTTAGTTTGGATCTAAAAATGCACAGATTTTGATATTTCCTTGTTAAATTATTTATTTTTGTGCTCTTTTTTAAGTAAACAATCTACACTTATTAATAAAGCTTGTGCCTTCTGTTTGCTTAAATTGTTGTAAAATGATTCTTTTTTGCACAACTCTACACACATTTTGAGTCATTTCTTTCTTCTTTTGTAAAAAAACACCATGAATTCAGGCTGCGGATTGCTTGTTGTTTAATTTCTTTTGTTCTCCCGCTGTTTTAAAGTGTAAATGTAATTTTTTGATTAAAAAGCAATATTGCTATTTTGTGGTATATGTTGTGTGTGTGACTATACTACATGCATGTAAACGAAGACTAATTTCGAAGAATTTCTCACTCAAATAAAAAAAATTTCAATTCCACTAATTAATCCTTCTAACACTTTATATGCCATGTTGTTGTTTTTTAAATTAGTTTTTTTATAGTTAACCAACTAAAAATCTGTGCTCTCAAGTAAGAGAGAGAGAGGTGGAACATTGGATTAACTCTACCACTGCCGTCAACAATAGTAGTAAGGGGATGTGAAAGTGGTTAATGAATAAATACATTTATATAAATGCTCCCTATATCTACAGGGTGCTTCAAACAGATATGTTTTTTAAAAAGAAGCATTTTTTAATTTTATCTTTGTATCTTATAACAACATACAATAATTTCCCTTCTTAACACTCCGAGTACGGGTTGTAAGATCAGGCTACTCTAGTGCAGAATTTCACGCTGAACACGTCTGTAAATGTAGTTTTTCAAAAACGCCATTCTTGGTGGTTTTTCAGAGGTTTAAATATTTAGCCCTGTAGAGGGCACGTCTAATTTGCCATTTTTGAGCCACGTGACTACTTTGTGGTCAACGTGCCCTTCACAGGGCTGAAGAGATCCGGTAAAGGTACATTTACGAAACTAAATAAAACATTTGTTTTAGGCTACAGCATGTAGTGTCTTTTATCTTAAAATGACGCTAACATTATGGCCTTCAAAATGTTATATAAAATGTCAAATAAAAAAACGCTATTTCATGACTGTAAATCAAAAGTAGTAAAAGTCATCTTATAAAAACGTCGATTTTTGTCAGTTTTTTGGCTTTGCAGTATGCTAATACATTGCCGTTTTTGATTACTGATTTGAAAAGAGCAACTAAATTGGCGCGAAAAAGATTATGCATAAAAACAGTAGTTGAATTTATGAGAAAATCGACTTAACAAATATAAATACATTTTCTTAAATAACCATTTTGACGTAAAACGTTTTTCACGTAACGCAAACCATTAATTCTGACACCGAATTCGTGTTTAGAATGGTCGATACGCCTAAAAACTGCTTTTGGAATTTCAATATCAGTGTCAAATTTTGAACTCTGCTCAAGACAATAATAAAACAAACACTGAATTTTTTGAGAATTCAATGTTTGTTGTCTTGAGCGGGATTCAAAATTTGACAGTGATATTGAAATTCCAAAAGTAGTTTTATAAGAAAATCAACCATGCTAAACACGAATTTGGTGTCATCAGCGTCATTTTAAGTCAAAAGACACTACATGCTGTAGCCTAAAACAAAAGTTTTATTTAGTTTAATACAGTCCTCTATAGTGCGGTTGCCGTGGACGCCGAAAAGCGCACTATATCGAGAGTTCAATTTATCGAGAATTGACTGTATACTAAGCCATTTGGTCATCGGACAAGAAGCACTATACCGAGAGCCCGCACTATAGCGAGAGAGCTGTAAATGTACCTAGACTGCATTTCTTTAAATATTTAAATCAATAAAAAGATTACCAGGAATGCTTTTTTTAAACCAAACTTACAGACGTGTTCAATGTGAAATCCTGCACCAGAATAACCTGACCTTACAGCCCGTACTCGGAGTGTTAAGAGTGACAAAATACTTTAAAATGACTCAAAAACTTACCAAAAGTGCCAAGCAAAAGAGAAAGGAAAGCGGACCGCGGAATTGAAGAAGCCAAGGATCTTGGGAAGAGCATCATGAAAACAAAGGTCAAAAGTCACTAGCCAAAAAAGTGAAATTTCAAATTCGTAATAAAGCTTTCCGGGCACATTTGTCCTTTTTGAGAAGTCTTTACATTATTTTTCGTGCATTACAGTTGAACCTCGGTTATACGGCACTCCATTTATCCGGAACCCTCGGTTACCCGGCACTTTATACTTTATTTGGCTGAGATTGGCTTATTCTCTGTTAACTGACAATCTAGATATCCGGCACCTCTTTTATCCGGCACCCTGAGGCGAGGTGCCGGATAGCCAACGTTTAACTTTACTATTTTTAGACTGTCTATTTTCGCATTTGAAAATGAAATCCTTCAAAAAAGAATTTTGAGTAGCTGTCGACTGTCTTGCAAAAAGATATAGTAGACAATATAAGGTCATAGTCGAGATTAAAATAAGATGCTTAGAGCAATTTTATTGTCTAGCGTTCTGTCTAGTTTCATTCCTAGAGTTGACTGTACCAATAACATCAATTCTATCCTTTTTCAATAACGACCATCTGATACGTTGCCTAAGTTACCTAACTACGACAAAATTGCATTCCTAATTTCCTAATAACGTTTATCTCCCTTCAACGGTCACCTTTGACCAGTCTCCAGGGTGTACGCTATTGTAAGAGTTGACTGTATGTTGAGGCTGTTCCAAGCAAATGATTGGTTAAGGGTAAATTACCTAACTTAAAACCTGAAATTCCTCTAAATATGTTTTTACTATCGAGGAAAACATTTGGAATTCTTCTCTCAAGTATCTAGGTTTGTTCATAGCACCCTGTAAATGGTCTGTTCACCCCTTCTAAAAAGGTTAAACTGGTTGGTGTCTGGCCTCAAAAAGCATTAACATAGGAAGAGAGATGGATAAAAGAGTAATTCTCTGACCTGGCCACTGTGTTTGGGTGCGGCCGATAAGGGAGGAGGAGGGACTATTCATACACAACAACAACATTCTTGGTGTTAGGTGGAGAGCACTGGGCCCCAATCAATATTTGTGTCTCTTTCTCTGCCGCTTCTTGCCTCAGCAATGGTTGTGTCGGTGAGGCAGGGGCAGCCAGTCTGTCTTAAATAACTAACCAGCCAATAGTTTAGAGGGGTGCGTCGCGCAAGCTCCCCCATTCTCAGCATTTGTTGGAATGCCCGGAAGAGTAGATTTGCTATTCTTCTGCTCTTTTTATTCATCCATCCACAAATTTTCTGAAAGAGTCTAAGATTTTTTTCAAAAAAGGAGGAAATAGTCTGCTCATATTATGTGTGTGCGTGGTAGTCTAGTCCAATGAAGGTAGAAGTTATATTAGGGAGAACTAGCCAGCTACCACCATTCAATAAGAAAACAATGGAGTAGGGAGCTTTGTAGACTTTTTTGTTGTTAATTTATTGTGGAATATTCTAGAGTCTAAATATGATAACACTTATTCTCAGCCTCGATACTCAGCTGTTTTTGGATTTCATTTGAAACATGTAGTTAAGACTGAAATATGCTCTTAAACTAGGGTTTAAAACAGGGCTGCGATCCAAAAGTACAATTTTCAAAAAAGTGCATGACCTTTTTAAATGAAAGATGTCACTTTTATCCAGTGCTCACTAATATTTTTATGATTTTGACGTGAAATTAAAAAAGGTATGTGGTTCCGAAAATTACAGATAGTAGTCCTGGTTTATTAATTAGCAGTGATTTTTTTTCGAAAATGCCTGTAAAACCATGGTCCTGAACTTATTCTTAAAGGGGCATGCCCACGCTAATAAGAGGTGGTGCCCGGGAATTCAATTTTTTTTCTAATCATTTAACTTCTGTACGGAATTTTCAACTCGGTTGAACAAAACAAGGCTTAGAATTTAATTTTATGTATAGTTTTGTTAGAAACCAAGTTAAGAAATCCGTACAGAACTTCAATGATCAGGAAATACTTTTGAATTGGCGGGGACAACCGTTGTCGGAGATGGCAATGGGCCTTTAACGATGTATGATTCCACGCCATCCTTTATTTTTATGGTCATTTGCATAAAGTTCTAAAATTAGGGTATTTGCTGACAGTAAAGTAATGCTGGAAATAGTTGCAATCAATTGCTCGATAGTGTCTCGATGGTTTTATTCTCTAAAAGTCAGTGAAATTAATAAAAAAAGTAGAGTAAAATAAATAGGATATGCATTCAGGGGGGTTTATACCGTCGACCCTAGGAAATGCGTATATAAAGTTTCCTCCTTCTTTAAAACAGGGTATCCTTTTTTAAATTGTATTTTAGGGGCTCGAAATAATTTTTATTTTCGAAATTTTATTTTAAAATATTTTTTCGCTTTAAAATGGTAATAACCGCTGGATAAAATGACGCTTTTATTTGAAAAATGGTGAAAAATATTTTTTGCCAAATGTTTTTTTTAATTTTTATGGATCGATACTCTGCGTTAAAAACATGATATTAATAGTTTCTAATCATCCTTCAAGCTAAAGTTTTTTGGTTTCTTTCAATTTTTTCTAATGCTCTTTTGAATTTATTAGAATTAAGTAGTCAAGCGCTACGTGATGTGGATCACCTAATATTCAATGAAACAAATATACTGGCTAAAAATTCATTGAAATTTCAATATTTTTGCAGTTTTTGAAATGAAATTATAGCAAATGATTACGCTTAACGAGTATTTGAAATTTTCGAGTACTCGGGTTGATACTCACAAGATTTCGAATATCACTCTAAATTACTCGATTTCGAAAACTGGACTCGCCAACCCTACAAATGATGCCATGTTGATAGCCAAAGACTGATTGATGCCATTGACATCACTTTGGTTGCTAAATATAATTTCAGAGAGGGGATAGTTTTTACATACAGTCGACGCTCGCTGTAAGGACACCTCAAAAATTCGTTTCCACCTAGGGTCCGGCACTTTTTCACCTCAATTTTAAAAGTCTTTTACCAATTGTGCCCTGAGCGGAACGGACTTTTGGGTTGTCCTTAAAACAAGCGTTGACTGTAAAGTAAACCCTGGATTTGACGTCACCTTAGGGCAGTTGCCTGATGTGACCTTAAATTAATGGTCGACTGTACAAGAAAGTATTTTTACAAAGATGTGTGTATAGTTCCGGCTCTGATACACTTCTGTACCACCACCTTATTTCCACAAAAAATGAATGTATGCCGTGTGTTGTAATAGGTGTTGTTGTTTCGGAGTGGACTTCTTCCTTGTAAGTCGAGTGCAATTAACGTCACCCCTGGAGGAGTGGGGTGCACCACACACACATAATAATAATCCGTGAAAATGGGGAGAGGGAGACAAAGGAATTGGGTGGAGTGCTCTCTCTCTCTCTCCCTCCCTTTTTATTTGTCCAGGGGAGCAGCACTCCTATCCATCTGCACTGGATCGATTCTTTTTGTTCTTTTTCCAAAATTCTTCTTTTTTTCTTCCGAGAAATAAATTAGATGGGGATGGGTTGGAATGGTCTCCCCACCCAGCTGTTCTGCTACTTCCACCCCCTTGCTACTTTTGCATGTAATAATGCTTGTGCGCATCTGGCTAAATTAATCAATTTTTCCTCTCATCACTCTGTTTATGGAAGTTGCAAAAAGATGAAAAGACTCACTCTACATTGTTTATTGCTTTAATTTTTCCAGTTAAAATCAGCTACTTTTGTCATTATATTTTGTTAATATAAATTCAAACCTCACGATAGTGCCCACCATATTTTAAACTCGACCTCCAACTGGTCTTTCCATTTTGAACCCCGATTTAAATTGTGTTTGGCCATGCAGATTGATAGATGATTCTAAATCAAAAAAAAACATGTGAAATTGACACCGAAATACATGTTTATTGCATTCAAATCTCTCAAACTTATTATCTCATTAAATTTATTTTGCAATTTCTTATTTCTTTTGGTCAGCATCTATCCTGATATATATACAACAAATTATCAAACTTTACTGACAGCCTCTGACTAATTATAACGTAAGGGATTTCAAATACTTGTACCAAATAAGATTTAAAGTAGCAAATTTAATCGTTTTTTTTCAATGTTATTATCACTAACAAGGGAGCATCAACAGTGAGTCACGCTCTTATAGCTAAACGTAATATAACAAATTGTAGCATTTTTCATGCTGAATATCATGGTATATCCATTTTGCGAACCAGGAGAAAAGTTTCTGAAAAATCAGTACTCGAAAAAAATTTAAAATCAAAGAAATTTAAAAAAATTTCGGCGCTACCGGAGTATACATCTGTTTGTTTCTAAGGTATGTGGGTGTGCGTATCTCAACCCCAAGCCTGCAAGCCCCCTGCGCCTTCGAAGGGTATATCACGTTTAGCTATAAGAGCGTGACCCACTGCTGATGCTCCCTTGTAAGTAAAGTTAGAAAGTTCCTTGAGAAACAAAGATGGCTAAAGTACACTTTTTCACAGCAGCGAAAATCTCGTTTTCTCAAAGTCTAAGCATGTTTTAGAACAATATAACAGACGAAAAAAATACTGGGAAAGTACTTTTCAGAAAATTAAATTATGACCAAATTTAAGTCGTTGTCTTGATGGACTTGAAACGATCTATTAAAATGGGTGTCGAAAAATCTTTTGTTGGTTACTATTAATAGGTGCAGGGCTGTTTAGCTGAAAAATTGAGCTGCTTTAAAAGAAACTCTAAAAGTAGAAAACACGCTGTTGTTGTTTTGCTATTTTCGTATGTTGTATATTAAGTGCGGTGGTTGGCGGAAAGTGACAAAGTAGTAGTGCAACAAGTGTATGCATTCATTGTTCCCTCCCCTGCACTTATTGATTCGTGGGCGACAAGGTTTGTTGCTGCTGCTGTTGTTAGCCCTCCCTCCTCTTTTGTCTGCTAATTGCTGAACAACAACTGGAATTGATTGCCACCGCCGCCAATTCATTGGTAGTTGTTATTAGATTGATTTAGAGTTTATTTTACAGGCTGTTGCTGTAGGGGTCGACTCCTTCTATTTCCACTACTGCTGCTGTTCCTGCTAGTATTAGTTTTGTATTTGACTCTGCAAACTTGGACTGATTGGATTGCTGCTACTCCACATATATTCTTGATTGGACAAACAGGAGGGAGAGGATAATGAAGGAAGAATCAGACAATGATCGGGTAGGACAGCACCTCTAATACTTTTAAACTGTTTGAGAGCCAACTGTTAAGAGCCAACTGTAGGCAGTTCATAATTATAAAAGATTACCTTCTAAAATTTTTAAACATTTTCTAAAGTAACGTGTAGCTAAAGAGCTCATTTCAAACCAAAAATACGGATGAAATTCGATTAAAAAGAAGAGGAAAAACAGAAAATGCAACCGAAAAATTGATGAACAGACACTTATAATTAAAAAAAAAATTCTGAATTTCGATATTGATGTTTTTCAAATAAGCCGATCAATTTTCGATATATCAATCGTATCTACGGTGTTTCGAAATCAAAAATCTAACATCTATGACCTGAGTTTACTTTTCGATTTTATGTCAAATGGGATAATGAGAAAAATGTGCATAAAAATTGAAAAAATCGAATGTGTCTATGGGTGTGGTTGAACTCATGACTTCAAGGAAAATATCCTGTTATTCTGTGATGGAAATGCAAACATGTCTGAAAATAGAAAATCTGGAGATTAAATATTTTTTTGCAGATCAACCTCAAACTAATTCTGGTAATTTATTTTAAATATCTCAAAATAGTAAAAAAATTACAACTTTAAAATTCTAGGTGAGTGGAAGGACACGAGAGTTCAACTTTAGTGCTTCCACCTCAGCTGCAGATATTGCCAGTATGTTTTTGAGAATTGGCCCAGAGGTTTGTTATTCTTTATACCACAATATTCTAATCCAACCTTCTTAAATGCAGAATGGGAAGAGGAGCAGGTGAGCAGTGCATCCTTGCTCAAACTCATATACCATGGAAGATTTCTACACGGCAGTGTCACCCTAAGTGCTCTTAGCCTCCCTGGAGGCAAAACAACAGTTATGCATTTGGTCACACGGGAAAACCTTCCTGAACCCAACTCTAATGGTATGGTTTTAGTAGAAATATCGATGCAATCTTCAATTTCTCATCTTCCAACCTTCACGCAAACGTCTTCTTGGTAAACATGATAAACTCTAGGGTTTTTTAAACCTCAAGTATATCTACAAGTCGACGCTCGATAAAATGAACCCCCGAAAAATCATTCCTGCTTAGAGTCTTACACTGTATAAAAATGTACCTTGATTTCGGAATGTTTTTGGCTTTCCTATTTCACCAGTCGGTTTTCAAATACTAAACAGCTTTTGCTGAAAAGACTGGTCCGCTCGATATAATGAACCTCCTTTTTCAAAATAGGCGAAAAGTTGCTATTTACAAAACTAATAAGCAAAATTGGAATGAATGCGATTTTTTAATTACACTATCCAAAGACAGTTGGTGAGACACTTCGAATATTAAGATAAAAAATCGTTTGACTCTAGGTGCAAATGAAATTTTTGGGGTTCGTTGACTAAACTATAAAGTGTTTTAGAGGTCTATTGAAGTGTCTATTAGGCATAACAAGGTTCAAGGATGCTGCCTTGTGGTTTAAAAAGGGAAGAGTTTCAATAAAAATTTCAAGGCGCCTTCTAGTGAGAAAAAGAATTAGTATTGTAGTTAACCTTACCTCACCACAGGGATGGAAACAGGTCTTTGTGGTTCTCAACACCCAAAAGTTGCTGCAAACTTTCCCGACTAAGTTCATTATACCAACTCCTTCCAAAAAAAAGTATTCAAGCATTTTTTCTGGATTTTAATAACTGAATATGTTTTTAGCTGGGGAAGGCAATTTTTGACCCTAAATTTTTTACCCTACCCCCCACCCCAAATCAACTTTTTTCAAAGTGTTTCCAAACACCCTATATCGACCTAAAATGGCCTCAGGAGTTCAAAAAACACAATTTTTTTAAGTTCTGGTCTATAAAAAATTGCGTTTTGGGCATTTTTAAATTTCGACTTTTTACCTATTTTACCATGTTTTTCAACATGGAGCTGGGCAAAAATAGTCTCTAAATGCATTTTTGATCAAAAGTCTTGCTCGGAATTATGTCTAAGGTAAGTGAGTGCGCGCATCTCTAACCTACCAAGCCCCTGCGCCCACTTTGGGGCGCAGGGGCTTGGGTTGAGATTCGCACACCCACATCCCTTAGACGGAAATCACTCGAAAGTGACTCTGGATGCATGAAAAGCATGCATACCAGAGTTTATTTATGCGGTAGGCCCAGTATTCAAAACTATGTTTAATAGCTTCGTTTTTGTTCAAAATTAGCCCCTTTTTGACCATTGAACTTTTGGGTTGTCCCAAAACTCAATTATTTATTCAGCAGAACTTAAAAATAATGCCTTTTTTAAACTCCTGAGGCCATTTCAGGTCGATATAGGGTGTTTGGGAACATTTAAAAAAAAGTTGATTTGGGTGGGGGGTGGGTATATCCAAGTAGCGCCCAATTTTTAATTTTTTTTTGGCTTAATTTTGACTTTTTGCAGTGAGGAGAGCATAGAGACTCTTTTTGAAGTAATTTTAGGTCTATATGTGGTGTTTGGAATTTCTTTTACAGTTTTCCGTTTTCTTGATTTTCTTCCGAATTAAACCGAATGCGCTCAATTTTCGGTGACGGTTTAAGGTAGTTTAACATATCTCATCAACAAATATAAAAAGATTTTTTCGGAAAAGTATAAGTTACGCCATATTGTAAAATAACTTATTTAGACAACCTAAAGAAGTCGAAACGAAGCGCATGCTGTCGGTGTTGCGTCTCATAGACCAAAATGCATTTGTGACAATTGGAGAAAAAATTGCGGAGTTGTCCACTCAAGAATTTTTCCAAATTCTAGTACTTATTCTAGTTGCTACCATCACCTTCTTCTAATCATTCAAAACCAATCTTATTTTCTACTCTCTTTATAGTTGAACAAGTATTCTCACCCTGTAAATACCCATTTTGTTGCAGACATCGAACCATTTGCAAAGGACTAACTTAAAAATAAATGTAAAATGATCTTTTTTGTCCAATTTCCTAAATACACTTTTTCAATTTGAAATTTTCCATTTTCCATAGTTTTTTTATGAAAATTTTCTCTAAAATTTTTATGTATTTACACCTATCTTCTGGTAGGTTTCGGTATTCTTTTCGACTAATTAGGAATGAGCTAGTGCGATCAAAATGTGCAAGTCATAAGCAGTAATTAAAACTGGGCGAATTGAAATGATTTAGCTGTTTTGCATTTAGCTTCAGGTCTGTTGCCAAAAAAGATCAAAATCATCGTTTAAGAGCAAGAAAGGGTAATTTCGCTATATGAACCTTCAATACCTTTTGTGAAATTAACAGATTTATGTTTTTCTCGTCGATGCCTAGGAAAGACGCAATTTGCTTAACTAGAGATGATTGTAAGCTTGGCGCAACAGATAAGAGTTTGTACAGTCGCGTCCACTCTAAACCGACCCTATCCGGGTTCGGCACCTTTCTGTAAATGACCACATTTTGCCATACAACTGAGGTTTTCGCCGCGGTTGATTTCCCAGAAAAGGAATTCCGCCTGACTTTGACATGATATCATCGTTTTTGAAAATTTTGAGGCTCGACTTTACAAACGCTTATTCACTCCGCCATGCTTCAAATAAATTTGTAACCACGAAAGTGACCCGCTCCTCTTCAAAACAAGTGTTGATGTTATTTTATGTATGTAAGCCGTAGTCTTTCTCTGCCCACCCCTTCCTGTCCACTGTGTTCACCCCTACTCTAATCAAGCAAGGCAGATAACTTTGTATGTGTATTTTGAGTAATAATTTGTGTATTCATCCATTTACGTATGTAGACAATGCTGGATTAACCAGCCATCTTTTTCTTCCATTCAAACATATTGATATTTTCATGCTCCTTGTTTTTTTCATTCTGTTTTGGGATTTGTGGAGCAAGAGAAAAACAAGGAAACAGAACTCTGTTCTCCTCAAACGAGAATTTATTTTTCATTTGTTCATCGGTACTTATTATTACATTACATAAATTTTTTGATTAATATTTTGCTGCAGTCACAAAATAAATTTAGAAAAACACGTATAACATATTGTTTTTGGTTTGAGGTCTTGTAGACGACAAAACTTAGAAAAAAAAGCCTCCGGAGGCTTGAAATGTCGTAAAATCTCCAATAATAGACCTCACAAAAAGTCACAAAATTGTACCTAAAATTACATTTTTTAACCATCATTTTAGAACAATATTTTATTGAAAATCCGGCGCTGCGATGTGAGAAAAACTTGTGTAAAAATTTAAAGTTGGATTAGCAACTTTAAATATCAGCAACGTCAATATCATTTCTTCAAAAATGCCTTAAAAATTGAGGTGTAGTACAACATTGATCAACCTTTTTTCGATTGTTCTTCTTTCACCTTTTTTAAATTTAGAAATCTTGATATTTGTGTTGCTGGTTCAATTTTCAATTGTATACAGGGTAACACTGAGCTTTCAACGAAATGGAGCATCAAAACGATATTTCAAAAAAAATATAGCTTTATGTAAATCATGTCTATTTTGGGTAGGTCTATTATTAAAGGTTTAGGGTGCACCAAGCAGCTCTTCGAATATACACTTAATAATGTTTTTCAGGCTATATTTGGGTGTAAATTCAAACAATTCATCAGCCTTTTAAAGTGTTCTAAAAAATAGAAAAAAATTATTTTTCGCCAAAAAATTTACTTTAAATAATTTCTAGAACTTTCTTAGGACGATTTTGTACGCTAAATAATTTTTCATAGAGGAAATAATAGGAAACGTGAGTTTTTTTTTATTGAAGTATAGATATAATTCTACGAAAATTTTAGCAAAAGAACTTATTTTGCATTTTTTGCAGCAGCCGCTTTTAATGAATTCCCTCTAATTGCCTCTTTTTATAACCATCCAAAAGATGGCTAATGACAAATACGCAGGAAACAGATATGATAATGAAAAAATTAGCCAATTAATAAATGCTTTATTAGCTGCTGCTGCTGATGTTCAGCATTTCTACAACAACAATAAACAGTAATGCACACACACATGCCTGCTCTAACAGACAAGGAAATAAGGAGGGGGGGGCACAAAAGCTATCTGGTGTTGTGCAAGACCATATAAATAATCTCACCGGCAATTCAATAGAAAATACAGGCAAACAACAGCTCTATGGCTAGCTTTTAAAAGTTTTAGTTAGAAAGGCGCACAAAAGTGTAAATAATGTATAGATTTAGTGGACAAAAGTTGGGGTACAACTTCAATAAAGGAGCAGAGAATAATAATTATCACTAAAGCATTGTGAGATTCACTAGATGACTTGCTGCAGCAGGGAAAAAGAAATAAAGTAGGAAATCAGGATGGTTTGCTACCAAAATATTTAACAACTTGGAAGTATACTTATGTATAAAGTATTGTTATCATAAAACAGCCTGTATAACAGTCTCTTAATTTCTGGTATAAGGCCGGTTGCTAGAATATTTTATTTTCGACAGTTTTGTCGATAAAAAGGTGCTTTTTGATGTTAAAATATTTCCCCAGTATCATCTATCAAAAATTTCAAAAAATGGAAAAAGTGAAAAATATGAAAAGAAGAAAAATTCCAATTTTAGTCGTAATAGTAGTCACCCATTATGTCAAGTTTTTGTAAAAATGTGGATTAAATTTGTAGTCAGAAAAAAGAAGCTAAAATTCACTTACTTTGTGGATTTTTCCAAATTTTGTGTTTAGAAATTTTGGCAACTAGCCATCTCAACTAGAATGGCAAGTCAAGAGCAAAAGGTCAATATTTTTCAGGCAATACACAAGTAGTTTACAAACAATAATATCAAAGAAGAAGAGAATTGGCTGACTACTACTAATTTACATAAAACAATAACAAGATAATTTAGCTTCACACGCACGCGAGTAATTAGCAGCCAAACTTGCAGGTTCAGTCCCAATCATATTTTTGTTTTTCGTGCACGTGTTTTCACTTAGTTCACGTAAGGTACTACTCAATCCATCAGCAAATTTTACTAGCATAAGAGAAATTTGTGATTTAGTAGATACAGTCAAACCTGCAAATAAGGACACGAAATGGACCGGCCAAACACTGTCCTTATATCTGGTTGCCCTTAAATAGAGGTTCGACTTATAGGAAACCAAGAAATCAAGTCTAAAAGAACCAAATTTGCATAGAGTGTGTCCTTATATAAATATTCGACAGTACCATGGAACCTAGTGGTCAAATTAGACCGGGAATCGAACCTGCATCATTAGTAGCACCGAAATCACAAATCTTAGATCAAGAATCCGAAGAAGATTTAGAAGGTTGTGAAGGAACTGTTGAAGATGGTCTCCTAGGGCTTAGACCCCGCTTGTGTTCAATTCTTTGAAGAAACGAAAGCTGCAAATCAAACAATTACATTCATAACAAGAAATTTTTGTTCGAAAAAAACTGACAATCTTCTAACTCCACTCTGCTTTCTCTCGTATTTCCAGGGATGCAGTTTTTCTTCGGGCTCTCTGTTGATTGGACCATATACCACACACTCTTCCGAACTAAAACCAGATTTTTTGTTGTTGTATATAGCAGAACCTCGTTCATGCGGCACCCACAAGAGTTCGGCCCCTTTAAGGTCCGGCATTTTCGCCCAAATATTTAAATCTTTCGTCAGCCTATTTCAAAATATTTTTGCAGATCGTTTTTCCAAAATGTTTTAATTTCGCTAAAAATACCCGTGGACCTTGATTATTAGATACTCGTTTTTGAATATCAGGTATCAGATAACAGAGGTTCACGGGTTTGCTAAAATCAGAATCCTAGCAATATTTTGAAATAGATTGGCAAACTTCATTTGTCAAAAGACTTTGAAAATTGGGGATTTTTTCGGACCTCAGGCGTAAACAAACTTTCAGGGGTGACCTTATATCGAGGATTAACTGTATAATGCACAGTTTTGGAATATATAAAAATTATGAAGCTCCAGCATTACAACACCAATTTTGTTCAAAGAAAACAAACATTTCTTCCTCACAAGGCACACTGGAGGTGGATGGCGAGCTCATTTGAGCTGGAGATTGCACCATAGCAGTCTGCTCTGTCCTCGACTTTTGGCTTTTTTCACTACAAAAATTCATATTTTTCACACAACAAGCAAAATAAAGTTACATCATCGCACTTATTTGACTAAAAAAATCGGGCGCTACTCGTTTATACCCTCCCAAAAAGCTACTCGGTTTTATCCCTCCCAATAATTTTTCAGGGCTACCTAGACCACACCTTTTTTTAAATAGAGCTAGAATCAGTAATGATTTGGCCCTGAGCCTAAGCCTAAGAGCCAAAGCTTAAGCCAAAGCCTAAGGGGTAAAACCTGAAACTGAGTAACTGTTTTTGGGAGGGGTAGCGAGTAGCGACCGAGTAGCGCCGAAATTCGTTAACCTAGGGTTTTAATTTTAAAGCAAAAAGAAGCAAAACCAAAGCTGGAATTCATCATTTCAAAACAAAAGCTCAGCTATTTCAAAATCTTATGCTTGTTGCATAAAAACCAAGCAAAAGGTTACAAATTTTATTGGTGTAAACCAACCTTAGGTTGTAAAACACATCTTTGGAGGGTTGTTCGCTACTACTACCCGCATCTGACAATGGACCTCTGTAGCACTCGAGTTGCTCTTCAAGTTCTATCACTCTCGCTTTGAGTAGGTTCTGCAAATATTTAAGATAATTCGACAATAATGTTCAAACAGGACCAATTTTTCTTATTTATAAAATTCGTAAATGACTTTTTGATTTTAGGTAGTGTTGGAGACTGAGTGTGCGTGCGAGATTGCGAGATTTCAAAAATTTGCGAGATTGCGAGATCTCGCAATTTTCAAATGCGAGAAAATCGCGATTTTGCGAGATTTTAAAAAGGGCAGGCTTTATCACCTGACGCTATTTATTTGTATCATCATAACGAACAAACGAAACAAAAATATTCAATAAGTAAAGTTAATATCAATAAGAGCACGGTTTAAGAAGATCAATTGTTCGGCATTATAAGGATCCAGCTGGCTTCTTTTGTAGTGGAATATATCTCTTGCATGGCTGAATAACTGCTCACTTGGTTGAGATGTATGTGGCACTGACAAAAAACGCTGAGCTGCTTTCGAGAGAATAGGAAAACGGATTACATTTTTTTGCCAATAGAGAACAGGGTCTGATTCTAAAAGCACTGGCTTTTCGGCGTTGTAAGAAATTAGCTCCTGAAACAGATAATAGGCACAGAAGTCAATTATTATATAAGTTTTTACGTATTCCAAGTTCTGCTGCCAAGTGGTCGTTGGTCGAGGTGCGCTGTTCTCTTGATTCATAGTGACTTGTCGTGCAAAGAGGCTTCTTGGTTTCTTTGCGATTGGCTCAGCTATAGCTTCCACACCCCACGGTTCTTCTTCCGTTGCCTCCTGCACTGGTTGATATTCACTCATAAGCCATTGCTTCACCAGTTTCTGAAATGTATTGCCATCTTCGAAGTATTTGTCTTTGAAACGTGGATCCAAAAAAATGGCCAGTCCATAATTCCTGAAATAATAAATTTGAATTTGAAGAAGTGCACAAAGTAAATACTTACTTTTGGTATTCAAGAGAGTCGAATTTGGATCGGATCTTTTCTATCAACAGGCTCTGAAGATCCCGTAAATCAGGCACATAGGCTTCATTTACTTCTTTGACTAGCATTCTTGAAATAGCAATCTGAAGACCAAGATGTGAGTCGTCATTGCACAAGTCCCTTGTCGATGAATCTGCTGGTTCAAGTAGTAGAACTAGTTGTTGCAGCATTTCCCACTCCTTTGCAGTCAGGTCTCTTGTTTCAGTGGCATCATGGCGCGAAAAGTAGATTTGCACGGCTCTCTTTTGTTCAACGAGACGCTCTGCCATCTCCAGAGTCGAGTTCCACCTTGTATGACATCCTGTAAAATAACAAATTATATTCATTTAAGTCAGATAATCTGATTTACCTGCTTGATACGATTGGGTTTCACTTCTGCGTCTTTCTGAATTCCACGTAGCAAATCTTTGGCCAGGTAAGAAGAAGAGAAAGGACCGGCTATCTTGCGACATTTAGACAAGCATTCTTCGATTGAGGCATTGCTGGATGAAATAGTTGACTTCACGGCAAGATTCAGTTTGTGGGCAGCACAATCGGCATGGCTGAAACTGCCTAAAGAAAATGTGATCGAATAAGTTAAGAGTATTGTAGGTCGCTTACCCTCAAGGCTTTTTTCATATTAGCCGCCCCATCTCTCAGAAAGACATGACATCTAGCTTGATCAATCTTCCACTCCATCAAAATCTTTTGAATGGCACAATTGATATTTTCGGCTGTATGGCTACCTGGAAGCTCTCGAATGGCTAATACGTTCTCGACCCTTTTCCATTCTTCATTCACACCATGTGATGTGAGACTGTTAGAACAGTTATGTAACATGAAAAAGTAACAAGAAAAATAAAGTTACCTGATGAACGAGAAGCCCGACTAAGAAGACCAAATATCTGTAGTGAAGGAGAGCCAACTGCATTTGTCCAGCTTCGATTTGATCACATCAGCGACTGCTTGGTAAGCTTGTGGAAGAACGAAATCGGAGTAATGCTGACGACCCTTGAGCTTCTCATTATAGTTGCTGGTGTTGATGAGTGAGATGAATGATCGGCTTTCAATGGAATTAAACGACACACAGTTCTCGGCCACATAGTTGATCACTTTCTTGTCCAACGAGCTCAGACTTCCTAAACAGTAAAGTTATAATAGAAAAGACTTATTGAGGCAGAGAACAAACCTGACGGACGGATAATGAAATTTCCCATTGCCTTAGCCTCCCCGGAACTGTCTTCTAGATTGTCGCATTTTCGCTGATACTCCTCATGTTGTTTAAGATGACGAACTATATTGACGACGCTTCTGTCAGAAATCTTAAGCTCGAACTTTTTGGCATTGCTGGCACGGCAGGCTTTGCAAACAACTAGATCTTTGCTCTGGTCCTTCCTCTCATAAAGATCAATTTTCCAAATATTGTGAACCATGATAGGACTGAAAATAAAGTCAGTCACAGTTAAAAATATACATGATTGCAAAGTTTTCAGTTGTAATCGTGCAACTAACTGTTAAAAAATTCTTTGCGAGTTTCTCGCAAGATAAAAGAAAAGTATTTGCGAGACTCGCGTTTTTTTAAAGGGCTTGCGTGCGAGATTGCGAGGCGAGATTGCGAGAAATCTCGCCATTTTTCTCGCACGCACTCCAACACTAATTTTAGGGGACCGAAGAACACCAAATTGGTAATTTACCCCCCCTTACTGTTGGGTAACACTTTTAAAAAATTGGGAGTATATTTAACTAGCGGGGATTATTTTTATTCTCATCACCAATAAAAAATGAATATTACAAAGTTATCTTTTCATTTGTTTAAGCATGATATGCCCAGCTCAAGGCAGATTTTTACTAACTCCACATAGGTGCGTTCAGGCACTTTTGGCATCTTTTCAAATTCGCGCATTTTTAGAAGTTCTGTTTAGCAGTCGTCCGAGATTGAGAATCCCCGTTAAAATTCAAAATTATTTGTTTACCCAAAAATATTGAATTTTAGTTCAATAGAGATATTGGCCACATAATTATATCTAATTACTCCCTGAAAATAGAAAAAAACGAAAAAAAAATATTTTACAGAGCACATAGAGTGTGCTGTGCCAGAATTCAAGTGAGCTTACCTTTTCCTGGAGCACTTCCTGAGTTCACACAGCGAAAACCTGGAGAGTTATCGTTTTCTCGCTCAAACTGCTGAAAAATGAGTAATAATGATAATCTTGTCTATAACTACTCAAAAGCCACTGACCCTCTGAGATTCCAAATCCTTACAAGCCCTACTGGTCTCATTGAGCACCTTTCTCAACTGAAAGTTGGTCTCTTCTGTGGCTTGCAGTCGTCTGAGCAATTCAGCCCTTTCCTGCACCAATATCCTACCCTGTTTCTGCAAACTTGCATTCTTACGCAATAACTCTTTGTTCTGGCGTAGCAGTTTTTCAATGTTGTTCTGCAGGTTGTCTACTTCACAGGAGTAGGTATTAATGTCTCGCTGCAAGTCTTTGATCTGATCTTTCTGTTGGATTTGTAATTGCCGTAGGTCAAGCATTGCTTGCAGGTCCTGCTCTCGAAAGTCATCTATAAACTAATAGGTTTATTATCTCTCTTTTGTTAAGAATAACAATACGAGGTGCAGTATGGTCTTTTATAAGAATTTGTGGCGCTACCGGAGTATACCCCCCCCCCAAATGAATTTTTTTAAAGTGTTTCCAAACACCCTATATCAACCTAAATCACCCCGGGAGTTCAAAAAGCGCATTATTTTTGAGTTCTGGTCAAAAAAAATTGAGTTTTTGAGCCACCTAAAAGTACCCTTTTTGACCGTCGGCCCTATTAGACTTTAGGTCCCACATTTTTTACCTTGGTCCCCTGTTGTTTTGAAGGTGATCATGTAAACTATGAGCCCAGCTCCAGTGACCAAAACATGGTAAAACAGGTGAAAAGTCGAAAGTTTAAAATACCAAAAAATTCAATTTTTTATTGACCAGGACTCAAAAATAATGTCTTGTTTTGAACTCATAAGGTGATTTTAGGTCGATATAGGGTGTTTGGAAACACTTTACCAAAAATTTCATCGGGGAGTGGGGGGGGGGCTACAGTAGCGGACAAAAAAAATTGAACACATGGTTACATTTTATAAATCGTGAAAGTTTTGGAATTTTTCCTGCGTGTTGAAAGTTCTGTTAACGGCAAAGATGTAGCATTTTTCTTCCTCTTTCAAATGCTTAGTTCATTTTTTAATTGTCAGGCTTTGACATCGTTGTAAATTCATTTTCTGATACGAGTCCATTTATACCCGGACAAAAAAATTGAACAGGCAACCGCAATAACAGAAACCGCAATATTCTCGAAAAATTCATTTATTTCACACTATTATTTCGTAGCCCTGTTTCTTAGCTACAATTTGGTGGGTCAAACTTCTATTTTGATAATTATGGAAAAGTTATGACAATCAACATAAAAGCGTCAATTTCTAGTCAAAATAAAGAAAATCTAAGGAAATGACTGTTTAGCCACATAAATAATAGCTTTTCTCAAAAAAATGTCGGTGAAAATATGAATCCATTGCACCATTCGAAAGCTCTTTGATTTCCTACAAAATAACACGTCGACTGTTTTTTTAGAAAAATACAGGCTGAGAAACGGACAGTTGAATTTAGACAAGACAAAAAACGCTAAAAATAAGGCAAAAGAGGGGTTTTTCACTTTTGTAACTTCAACTGTCCGTTTCTCAGCCCTGTATTTTTCTAAAAAAACAGTCGACGTGTTATTTTGTAGAGAAATCAAAGAGCTTTCGAATGGTGCAATGGATGTCATATTTTCACCGACATTTTTTTGAGAAAAGCTATTATTTATGTGGCTAAACAGTCATTTTCTTAGATTTTTCTTTATTTTGACTAGAAATTGACGCTTTTATGTTGATTGTCATAACTTTTTCCATAATTATCAAAAATAGAAGTTTGACCCACCAAATTGTAGCTAAGAAACAGGGCTACGAAATAATAGTGTGAAATAAATGAATTTTTCGAGATTATTGCGGTTTCTGTTTATTGCGGTTGCCTGTTCAATTTTTTTTGTCCGGGTATAAAATGGACTCGTATCAGAAAAATGAATTTACAACGATGTCAAAGCCTGACAATTAAAAATTGAACTAAGCATTTGAAAGAGGAAGAAAAATGCTACATCTTTGCCTTTAACAGAACTTTCAACACGCAGGAAAAATTCCAAAACTTTCACGATTTATAAAATGTAACCATGTGTTCAATTTTTTTGTCCGCTACTGTATTTCAATTTCTACATGAAAATTTATGTTCTTGCACATTTTGAAAATTTCTTTCGGCTGACTGGGTTATTGTTAACAGTAAGTTTGTAAAATAGATCAAAATATAGCTTAAAATATATGAAAATATTTCAACCCGACTATTTAAGATTAAAATATTGGTTCAAACTTCAAACGTAATGTAAAAAGGCGGGAATTGAAAAAACGGCACAGTTTTCATTGGGCACCCTGTAGATATAAAAAAACCGAAAATTCTATTTTAAATGTAACTTTGATAAGAAAGGGGTTCATGTTTATTACATCAAATGGTGAAGGCAGGAGTTTTGATTGAATGTTCTTAAAACACTAAATAAATTGGGTTACTTTGCTCAGGCGAAACACTCCTGCCCCTGTCATCAGCTACGTTGGTCGAAATTTTCCTTTTCATGCTTCTGTTTTCTGCCTGCAAACTTTTTACGGCTCGACACAGATCTTCGATTTCTTTTTTATAGTTTTCTTCTAGGTCGGACACATCCTGAACAAACATAATTAACTATTGAGGTACACGTTTCTGCGTAAGAACATGCCTTTCTAACGTGTCTTTATCACGCAACCTTTGAATTTTCTCCTGCTGTAGTCGTTCAATGCCTTTCTGCAGGTCCATAATTTCAGCATTATCTCTATCGTTGTTCTTCGCAAGTGCTTCCAGAGTTTCTAGCGCACAAATCACCTAAAAAAACGTTTTCGCCGTTGCTCTAGTTATTTTTTTGTGTAAAGCAACCTTTCTAACAATACTTTCAATGGGATCTTTGCCGAACTGCTCAGCGAGACTTTCAAAGTCTCTATTGATGGATTCTGCTAGATCATACACATCAACCACCTGCAAAATAAACATTTTTATTAGCTTAAAAAGTTTTAGAACAGAAAATTTTGCTCTGATCGTTTTTCACAATCCCCTCTCCCAATATCCTCCCACTCCTTGGAATTCATGGGCTTTAACCGCCTCAAACAAATCCGATATAATTATTTTTCAAATCATTTTTTAACTATTTTTAAAGGACAAAATGATTGTACTAGAATGGATGGATAGGGCTAACAGAGGGCCTATACAATGAAACTGGGTGGAATTGGAAATTAAATAATTACAGTTATGTATTTAGATGGACTAGAAGAAGTGGAGCAATTGCTCATGGCTGGACTTGTGCCCGCTACAGTCTCCATCATCACTTATATACAAAACAAAAGCAAAATTCAATTTAATAATTGGCAGAATTTTTCTTCGCACCATCCAAAATAGCTGAACGCTCTAAAATAAGTTGAGCAATTAGTAACAGTGTCAATACATGTGTTTGCAGCAAAAAGTGTGGGTCAATAGACTGCATATAAACAGCTGCCACACTTTTGTATTTTCAGCCAAAACAGTGACTCACATGTTGTGTGTAAACTGTAAAAAGAGGCAATCAAAGAAAGAAAAAGTGATTGGAATTGGAGAAAAGGAAGCTTTGGAAAACTTGAACAATTATATACATTGGCGTTTTGCCAATATTAGTTGTGTTCAAAAATATCTGCAAAGTAAGCCTTTCTCAAATTACTTCATAATTATGATTAATACGAGCATTTTGAGATGAGCTAGCTATTTCGTAATAAAATGATTTTATAAAGAAGGGACATTTACGACTACCTTTGGACATTGATTCTACTATGCTTTGCTACCTTCAAAGGAGATTAAGATAAGGACTGAGTTAGACTGACAGAAATATTAACAGAAAAGATCCCTCCTAATTTTATAAGAAGATAGCGAATAAAGGTAGAAACCCAGGTCAAAAGATAGCCGTAAATGTCTTCCCTGTTTTTTCAGCCATCGTGTTCACCGTGGAATTCTATACAAAACGCATAATTTGGTACACTCAGCCTTTCTTGTGTTAAAGCCCTATTATTTGACAACTCGATGTCGTAATTTAAATAGAACTTGTGCAGAATAAGGTTAAATCAGCAACATCTATAGATATGGATATATCAGAATTGCAAAAACTTAGCTTCGAAAAATTAAAGAGCTACACAACACAAGATACTCTTTTCCTTATGACACCTTCATTTTGGGTCATTTTCAAAAGAATATTTGCAATTCTGACTAATCCAACTTTAATTTTGCGATTTCGCTATTTTGTCGGAGTTTAGACAAAAATGGATCCAGACGATATTAAAAAAATATATTGGGTTAATTTTGTCGCTTTTGGGTATGGTACTTATGGATATAAATACATCGAGGTATTTGAGAAAGGCCAAAAATTAAAGCATTTTGGTTATTTTCGGAAGAATGTAATATTTCACCTATTTCCTAATTGCACATTATTGCAGGAAACATATTTGTTTCTATTTTGTAACTTAATAATTTTCTGCTAATGATTTATTTGAAAGTAATTCAGTTTGTCAAGGACATTTTGACGTGGATGCCAAGGCAATAAGTTGCACCTAACAATTTTCTTCTCTCAAAGTTTTCGAACATATATCATGAAGCAATGATACCATTTGAATTTTAAAATCTAGGTGCTTTTTGCGCAAATCTGAAGTTTTACTTAAGTTAAGCGAAGATTTTTTTTATATCTAGTTTGAATTTTGTAATAAGTGTTTGGCTTTTGAAGAGTATACCGTAAATGCTCCAATAGGCCGACCCCCTCCCCAAATTTAAAAATGCGTTTGTGACCTTGTGTTTTTGCCTACTTTTTGCAGACCGTTCTTAGGCAAGTTACCACCCACTTTGCAGCTTATCTCACTAACTACAAATCGGGCAACAATCTGCCTAAGAATGGACGGCAAAAAATGGGTCCAAACACAATGCTAAGAACACGATTTTGAACAGAAAGGGGTCGATCTATTAGAGCATTTACGGCAGCTCGAAAGTGTTTAAAAAAGTAAAACTCGTAAAAATATTGCAATCGACTTTCCATTTATGCCAATGCGGGAATGCATCAGACTAGTCATTATCAATAGAAAAAAAGCACACAAATTTTTAGATAAAACAGCGAAATAAGAGAAAATATTGGTTTCGAAAATGCAGTATGTCCATTTTGCTTTTACTTGATGAATTATGTGGACAAGCTAGGTAGTAGATTGCTTGCTTTTGAAAGCACAAAAAGTGAACAAAAAACCTGGCTGTTTTGAGGAAATGTCATTTACAAGCCTGCCTTCCATGCACCCTAACTGGCAAAGGGGGACATATATAACCTGGGGTAATAGGAACCAAATTGAAGTTGCTATTCATTTGTTTGGCAAAAAATGTCGATGTTTTCGCACAAAACAGCTCATATTTTATAAAGTCACTTCAGCTAGGATAAATTCCAATAATTCTTCCAAACAATCTGCACCACTCCCTCCTCCTCAGAACAAAAAAGAAAGATGGTGCAGTTGGCGAATTAAGCCACCAAAATACACACACATATTTCTTGCCTTGTTTAAGTCCTAGAGGGTCTGGGCAGCCCTCCCCCCATCTTGGGCACAAGAATGGGCTGAAATTAAGAAAAGGAGAGCAGCAGCACTTTTGGACAGAAGAGCCATTTAAAAGCAAAGGCGATGATGCAAGGACTGCCAGTTGGTCTCCCCTCTTCAAAAATATGCATAAGTGAACAGCGAAGGACAAGAAATTGACGCCAGAACTGACTCAGAATATTAATTGTTAGGAAATTCAAAGGCCATTATTAATGATGTGAGGGGCGATTGTGAAAATTTTAATAAAGGCGTATTTTAATTGAAGATTAAGATAATTTTTGGCTATTAATGACCCATACAACTGGATTAAAGACATCGATATTAAAATTGCAAATTTTTTTAGCTAATGTCGTAGGCTCTAAAAATTGAGGCGCTACAGAAAACAAGACACTCCAAAAAAGATTGACGTATTTTCTATGTCACCTCAATTTTAGGGCTTTTTGAAGAAATTTTTCAATTCTGATATCGCTGTTCTTAATCCCACTTTGAAGTTGTCACTATTTTTTTCATACACAAATCCATTCATACACAAATTCTACGCAGAATTATAATAATTTTTTACTTGTTTCGCTTGTATCGCTTGTTGTTTGATCTAGGTTCTTGAAAAGCCGAATGTTTTTTAAGAATACTACAACAAAATCGTCTGACTTGCAGCCGGTATCCTTCAACTTTTATGTTTTGATGGTTGGAGATTGCTTTTAAAAGCTTCGAATAATATTGAATTGATGCATTGTCATTGACAACATTTTCCAATTGTTACAACATCTTTTGCATGTGTAAAGCTGCTTGATTTTGTTGGTGATTCTTGCTGTGTTACTTTTTCTCTGGCTTATTTGTTTTTGTTTTCAGACTTCAGTTTATCAAAAGATGCTGCAAATTAATGCATAAAAATAAGCTCCAAAGTAATATTTTTTAAAAGGCCATTTATTTGAATAATTAGATATTATTTTCTAATGTTACATTATATTCTTATTTCATTTTATTCAAGTTTGCACAATCCATCGAGACACCTTAATCCATACCCACATTCACCGTCTGCAGAACAAGCCTTTTCTAAATCGCTTGGTTGAGCATCAGATGAATCTTGCATGATTATCTCTCGATAAACTAAAAATTATGGAAATATTATAGTTCCAACGAATATATACAGGGTGTAGCAACTTTTTTGATGATTTTAAAATGGCTCTAACCTCTTTATTACTCAACATTCCGGAGATCTTTTATGTTAAATTTCCGTGACTGGGACCTTTATTTAATACCATGTTTGGGTATGAAAATGACTTTTATGGTGTTGAAACATGTCTGTTAAACAAAAATGATTTTTTTTCGCATCCAAAAGGCTTTATGCTTTATACGAGAACTAAATCCGACCCAAGTCTAGCTGGAATTCTGTCGCTACTGCAATTTGAAAGGTCCTGCTTACTAATGGATGTTCAATAAGTTTCCGAACAAAATTTAAGGCCTCTGTTAGCCATTAAAATTGTGTCATTACCAAGTTCCGAAAAGATGCTTTTGTTGCGCTTTCGCTCATCTTTTGAATGGCATATCACATTCGTTTTTGTGTTAGTTAAAATTTAGCAAACCACAACAATGAGTCAAAAAATAATCTCAGCTTTCTATTAAGTTATCAATCTCTGTTGCATGATTTTAAATTTATACTCAATATACAGATTGAGAGACTTTTTAAAAAGTCATCAATTTTTTAATGGCTCGTTCACGGACTGAGAATTTGTGAACATTTTTGTTTCATAGACGGCATCAATTTACGTTGTTTTGCATTAATTCAACCTTCCTTATTTTAAATCATGCATCAAAAAGCAAGTGAGGTTGTACAAAAAAAATAATGCTTACAAAGATGATGTGGATTAGCTTAAGTTTTTTCAAGAAGTATCAATAACGTGAACGATCAGATTGCCTGAAGGGGTATCAAAAGTTTGAACAGTAAAATATGCATGAAATATGGTATTAAAAGTGTCGATAACGGAGAATTACTGAATGCTTATAGTAATGCTAATCGAGCAAATGTCAAAAGTTGTATTAAAGGTTTCGGTGGGATAAAATGACCGAAGGTAGTAGTAATGCTGATCGGGGTAAATGCCAGTGTAATGCCAGTGTATAAGAAGTCTTTCGAACACACACACAAGCATTTGTTTAAATCAAACTTACCATATTTTCTCTATTAATTACCCCCTCTCTATTAATTACCCCCATAGGCACCCTGTATCTCAGCTCAAAAAAAATATTTTGCAAATATGTTTTCGCGTTTTCTTAATCACCACGAACTTAGTTGATTCCACTTTTCAGATTTTGGTTGAGCGCCCAAAAATCTCAAAATAAAAAAAATTTCGATTTTTCAAGGTTGAAAAATAATTATCCCGGGGTAATTAATAGAGAAAATACGGTATATCGATATATCAATATTTATGGTTATACGACACTTGCGGCCCGGAAACTTGCGGCCGACACTTGCGGCCGACACTTGCGGCCGACACTTGCGGCCCGACATTTGTGGCCGACACTTGCGGCCCGATACTTAAAGGTCAGAAAAGCTATTTAAAAATGGTTGAGGGGTTTTACTGGGAGGGGAAAGCCATAATACAGGGGCTAGGTATTAAGTAACTTATTGGCTGCTTTGCCATGTTTTTCAACATAGTAATTGGCGAAAAAAGTCTCTATATGCATTTTATGATCAAGAGTACTTCTCGGAATCATGTCTAAGGTAAATGAGTGCGCGCATCTCTGACTCTCAAGCCCCCTGCGCCCCTTCGGTGGCTTGGAGTTGAGATGCGCACACCCACATACCTTAGACACAAATCATTCGAAAGTGACTCTGGATGCACAAAAGCAGTATGCATACCAGAGTTTCTTTATGCGGTAGGCCCCAGTCAACAAACTATGTTCAAATTCCATCTTTTTGGGGTATCCAGTACCTTTCAGGTTGGATTTCCTTGGGGACCAAGGCAAAAAGTCGAATTTCGGCCAAAAAAATTTTCAAAAAATCCATTTTTTGTGTTGAAAAATGTTAGAAAATAACTTTTTTATCGTTTCAAGCATATAAAAATAATAATAAAAATAAAATACTGGTAGGCCACAGTATTCAAAACCATGTTCAAATCTTTGTTTTTTGCCCGAAAAGCATTTTTCCTCCTGTTACAAGACCGGGCCAAAGGCCTAGCCATCCATTAATTCAGTCTAGCACTCAAAAAGTGCTTGGCTCAGGCGAAAAGCCAACAAATCGAATCGAAAATTTCATCACTAAGTAACGGCCTGCAAATGTTGGGCTGCAAGTGTCGGACCGCAAGAGTCGGCCGCAAATGTCGGCCGCAATTTCCGGGCCGCAAGTGTCGTGTCACCACATTTATATATGTAACTGGTGTAACAAAAAATCCGAAAAATGGCAAAAGTTTCGTTTTGGTCATTTTTCAAGAAATTGATTCTTTCCAAAAGCCATATCTCAACACTCAGATTTTCAAAAATTATTCTGTAATATGTTTTTTGTAGCTCTTGAGCTGCGCTACAACAAAGTGATACAATTTTGTAGTGACGCTCAAAATTCAATGAAACATTTGACCAGTTAAAGTGATAAAATTGTTGGTGACCTTCTCAAAATGACCAGACAAGTGTTTGGAGCCAAATGGTGACTTATCCAAAATAGTCAAGCTGAAAGCAATATGCCATTTGAAAGAGGAGATTCAGGGCTACAAAACCTATTTTTGGAATTTTCTCATCGTTAAATTTTTATTTAAAAAGTGAGCTCAAAAGTTGCCCGGGAACTTTTGTTACACCAGTTATTATTATATGTTACATAAATATTTATATCAATTCCTAAATTTTGCTAAATAAAAAGTTGCAATACTGAATTCTTAAATTCTTACTGAGATTATTTTTGGGAACTTCATTTATATATGTATTCTGCGCATTTCAATACCAAGCATTTTAAGCCCTAGGCATAATTCGTTTTTATTACTTCCTATTTTGTTTAGAAAATATAGCAAAAATTCCCTTAAATATCGGCCGCCTGGATGCCTTCTGTTATTCTGATTGTTGAGTGAGTTTATCTGTTTTAGGAAAGCCTTCTCTCTTTCCCTTATGTTTCCAATGTGGGTCATTTGATAAGAAGTGTGTGCAAAACATTCAAAAATGTTACTACCTCTGATGGTAGTGCAAGAGATGAGCTGTATCTCTCTCTGCATGATTCTTTCTTTCTGCTCTTTTTTCTCTCTGCTCCTTTTTAGTGGCCTTGTTCACATAAGTTTATTTCTGCCACTTTTGGGTAATTTTAGTAAGACATTTGTTACAACATCTTTTGCATGTGTAAAGCTGCTTGATTTTGTTGGTGATTCTTGCTGTGTTACTTTTCTCTGGCTTATTTGTTTTGTTTTCAGACTTCAGTTTATCAAAAGATGCTGCAAATTAATGCATAAAAATAAGCTCCAAAGTAATATTTTTTAAAAGGCCATTTATTTGAATAATTAGATATTATTTTCTAATGTTACATTATATTCTTTATTTCATTTTATTCAAGTTTGCACAATCCATCGAGACACCTTAATCCATACCCACATTCACCGTCTGCAGAACAAGCCTTTTCTAAATCGCTTGGTTGAGCATCAGATGAATCTTGCATGATTATCTCTCGATAAACTAAAAATTATGGAAATATTATAGTTCCAACGAATATATACAGGGTGTAGCAACTTTTTTGATGATTTAAAAACGGCTCTAACCTCTTTATTACTCAACATTCCGGAGATCTTTTATGTTAAATTTCCGTGACTGGGACCTTTATTTAATACCATGTTTGGGTATGAAAATGACTTTTATGGTGTTGAAACATGTCTGTTAAACAAAAATGATTTTTTCGCATCCAAAAGGCTTTATGCTTTATACGAGAACTAAATCCGACCCAAGTCTAGCTGGAATTCTGTCGCTACTGCAATTTGAAAGGTCCTGCTTACTAATGGATGTTCAATAAGTTTCCGAACAAAATTTAAGGCCTCTGTTAGCCATTAAAATTGTGTCATTACCAAGTTCCGAAAAGATGCTTTTGTTGCGCTTTCGCTCATCTTTTGAATGGCATATCACATTCGTTTTGTGTTAGTTAAAATTTAGCAAACCACAACAATGAGTCAAAAAATAATCTCAGCTTTCTATTAAGTTATCAATCTCTGTTGCATGATTTTAAATTTATACTCAATATACAGATTGAGAGACTTTTTAAAAAGTCATCAATTTTTTAATGGCTCGTTCACGGACTGAGAATTTGTGAACATTTTTGTTTCATAGACGGCATCAATTTACGTTGTTTTTGCATTAATTCAACCTTCCTTATTTTAAATCATGCATCAAAAAGCAAGTGAGGTTGTACAAAAAAAATAATGCTTACAAAGATGATGTGGATTAGCTTAAGTTTTTCAAGAAGTATCAATAACGTGAACGATCAGATTGCCTGAAGGGGTATCAAAAGTTTGAACAGTAAAATATGCATGAAATATGGGTATTAAAAGTGTCGATAACGGAGAATTACTGAATGCTTATAGTAATGCTAATCGAGCAAATGTCAAAAGTTGTATTAAAGGTTTCGGTGGGATAAAATGACCGGAAGGTAGTAGTAATGCTGATCGGGGTAAATGCCAGTGTAATGCCAGTGTATAAGAAGTCTTTCGAACACACACACAAGCATTTGTTTAAATCAAACTTACATATTTTCTCTATTAATTACCCCCTCTCTATTAATTACCCCCCATAGGCACCCTGTATCTCAGCTCAAAAAAAATATTTTGCAAATATGTTTTTCGCGTTTTCTTAATCACCACGAACTTAGTTGATTCCACTTTTCAGATTTTGGTTGAGCGCCCAAAAATCTCAAAATAAAAAAAATTTCGATTTTTCAAGGGTTGAAAATAATTATCCCGGGTAATTAATAGAGAAAATACGGTATATCGATATATCAATATTTATGGTTATACGACACTTGCGCCCGGAAACTTGCGGCCGACACTTGCGGCCCGACACTTGCGGCCGACACTTGCGGCCCGACATTTGTGGCCGACACTTGCGGCCCGATACTTAAAGGTCCAGAAAAGCTATTTAAAAATGGTTGAGGGTTTTACTGGGAGGGGAAAGCCATAATACAGGGGCTAGGTATTAAGTAACTTATTTGCTGCTTTGCCATGTTTTTCAACATAGTAATTGGCGAAAAAAGTCTCTATATGCATTTTATGATCAAGAGTACTTCTCGGAATCATGTCTAAGGTAAATGAGTGCGCGCATCTCTGACTCTCAAGCCCCCTGCGCCCCCTTCGGTGGCTTGGAGTTGAGATGCGCACACCACATACCTTAGACACAAATCATTCGAAAGTGACTCTGGATGCACAAAAGCAGTATGCATACCAGAGTTTCTTTATGCGGTAGGCCCCAGTCAACAAAACTATGTTCAAATTCCATCTTTTTGGGGTATCCAGGTACCCTTTCAGGTTGGATTTCCTTGGGGACCAAGGCAAAAAGTCGAATTTCGGCCAAAAAAAATTTTCAAAAAATCCATTTTTTGTGTTGAAAAATGTAGAAAATAACTTTTTATCGTTTCAAGCATATAAAATAATAATAAAAAAATAAAACTGGTAGGCCACAGTATTCAAAACCATGTTCAAATCTTTGTTTTTGCCCGAAAAGCATTTTTCCTCCTGTTACAAGACCGGCCAAAGGCCTAGCCATCCATTAATTCAGTCTAGCACTCAAAGTGCTTGGCTCAGGCGAAAAGCCAACAAATCGAATCGAAAATTTCATCACTAAGTAACGGCCTGCAAATGTTGGGCTGCAAGTGTCGGACCGCAAGAGTCGGCCGCAAATGTCGGCGCAATTTTCCGGCCGCAAGTGTCGTGTCACCACATTTATATATGTAACTGGTGTAACAAAAATCCGAAAAATTGGCAAAAAGTTTCGTTTTGGTCATTTTTCAAGAAATTGATTCTTTCCAAAAGGCCATATCTCAACACTCAGATTTTCAAAAATTATTCTGTAATATGTTTTTTGTAGCTCTTGAGCTGCGCTACAACAAAGTGATACAATTTTGTAGTGACGCTCAAAATTCAATGAACATTTGACCAGTTAAAGTGATAAAATTGTTGGTGACCTTCTCAAAATGACCAGACAAGTGTTTGGAGCCAAATAGTGACTTATCCAAAATAGTCAAGCTGAAAGCAATATGCCATTTGAAAGAGGAGATTCAGGGCTACAAAACCTATTTTTTGGAATTTTCTCATCGTTAAATTTTTATTTTAAAAAGTGAGCTCAAAAGTTGCCCGGGAACTTTTGTTACACCATTATTATTATATGTTACATAAATATTTATATCAATTCCTAATTTTGCTAAATAAAAAGTTGCAATACTGAATTCTTAAATTCTTACTGAGATTTTTTGGGAACTTCATTTATATATGTATTCTGCGCATTTCAATACCAAGCATTTAAGCCCTAGCATAATTCGTTTTTCTTACTTCCTATTTTGTTTAGAAAATATAGCAAAAATTCCTTAAATATCGGCCGGCCTGGATGCCTTCTTTATTCTGATTGTTGAGTGAGTTTATCTGTTTAGGAAAGCCTTCTCTCTTTCCCTTATGTTTCCCAATGTGGGTCATTTGATAAGAAGTGTGTGCAAAAACATTCAAAATGTTACTACTCTGATGGTAGTGCAAGAGGATGAGCTGTATCTCTCTCTGCATGATTCTTTTCTTTCTGCTCTTTTTCTCTCTGCTCCTTTTTTAGTGGGCCTTGTTTCACATAAGTTTATTTTGCCACTTTTGGGTAATTTTAGTAAGACATTTTTCAGCAAATTTGGGGACAAAACTAATTACCAGCCAAAGAATTTTGAAAAGTTGACTAGCATTTTCATCACTTTAACTGGTCAAAAGTCTAATCCAGTGATTTACACTTTCACGACATCTCAGTACCATATGTAGTACAACTTAAGAGCTACAACAATCTTTTACAGAATCTTTTTTTTAATATGGATATTGAGATATGTATCGAAAAAAATCAATTACTTCAAAAAACGATTAAAATCCAATTTTTTCAAATATTCAGATTTTTGGCATTTTTTAATTTTTTTGCAAAAAGCCATATTTCAGTCCTCAGTTTAAAAAAAAAGTCTGTAAAGTGGGGTTTGTAGCTCTTGAGTTGGGCTTAGTAAACAATTGAGGGTTGCCCGTCCTCCAATTGCTCTTTGCAAGCGTGCGCAGTGGTCTAAGTGAAGGCGATGCTGAGCCACACACGGGAGGGTAGCGTAATCACTGTCCACAGGGGCTGGACCCTCCTGGTCGGAAAACTCTTCGAATCAGGAATGCTCAGGGAATCTGTCCTTCTGGCTAATAATATACGACGACGACGACGACGAGCCCAGAACTTCGGGTTAGTCCTTGGGCTCAGTGTTGACGGAACCGGATGGGATTGTGTACTGGGGGATCTGGGGTAGGAGTAATTTCCAATTTTATTTGGTGAGCACTCAAACTGGTAATTAAACCAATACAATCAAAATATGAGCACGGAAAATAGAACAAGCGTCAAAAGTAGAAGGAAAAACTTGAACAAATAATATGAACAAAATTAAAGTAAAAGTCAAAACACAAGTCTGGCACCTACGAAAATAGTTCTAAGTCACAAAATTCTACCACCTAATCCTGACAACAGTGTTTATCCTTGCTCGAGTAAAATAAATACAAGTGACACAATAAAAAATAATGCAAAGCCCAACGAAGAATTCTTCTAAGTCCTCGAAACACAAAAAATGGGAGTCTGGACTTAAATTTTGTTCGCAAAATAATACAGTCAAATGACACATTAAAAGTAAGCTGGCTCAAATGAAGCTGTGAGAAATATTGCAGCTAGACTTGGGCGGATTTAGTTCTCGTATAAAGCATAAAGCCTTTTTGGATGCGAAAAAAAATCATTTTTGTTTAACAGACATGTTCAACACCATAAAAGTCATTTTCATACCCAAACATGGTATTAAATAAAGGTCCCAGTCACGGAAATTTAACATAAAAGATCTCCGGAATGTTGAGTAATAAAGAGGTTAGAGCAGGGATCCAAGTGGTCTGAATTTTTCAGATTGTCTGAAATATAGAGGCCAAATCTGAAAAAATAAATTGATCTGAATTTTGTCTGAATTTTGAAAAATTGTCTGAAATCGTCTGATTTTGATTTGTAACTCTTCTTATCTTTTTGAAAGAAAAATTTATTTGCAGCGCTATTTATTGTTTATTTATCTATCTTTATCAGACAGCATTCTTGTCTACTTCTGCTACAATTTTAAGTGTGTTGTTCATTAGTAATTGTATTTGCTTCAGTATCGATGCCTCCTAAACGCAAGCTACTGTTCAAACCAGAGTACGAGAGATCAAAGGTATCAAGAAGAGCAAGAAGGGAAATGAACATGCATACTGCTCCGTTTGTGACACCACATTAGCCTTGGATCTACTGGAAAAGCAGCAATAGATGTCAAAAGAGAAGAATTTTGCTGGAAGTCCAAACAGTAAAAAGTTTAGTTCAAACGAAAGTTAATTTTGATCTCAATTGTGTTGAAATGTATAATTTCTTTGAAGAACAATCCATTGTTAAGGAAAATTAGATCATGGGAAAAGTACTTTTGATTGTTTGCTCACCGTTGGTTATTGTTGTTGATGAAGTTTTAATAAAATTTGGATGAAAAATTTACATTTGCAAATTGTCTGAATTTTGGAGCTTAGGTCTGAATTTTCGAGATTTTTGTCTGAATTTTTAGCTGGTCGACTTGGGATCCCTGGGTTAGAGCCATTTTAAAATCATCAAAAAAGTTGCGCCATCCTATATTATCAAAATGATACCACTTTTAGAATAAATGTTGTAATTTTATCGATAAATACTTTAGAATTAAAACCATTGTTAAAAAAACGAAAACTTGGATTGAACATAATGTTTGCATTTTGCATATTGAAATAAAACGATTTTTTAAAAAGATATACCTCTTGTGCAAGCTAAACTGAGCGATACAAAACTGCGAGAACAAATATAGTCAAGCAAACCAGAAAAAGGTAATTATATTTCATTTTAAGAGCCAATTTCTGTAATTTCAGACCTGGACCGTACTCAGAGTCTGATAGCGAATTTTGGGTATGCCACATAATTGCATCCATACCCTTCTCATGATATGTTGAACATGATGGTGCTGTTCATTTTGCTCTTTTCGTGTTTTTTGAAGTCACTTACTCAGGGACACCCAAATTCGGGATGTTGCCTAACAAACTTTTTAGCACATTACTTACATTTTTAATGAAGTCACACAAATATTTTAGCACTAATCTGCCTTACCCGATAAATCGAGCTGTTTTGGCATATGGGGTGTGAAACAACTGAGAAAACAGCCATTTTATATTAGGAATTGGAAAAACTGAAAATTAATTTCAACGTAAAGCTTTTACACTGCTTGACAAATCTTAAATTTTGACACCGGAATAATGTTCAGCATAGTTGATTTTCTTAGAAAACTACCATCTGAGCTTCTGACTCACTATTAAATGTTTAATTCCGCTCGAGACGATAAATATTTAAATGGAATTTTTCCCTTTTGTTCAAATATTTCTTGTACCGAGCGTAATTCAAAATTTAATAGTGAGTTAGTAACTCAGAGGGCAGTTTTCTAAAGGCGCATTTCCAATGAGGAGTCTGTTTGCTAAGATGCTAAGACAGGCTACTCACTAAGAATCTGCGAAACAGAATCCTCGCTTTTTTTCACTGTTTCCCAAAATTATTTAGTTGGTGTAGTTTTTTTATTTTCCAGTTGCTTATGTAGCTTCTCACATCATATAGTTGAGGTTTAGGGCTACCAAAGAGCTACTGACTGAGTAAACATTGCTTCAAAAACACAGATAAAATTTTAAGAATCTGCCCAAGAATCCTGACTCAAATTTGAGTGCGGATTCTTTGGCGGAGTCTTTCTTTTTGAACTTAATTTTTTCAACAACATCCACTTTATAATAGCTCATTTGGTAGCCCTAAATCTTGGCTACAAAATGGCACCAACAGAAACTTTTTTGAAAATTAAAAAAAAAGTTATGGTCGTTTCCGTGTGACATATCTGATTTAGCCTCCTCATTGTGTTTTCGCCTTAAGCAAATCAACCATGTTGAACACAATCCCGGTGTCAGAAATCAAGATTTATCAAGCAGCGTAAAAGTTGTAGCTTAAAATTGATTTTCAGTTTTCCCATTCATAACATAAAATGGCTGTTTTCTTAATTGTTTTCCCACGATATTGTTTTTTTTGGTGCAAAATGATTTCTTTTTGGTGCAATTTGCTTTCAATTATGGTTTTGCGTTTTTATATCAAATTTTTCAATCTTTTTCGAAAAATGATTACACCATCAGATAGCCCTGCGATTCTAGTTTCTGTTAAGCTATAATTTATAAAAAATATTTGCAAAATTTATCACATAAAGGTAAAAGTATGAAAGAGGTCAGAAACGGGTCAAGAACATTTAGCTTCTCTTCACTTAAGTTTTAAAGGGAAAATTTATGTTAAGCTATAATTTATCAAAAAATATTCGCAAAATTTATCACATGAAGGTAAAAGTATGAAAGAGGTCAGAAAAAATACTTAGGTTCATACTTTTACTTTTTTTGCGCCACATTTTACAAAGATATTGCAGCGAATGATATCTCGTCAGAACTAACTGGTGGACAAAAAGTCCTTGGACAAATTTTGAGCTCACTTTTTGAAATAAAATTTAACGATGAGAAAATCCTAAAAATAGGTTTTGTAGCCCTGAATCTCCTCTTTCAAATGGCATACAGTCAACTCTCGATATAGTGTAGGCTGGGGGACCAGAAAAAATCTACACTGTATCGAGGTTACACTATATCGAGGGTACACTTTAAGCCAGTTTGGCTTAGGTCTGACTAAATGAGGTTCAAAAAATATACACTATATCGAGATCTACACTATATCGAGGGTACACTGTATCGAGAGTTGACTGTATTGCTTTCAGCTTGACTATTTTGGATAAGTCACTATTGGCTCCAAACACTTGTCTGGTCATTTCGAGAAGGTTACCAACGTTTTCATCACTTTAACTGGTCAAATGTTTTATTGAATTTTAAGTGTCACTGCAGAATTTTATCACCATGTTGTAGCGCAGCTCAAGAGCTACAAAACCCATATTACAGAGTGATTTTTGAATATCTGATGGTTGAGATATGTCCTTTTGGAATAAATCAATTTTCTTGAAAAAATGACCAAAATCGAGAAATTGGCAAAAACTTTCATTTTGGTCATTTTTTCAAGAATTGATTATTCCAAAAGGACATATCTCAACATCAGATATTCAAAAATCACTCTGTAATATGGGTTTTGTAGCTCTTGAGCTGCGCTACAACATGGTGATAAAATTCTGCAGTGACACTTGAAATTCAATAAAACATTTGACCAGTTAAAGTGATGAAAACGTTGGTAACCTTCTCAAAATGACCAGACAAGTGTTTGGAGCCAAATAGTGACTTATCCAAATAGTCAAGCTGAAAGCAATATGCCATTTGAAAGAGGAGATTCAGGGCTACAAAACCTATTTTTAGGAATTTTCTCATCGTTAAATTTTTATTTCAAAAAGTGAGCTCAAAATTTATCCAAGGACTTTTTGTCCACCAGTTAGAATCGTAAGGCTACCTAACGGTGTTATCACTTGTTGAAAAAATATAAAAAAGTTGATAGAAAAACGCAAAACCGAAATCTTAAAAAATATTTGCACCAAAAAAGATTCAATTCGCACCAAAAAGGTTCAACTTGCACCAAAAAAATCAATTCCGTTTCCCACCCATACGCTCGCTTTATTGTGTAGGGCAGATTATGTGCTTTCGAAAACCAAAAGATTTAATACGGTCTGTAAAAGTAATTTTGAGAAACAGTCGACGCTCTCCATAACGGACCACCTCCATAACGAACAGCTTTCCATAGCAGACAGAAATTTTGGTTTGGTTGGTTTCTATTAAAATTACTGGAAGGAATGCTCAACATAACGGACGCTCTATAACGGGCAAAAATGCCGATCCCCAATAAATAAATAACTTTCTCCATAACGGACTATCTATATTTTCGCCCATATTTCAAAAAAACTTTTGCCTTAGCACGAAAATTTTCAGCCAATTTCTGCAAATGCGATCTATTTCGGCGAGGAAAGGCTTCTTGTGAAAAAAAATGTTGCCTTAGTTTTTTAGTTCTGTTTTTATGTTTTCGTTGCTTCTGCGTTACAAATATCGTTTCGGCATCAAAATGGCTACTCCTAGAAAAAGCGACTTGTGTAGAAGAAAAAGAACATTATCGAAGCAACACAAAAAAAGGCAAAGCAATTTGCTTGAGATAAATAAGCATAGACCTTTGACCCGAATTTCCAAGAAAATTGAAAATCGAAGGTGTCTGTGATTGCTGAGCTTGTGACTGCAGCGTGAAGTAGCAGTCGATGTCAAAAGTAGCCGTAGAGGTCCCTCCTTTCACACTACTAGATAGCTCTGTTCACAGGTTTTCAAATAAAGTAAAATATTTGTGTGACTTTTTTTAATTAGGGGTGTTTGACCACTTAATCGATAAAGAAAATAAACCTTAAAAAATATCCAAAGCTCTCTATAACTATCTATAATTATTCATGATTAAAAATGTCGCCCTCCATAACGACGCTCTGCATAACAGACGCTCTCTATAACGTACGACTGAGCCCGGTCCGTTCGGGTCCGTTACGAAGAGCGTCGACTGTACAAGCTTTTACAGTCAACTCTCGATTTACGCCACTTTGACTTTACGCACTCTCGTTTTACGCCACCCCGAAACTTATTTGATGGCTGGCTATCGAAGAAAACAAAGGACACTCAAAAATTCAAAGCACTTTTTTTTTCATTCCTTTAATGTTAACTGATGATATGGCCAGTACCCGGTGGAATGCGCTCGTGGAAAGAATCAAGTTGGCTGCAGACTCGCTGAAGAAGATGGAAGACGTCGTGGAATCCGGTAAGCAAATTAGCCCCTTTTCCTCGTTTACCGAAGTCGAGAAGTTGGCTGGCAGTACCCGAGGCATGGAAGGGTTCGTCAACCCGGAAGTGTCGTTGGGTCGAGTGGGAAGAACCGAAAAGGCGGTGTGCGGTATGGGTGTGGACCGAAATAGTGGTATGGTTTAGGACCAGAATGGGAAGGTGTTTGGCACCGAAAAACATTGTTCTTGTTAATCCTGCTATGGCAGGAGTCTTAGTCATTCAATAGTTTTCTAAAAACGAGACCCGAACCACAAGAAGAAACAACTAAAAAGCATGTTTTTGACATCATATACCGGAAAAAATAATCAGCGAGAAATCCTTATTTTCAAAACGAACAAAATTTTTAAAATTGTTTGAAGTGCAAGGCTTAGGAAATTTTTGAAGAAAACTCTTGTTCTTTGATTTAATTTAAGGCTAACATAGCCCTCTTAATATATTTGGGAAGCAAATGTTTTGTTTAGAGGTGTTATAAAAACATCAACGAAAATCAATTATCATTCGATTCAGCTGACCGTATTCGAAATTTAAGAGCATGAAAAAATCTCGAAGTTTATATTAAGCAAACTTAGCGATTTTAATCGATTTCATTTACGATTATATTTTCTTTCAATTTGTATGCATTCTCCGATTTTCGGTTTTTTTGTTTCAATCAAAAGGCTTTTCAAATCTAAGTCAATGACCCTTTTAAATATCCTCATGTCTGGCAGTCATTTGGACAAGGAGGCCGCCAGCGAGCAGAACCAGCGGCCTCCTTGTTTACATACCTCTCCCCATGCACTTCTATCTGGCCAGTGCTTCAAACCGCCCTTTTTTCTAAATCCCCATCTTCTACCTATACTGCGTCATTTGCATATACATTCATTTGGCTGAGAGTTCTTTTACAAGTCTTTATTCTCTATTTTATTTCCACAATATTTTTGACTTTTTTAATACTTTTTCCAGTCTTCCTGATACTAGTTCCGATCTTGCTTTTTGTATTTATATATTCTATTATGAAATTGAAATTTTCAATCCTTATTTTTTGCTTATAGTCATGAAAATAATTGTTTTTTAAATTAGGGATTTTAAAAATATTTATGTTTTTTTATTTTAAAACATTTTCATTTTCTAAAAGCTTATTCAAAATAAGTTATTAGTTTCAATTTTTATATTTGTGTATTATAAAAAAAACTTTTTATCTATTTTAAAAAATAACTTTTTTATATTTTGAAAAATAACTTTTTTGATTATTTAAAATTGGTTTAATGTTTGATGTGTTTAAATTAATTTTTAAATAATTAAAACGTTATTTTTCAAAATATAAAAAGTTATTTTTTAAAATAGATAAAAAGCTTTTTTTATGATACACAAATATAAAATTGAAACTAATAACTTATTTTTGAATAAGCTTTTAGAAAATGAAAAATGTTTTTAAATAAAAAACATAAATATTTTTCAAATCCCTAATTTAAAAAACAATTATTTCATGCCTATAAGCAAAAAATAAGGATTGAAATTTTCAATTTCATAATAGAATATATAAATACAAAAAGCAAGAACGGAACTAGTATCAGGAAGACTGGAAAAAGTATTTAAAAGGTTGGAAAAATTAGGGGGGAGAGGGGTTGGAGTGACCAACCTGCACTTTTGAATGCGGTGTATGAAAGCCAATACCTTCTGGTCGTACAGTCACATTTGAGCGGCTTTTTGGTAATGTGGACAAAGAAACACTTATTTTGTTACAGGCGGCTCCTTGTCCACATTACCAAAAAGCCGTCCAAATGTGACTGGACGGCCAGATAGCCATTGCTTCAGTTAGTTTCAACTCCACCTTCTTATATCTGCTTGTAGCAAATTCGGAATGGATGTCCACTTTATTAATTTTTTGGCAACTGGCAATATTATGAGCGATCTAGATTTTCGTATTTATTTTTCATTCAATAATCATTAACCTCACCGTTTCTTTTCCTATTCAAGATCTGTAGATTCTGGGTTTCTTATATTTGTCAATAGCGTTTGCATAACTTTTTTAGTATTGACATTTAGAATATGGTATTGAAAATTTTTTTTGATATTAATTGCAAAATTTTTAGCATTAGCTTTGACTCTAAACAACTTTTAATTTTTACTTTTCCAGTTATCTTTAGCTTCTGACTTCAAGTTAAATTCAAAAAATTAATGAAATTTAATTTTTTTTTGATATTTTAAAAATTTTCTTATTTATTTGAAAAAAGTTTTTTCATTTATTTGAAAAATTTCTTACTTGATTGAAATTTTTCAATAAAAAATCAAATCTTTGTATATAGATTTAAAAAATCTTTTTTCAATAAAAATAATTTTTTATTAAATATTAAAAATTTTAATTTTAAAACTCATAACAACAAGGCTTGAAATTAAAATCTTTAATATTTAATAAAAAATTATTTTTTATTGAAAAAAGATTTTTTAAATCTATATACAAAGATTTGATTTTTTATTGAAAAATTTCAATCAAGTAAGAAATTTTTCAAATAAATGAAAAACTTTTTTCAAATAAATAAGAAAATTTTTAAAATATCAAAAAAAATTAAATTTTCATTAATTTTTTGAATTTAACTTAAAGTCAGAAGCTAAAGATAACTGGAAAAGTAAAAATTAAAAGTTGTTTTGAGTAAAAGCTATTGTTAAAAATTTTGCAATTAATTTCAAAAAGAATTTTCAAAAGCAAATTCTAAATATTAATACTGAAAAAGTAGTTCGGAGGCTGGTCTTTAGTTTACGGGGTCTAAAATAGTAGCGGCATAGATCAATCATCCGACCTGTCACTTTGACAGGTCGGATGATTGACGGGTGGGTCGAGGTGTGAAAAAAACGGCCGGAATACGATGCTCCTTACTACTCACGTAAAAGGCTGGCTGTAAATGCGGTTTATTAGATGCAGAATTTCACGTAGATCATTTTTTAAAAATATTTGTACGGGTGTTGGGACGGGTCAAGTGACCTAAAAACCGGTTTAAAATCTACGACCATTTCAAGGAAAATGGGAAAATTTCCGAGAGGTAGAAATAATTTATCACTAGACTACAGCTATGACTGTTATATGTCAAAATGATCGCTAGGATCTGCCTTTTCGAATGAGTATATGCGAGCTTTAATCTGTTTGCAAAAAGTTGGACAACCAGCGTCCAACGCCCAAACCACCGTTTTCTCACTAGTCATATTTCCGCTTAAGGCCGCTCAGGAGCACGTTATAGCTGTGTATAACTGCTAAATGTTTGGTCAATACTTGTAGCGAAATTCAAAAGCTACAAGATAGGCGAAAAATCTGCACAGAAATTAAAGAAAAGTCACTCGGAAATTTTAGAAAAAGAGTTAAAACCTGCTGTTTTCTGGCACTGGGACTTGAAGGATACCTGGCTTGGCATATTCCTGGCCGAATTTCTATAAAAAATTTAGAGTGCAATATAGCAAAATGATCAGCACGAAAAATTCAACAGAACTAGTGCAAAGACTCACAGGACAACAAGCAAATGTAACAAAATTCAAGCCAAAACAATTTGACTCCAAAACCCTACAAAAAACCAGGGTCTTTTTGACGAAAATTCAGGTGGCTGTCACTTGATTTCGTAATTTTCTCAAAATTTTATAGGCATTTTTAAAAAATAAAAATAGCACGTGATAGAGCGAAAAAACTGCATAAGATACGATGTTTAGATCACAGGGAAGACAGCGTTTTCTCTTTTTGAAAGGATTGAAGAACCATGCTGGCAACCTTTTTTAGGAATAGACGATTCTGGTTTAATTTTGCTTGTGTTCAAATCGACACATGCCAGCATGGTTCTTCAATCTTTCAAAAAAGAGAAAACGCTTTCCCATTTTCCTTGAAATGGTCGTAGATTTTAAACCGGTTTTTAGGTCACTTGACCGTCCCAACACCCGTACAAATATTTTTAAAAAATGATCTACGTGAAATTCTGCATCTAAATAACCGCATTTACAGCCAGCCTTTTACGTGTTAAAGGGGAGCTTCTACGGCTACTTTTTGACATCGACTGCTACTTTACTTCACATAAAAAAATTTTCACATATTTTGTTTTCTTATTTCCGGTGTTTTTATACCTTTTTCTAGCTGGTATTTTTCTCTATCGATTAAGCGGTCAAACACCCTGATAGAAAATTATTTTTCAGAAAATCACACCAAATATAAGGTAAAACTCTACTAAAAAACCTGGGTAAAACCACGGTTTTAGTGTGAGAATAGTGTGATTTCATCAAAAACTTTTTTAATTAGGGTGTTTGACTGCTCAACCAATACAGAAAATCCTCAGCTATTAATCGGTGTATAAACATCTGAGATAAGAAAACAAAATATGTGAAAAAAGTGTTTGTGTGAAGTGAAGTAGCAGTCGATGTCAAAAAGTAGCCGTAGAGGTCCCCTTTCACACTACTAGATAGCTCTGTTCACAGGCTTTCGAATAAAGTAAAATATTTGTGTGACTTTATTAAAAACGTAAGTAATGTGCTAAAAGTTTGTGACAACTTCCGAATTTGGATGTCCCTGAGTAGGTAACTTCTGAGGTCTGTATCTAAAAAATGAAACACAAAAGAAACAAAATGAACAGCATTAACGTGTTCAGCAAATCGTGAATAGGGTATAGATGCAATTATCTGGCATACCCAAAATTCGCTTTTGGCCTGCATGGGTTCAATATTACAGAAAATTACTCTTAAACACTATAAAAAAGCTTCTGAATATAAAATTCATAGTTATGAATCATAATGCTAGCTTACAAAACATCTCAAAGGAACAATAAAGAATATAAATATGCTTTTCATCAAAAGAAGCGGAAAGTATTTTTAAATACCAATGTTAGAGATAAAAGTTTAAAATTTTTTATATCATTAAAATAAAACCACAGTTTGTTTAACATAAATAATATATTATATACACGATTATATTTTTGTTGGTTGAAAAAGTTATTTTCCAAAATTTTTAAGTGCTGGATGGTTGAGTGCAGACTGTGGTTGTTGACTGGCTCATAGCCTAATTCAGCAAGTGCTTTTTTGGACGGAATATGTGTGGTGGTAGCTCATAACGTCCACTTCCATTTTAGTTAATCTAGGCTCACTTCCAGACAGCTTGTGCATTTTCTCCATGCAAAAAACCATGCTCTAAGCTAGTAGAGTGCAGCGAATAAAGAACAATGGTTAACCCCTGATTGACTTGCGCTTGAATGATGGCTTCCGGCTGACCCTTGAAAAGACCTGGACCTGAAAATAGATCTGAACCCTAGACCTGAAAATGAGTGAAGTGCATGTGAAATGAAAGTAGGCAACCCTCACCAGCTTCTTGAAGTTAACGTGCTCTGGCAGTTATGTTACTCAAACCTAGCCATACTTTCATGGGTGTAGAGCACGAAGGCACATAGAGAGTTACATCTTTTTTGCAAACAGCCTGGCGAAGTCTATATTTCACACACAGAGAGCAAAAGTCCTGACATGACGTTACATGTATTAACGACTTTGACAAGATGTTTGCAGATTAGGCGAATTGTATGAAAAAGTCAAACTAACCTGGCCAGAGAACCTAAAATCATAAATAAAAGCTTCTGAAGATAACGTCTCAAATACGAAAGATGAAGCCAACCGACGCGTGCATACCGCGATTGTTGGACATCATCAACACAGCTCCGGAGATTTTATTTGACATTTACCTGAAAAACGAGAAAAAAAGCCGTCAAAAGTGTGTACAGGGTGTTTCAAAAAAACTCCGCCATTTTTTAATTTAATTTAAATTAATTTTGAAAAGCAATTTTTGAATGTAGGTCATATGTTTTTCACTCCTCTGCAATATCTTTCATAAATAATAACATTTATAGTACAGTATGTTTAACACCTGAGAGGACCTAATATGCGGAGATTTCCAAAAAATACTGAAATCGGCGGGCAAGGTTACGTACTCCGATTTTTTTAATGGGGAATTTTTTGAAACACCCTGTATATTGGGTAAAAGCAAGGTAAAATGTACTATATAATAAGATAGCTGAGTCTTCGAAAAACATCTCAAATCAATACGGGAACAGTACGACGTGGTGCGAATCCAAAAAACCGACATTAAAATCGCGTTCAGCGTCCATAACTACCCCTAGGAGGGAATAAAAACGTGTAAACGCAGTAAGAGAAAAAAATTAGCGGGCATTTTTCCAGAAATTAACGGGCATTTTTCTAAAATTAACGGGCAAAACTGAATACCAGCCTTTGGAAGGCTGTGAGCCAAAAATAAATGAAATTCGTAAGGCGCGAATTTAAATATAAATAGCTAGGGACCGGAATTATATGCTTAAAAGTGAGAAATATGCGCATAAAATATACCTAAAAACATCGAAATATGCCCTAAAAATCGCAAAATATGCTGAAAAATTGACAAAATATGCCCTAAATATTAAGGCGTAAAATTTTTTTATAGGCTGAATTAGGCTGTTTCGCAGATAAAAACATACTTATCTGGCCTTTATTATCAAAAAAATATATTTAAGATTTTTTAAACAATACATAATTCATCTTGGAAAATGATTGAAATTTTCGATCCCCTTTTTTATTTTGATACTATAAAATCACTAGTTCAACAGTTTACATAAAATTGGCTATTAAGTGGCTTGCAAGTGAAAATAATTACTTTGAAAAATAATTGACATTTTGTCATTTTTGCCATTTAAATCACTGAAACAGGACTAAAATAGTCTTAAATTGGATTTATTAAAAATTTAAGAGATCACTTAAAAGGTGTTAAGTTAAAGTTGTAACGCCGCACAAACTTTGTACTTTGTCAAATCTTGTAAAAGTGCGTTTTTCAGAAGAGGACAACTGTTTTCCTAAAAAAGAGTTTGACCGAAAATAAATTTTTGCTTATGGGTATCAAGGTGGTTCAGCTGAAAAGACTACGTTAAAATAAGAAAAAAACAAAAATTTAGCATAGATGACTGATATTCATAATTTTCAAGCAAAAAAAGTCAAAATATGACCAAAATATGCCTCGAAAAGTCAGAATATGCAGTAAATATGCAAATATGCTCTAAAACGCAAAACATGCCAAAATATGCTGTAAAAAACACCATAATAACGCTCGAAACCTAGCTAAAACGCGTTTCCAAGGTGTATTTAGTCCAAAGCATATTAGAAAAAATATGCAAAAACATATAAATCCAGTCCCTATAAATGGCACAAAAAGTACCAAACGGCCCTTTGCCAAAAATTGCAATTTTCATGCAATTTTGAATCAAAGAGGGGATAAAGCAAATTTTTGGTACAATTTAGTACCCGTCGGCACAAATATTTCAAACTTTTCCTTTAAAATTTGAGTAAAGATGGCGTTAGGCGAATTGATCGACACCGAATTAATCTACACCAGTGTTCTCAAAAGTCATAGGCATAATGACAAAGTCATAAGCAGAAGCATAATTTCAAAAGCAGAGGCAGGATTTGACTAGAATTTTGACTGTAATTCTGCCTCTGCTTTCGAAATTATGCTTCTGCTTATGACTTTGATATTATGCCTATGACTTTTGAGAACACTGATCTACACCGAATTGATCGACACATTTTTATATTATTTTAATATTTTTTGTCTCGTGAAGAACTACTACCATTTTAAGCCTTTTTCTATAATCCATTCTCAGTTCTACTGGATAATCCATGCACCAACCAAATCAAGTGGTCGTTCACTTGGTGCGACTTTTTTTTATGAATTTGGGGTTCCAAAACCTGCTTTTTGCACCACCGTATTTCCTTTAATAACGGCCGCCTTATTGGACGGCCGCCTTATTTTTTGGACGACCCTTTACACTTGTCCAAACCCATTGTTCAATAGCTCATTTTGTAGCTTAGGTTTTTGGTTTCCATCATTGTGAAACACCGACACCGACTTCTTTACAAAAATTGACTCTAAATTGGGTTTGAAGTCAAAAAAATGTCCGCTCCTTGTATTTTCCAACTTTTATCGAAGAAGAATATCACCACCTTTCTGGATATATTCCGGAATATTCCCAAAAGATGATCACCGGTGATTACCCAACCCTATTTTTACTAATGAGAAGAGGAAAATTATTTTTGAATTCGCGCAATGCAGGCTTGGGAATTATCCACAAGTCAAAGTGTTCTCCTTACGTCTCACTGCCGGATGATTTGGCTAATACAGTTAAACCTCGTCTTAACCCCCAACTTAACAAACTTTTTTTTGAGTTTGTTGATAAGTTTACTTATACTTCTGGCAAAGTAGCCGATCGAAGGAAATCGATATGAGCTAAAATTGCCATTCTCAGTGACTTGGGCACTTTCGATTCTTTGAGCCTTTTTTGTAATTCTTTTCTTTGGCATGCCAGTAACACATTGATCTCTGAGCACTATTCCATACCTCGTTGGCAGCTGAAACAATTTTTTCAAACTCAATTACAGTAGCGGACAAAAAAATTGAACACATGGTTACATTTTATAAATCGTGAAAGTTTTGGAATTTTTCCTGCGTGTTGAAAGTTCTGTTAACGGCAAAGATGTAGCATTTTTCTTCCTTTTTCAAATGCTTAGTTCAATTTTTTAATTGTCAGGCTTTGACATCGTTGTAAATTCATTTTTCTGATACGAGTCCATTTTATACCGGACAAAAAAAATTGAACAGGCAACCGCAATAAACAGAAACCGCAATAATCTCAAAAAATTCATTTATTTCACACTATTATTTCGTAGCCCTGTTTCTTAGCTACAATTTGGTGGGTCAAACTTCTATTTTTGATAATTATGGAAAAAGTTATGACCATCAACATAAAAGTGTCAATTTCTAGTCAAAATAAAGAAAAATCTAAGGAAAATGACTGTTTAGCCACATAAATAATAGCTTTTCTCAAAAAATTTTGATGAAAAATTACATTCAATGCACCATTCGAAAGCTCTTTGATTTCTCTACAAAATGACACGTCGACTGTTTTTTAGAAAAAATACAGGGCTGAGAAACGGACAGTTGAAGTTACAAAAAGTGAAAAACCCTCTTTTTGCCTTATTTTTAGCGTTTTTTGTCTTGTCTAAATTCAACTGTCCGTTTCTCAGCCCTGTATTTTTTCTAAAAAAAACAGTCGACGTGTCATTTTGTAGAGAAATCAAAGAGCTTTCGAATGGTGCAATGGATGTCATATTTTCACCGACATTTTTTGAGAAAAGCTATTATTTATGTGGCTAAACAGTCATTTTCCTTAGATTTTCCTTTATTTTGACTAGAAATTGACACTTTCATGTTGATGGTCATAACTTTTCCATAATTATCAAAAATAGAAGTTTGACCCACCAAATTGTAGCTAAGAAACAGGGCTACGAAATGATAGTGTGAAATAAATGAATTTTGTGAGATTATTGCGGTTTCTGTTTATTGCGGTTGCCTGTTCAATTTTTTTTTGTCCGGGTATAAAATGAACTCGTATCAGAAAAATGAATTTACAACGATGTCAAAGCCTGACAATTAAAAAATTGAACTAAGCATTTGAAAGAGGAAGAAAAATGCTACATCTTTGCCTTTAACAGAACTTTCAACACGCAGGAAAAATTCCAAAACTTTCACGATTTATAAAATGTAACCATGTGTTCAATTTTTTTTGTCCGCTACTGTATAAACGCAGATTTACCTGCTGTTATTGAGTGGTCACCATCTGCCATCACTACAAGCGGTTCATATCCTTCAGCTTTGATTGCCAACAAAACAGCTTGTAGTACCATTTCGTCTCATTTGATGATAGTGCAAGAAAGGTTAGACGAAACACTTCATTGGCATGGTCGGGCGACGAATCCTTAGCACAGCAGGACAAATAAAATTTTTTCTTTCTTTGTAGATGCATTCATAGCTCTCGACACTGTGCTTATCTCCAACGATAGGCTTTCTAGCCCTAACATATTTCAATAAATACTGAGTAACACAGATAACAAAAAAACTTACAGTCTCTATTTACTGCTTGACCAACGATTGTCAGGGAGCTTTTCCAAATCTTCCAACTCGTCTTCTGCATCTGAACCTTGAAATTTTGGATCACGGTGTTTTGGATATCTTAACCATGTGAATGGTAAAGTACCACCCTTTTCTAGTACCAAAACACTTAATTCTAGTACCAAAATTATCATTTTTTTGAACTTTTTTCTTTTTCTCTTCACTTTTTAGGTACACTTTTAAAATTTTTTAAACTATCGTGTAGCCCTGAATCTCAGCTACTCAACAAGATATCTTTTTTCAGTAAAAGATTTAAAAAAGTTGGAGATTTAGGGGTCTGAATAGAGGAACTTGGTCGAAAAAGTTACTTCATACAAAGCTCATAATCTTCGTATCTTTAAAATCTTTTACAGGAAATTGAAGTCTAATTAGAAATCTGAGATTCAGGGCTACACGTTCATGTGTCAAGAAAAAAATCTCTAACTTTACAAAGAGTTTTTCTATGCATGTTAAATTTTAGTACTAGAAAAAGTAATTGGGTACTAGAAATAAGTATTTTGGTACCGGATTTGGTCACTAACCAATTGTTGATCCTGGTACTGATTTGTTCTATGATTTACTGTCTTCTTTGGCATCAAAATGATGCGCAGATCCGGTCCCCCAGAGGTTTCGTTAAGACGAGCTTTGACTTATGAAATAAGTATTCAAAGTGTTTTTTACGTTGGTGATGTCAAATTGTTTTCTGTAGGTGTCTACATAGGTCGAAGCATAATCTGACTCGCCTATGCTTCGCTTATTTATTTTTGCTTGTTTTTTTTAGTAAAAGCCAAGCTAATTGCGACCAAAAATGCGTGACTTTTCGATTGTGTTGTTGATGTTGGCTGCTGTTGCCAGCTTTCTGCCAGGACCATCTCATGCTTACTTTATACACATTGATGCCAATGAGGTTAGTTTTTTGGTTACCGTAATTCCTTTAATAGAGCCCCGGGGGCTCTATTAGAAGCATGCAATTTTTTCAAACTTCAAGTGGTTCAAAACTCGTGTTTTAATTTACTGTTTGAGCTATGTAAAAAGTGCCTGTTAGATTTTTGAAATCCCTCGCGGCACTTTTTACACAGCTCAAACAGTAAATGAAAACAGAAATTTTAGACCACTTGAAGTTTGAGGGGGGGGGGGGGTTCTATCAGAGGGGGGGGTGCTCTATTAGAGAAATTACGGTATTTACAGAAACAATCTAAAATATTAATTTATATGCAGGAGCAGTGCTTTTTCGACCGAGTTACGTCTGGAACCAAATTAGGACTGATGTTTGAAGTAGCTGAAGGTGGTTTTCTCGACATCGATGTGAAGGTCGGTCCTTTTGTTTCAGTTTTTAGAACTTTTCATCAGTTCTGTTATTTTTTATAGATCACTAGTCCGGATAATAGAGAAATCTACAAGGGAGAACGTGAAAGCTCTGGCAAGTACACTTTTGCAGCTCACATGGATGGGGTCTACACTTACTGCTTTTCAAATAGAATGGTATATTATATCCTGTCTGGTTATTCAAATAATGTAGTCAATTTTTTAAGTCCACGATGACGCCTAAAGTTGTTATGTTTACAATTGACATTGCGCCGGCCGGAGAGCAGCATGCTGCAGCGGCTGGTGATGCAAACCACGATGGTATTAACTGTATTATAATCACCAAAAAGCCTCTTTCTTTATTTTAGCAGAGAGCCAGAAGTTAGAAGACATGATCAAGGAGCTTTCAAGCAGTTTGACAGCCGTCAAGCATGAGCAGGAATACATGGAGGTTGGTGCATTAATCTTGCGAAGGTGATGTGTGTTACAAAGAGATCTGGTTAAGGTCAGGGAAAGAGTTCATAGATCCATCAATGAGAATACCAACAGCAGAGTCGTGCTCTGGGCAATCTTTGAAGCTGTAGTGCTTGTTTCAATGACCATTGGACAGATTTACTACCTCAAACGCTTTTTTGGTGAGACTCTTCATATTTCACACGATTTTTGACGATGTGGTGTTCTTTATTTCAGAGGTGCGCCGTGTCGTATGATGGGTTCATAAGCTCAAGCCTGGATGAAAACAATGGGTGCCTTATCTTTGCTTTCCACCATCAACATTGCTCTTGTCTCTATGCTCTTTTAATTGCTTCTGTTAGATCGTATTAATGTCGTCGTACCATCTCTATTTGAAACATCTGTGGTTACATGCAAAAGTGGAAATAAATTTGTTGATTTTGCGCGCTGTAATGGAGGGAATATTTTTATGTCGATTTTGGGCATTTTCAAGTTTGCGGCTTCTGGGCTTTTTGAAATTTCACTGAATCCTATATCTTTAAGCATTTTTCCGCAAAAATAATCCTTAAAGGGCCATTGCCGTCCCCGACAGCGGTTGTCCCCGCCAATTCAAATTTTTTTCTTCATCGTTGGATTTACGTACGAATCTTTCAACTTAGTTTCTAACAAAACCATACCTAAAATTAAATTCTAGACCTTGTTCTGTTAGAAACCAAGTTGAAAGATCAGTACTGAAGTTGAATGATTAGGCACGAAAATTTGAATTGGTGGGGACAGTTCAAAACAGGTGGCAATGTCCCTTTAATAGAGCGATGAATTTTATTGAAAATAAGAAAGTGTTATGTGCGCTCTTTCTTAGGTGTCGGTTATGTGTTCAAAACCAGCTTAATATTTACAGTTTAAAGGACCATTGCCGTCTACGGCCACGGAAATTTGGACTTTTTGAATTGGCGGGGGACACCTAAATTACTGCGAAAATATTTTTTGAATTATTTTTTATTTTCATTTTTAAGTTACAATTTATGTGTATTGGCCGAAGCGAGTCTTCCAGACTTACAAGTAAGTTGTAGTGCAGTGGCTGTGTTAGATCTTGTCCGATCTGGCAATGTCAACCAACGTTGGGCTCGACTAGTAGATTGTTCAAAATTTTGGAAAAATTTCAATTTGTAAACAAAAAAAAAATTAAAAAATATTTTCGCAGTAATTTAGCTGTCCCCCGCCAATTCAAAAAGTCCAAATTTCCGTGGCCGTAGACGGCAATGGTCCTTTAAGTTTGATGCCAAACATGATATCACAAGCTTAGTGTGATTGTGACAGGGATGTGCATGCGCTGTTTTACGGACTTTCTACTCCGGTCTTGTAATTCGCCTTTTTCTTCTTTGTAATTGACTGACATTCAGGGATATCTTTATATGAGCTCTGGCCGCTATTCTGCACCTTTTTCAAGCTGATCTATGAAAGTCTGTTTTTTAGTCATTTTCACGGGCTTTTACCTGCTCGTCTTGCAAACAATTGCAGAATAGCGACCAGGAGCTTATAGAAAGATAATCCTACTGCTTAGATTTAAAATGACAAATGGCTTCGTAATTGTCATGTAAGAAAAAAATGGACCAAGAAACCGAAATGTTAAGCCCGTAAAACGGTCCGTGCACATCTCTCATCGTTAATTATTTTTGTCTGTTTTGGTAATTTAATTTATTGTCTCGATTGCTGAATTTTTGGTCAATAAAGTGGTTTCTCAAATCTATCCTAGCAAAATTAAAAGAATGAACTTAAAACCCTAAATGATGAACAAATTTTCACATTTAAAACACAATCACTTTTGCCGTCGTTCTCGATCCAAGTCATGAGCGCACAATCATTAACTAAAATTAAGAGCCAATCAAACAAATAAGAAGAAGAAGAACACTTTATGGGAGACATGACCTCGAACTCCATTCATAATCTTCTATTTGGCGTGTCGCCTTTTCACATACTGATTGATGATAATCCAAATGATAATTTCAAGAAAGTGGAGCATGTCTTCAAAATGGAACACCTGGTTTTGACTGTTCCTTTTTTTGCAAAAAAACTTGGAGCTTACTTTTTAATCAAACGGTTTAATATTTTCGGCGTTCCAGTTTTCGGATTCAGGATTGTTGTTTCAGTAAAGAAAACAAAATTACAATTTTACGAGTTTTCATGAAAAAACTTTTTAGGATGCAATTTTGTTGGTTTGTTCAATGGTGTCCTTGATAGCCCACATTGATTGCTCCTTAATTCGCCTCATTTTTGTAACCTAATTCGTTTTGATTGTGCAAGCCGAGGAGGGTGAATTGCTCCCCCTAATTCCAATGTCACACAGTTAAGTGCTGAAAAAATGCGTCTAGTCTACCCTATACTCACCTGAATGGTTTGAGTGGATAAAAGAAAACCCCGCTGCAGTCACCACAATTGTTTGGCTAAACTTTTTGTTGCTCATCCTTCTTTGATTGCGCAAGTACACAAAAACGCCCTAAAGGCAGGCGATGGATGGAGAAGTCGTTCAAGAGTCCACTGGATAAAAGGAGATATAAACCGCAACCTTGACACTGAATTTTTAACGGTCAAAAAAGAAATCAGTGGGGCGTCTCTAGTGGCACTTCTTTTTCTTCCCCTTTTCATGTGAATCAAACGATTTTTTTGGATTCATTGTTATATTTATTCTTATTGTTTTGAGTTATTTTGTGTAAGAAAGAGGTTTTGTTTGAGTTAGCAATGTTAATTTAAGCCTTTGGAATAGGGTTGTCGAGTCGAGGCCTCTATTTCGAGTTTTGGACTGGAAAAATCGAAAATTTTCGAGTTTGAAGTCGTTTTTTTTTCGAGTTTCGAGGCCTCGAAAAAAATTTCTAGTCATTTTTTCAAGTTTCGAGTCCTCGATTTCGAGTTTTAGACTCGAAAACTCGAAAATTTTCGAGTTTCGAGTTTCGGTTCGAGTCAAGGCCTCGAAAATATCGAGGCCCCGAAAACCCTACTTTGGAATAAATTTTGCGGTAAATTAAAATTTTTTCCAAATCGACTAGATAAACAAGTTCCAAACTTAAAGGGCATGGTCACCCTCACACCTGTTCAAAGTATGTCCCGGCGAAGACTCCCCGCCCTTCAAGAAGTTTTCTGAAACATTGAACTTCTGCACGGATTTTTCAACTTGGTTTCTAACAAAAAAGCCTAGAACTTAATTTTAGGTATAGTTTTGTTTAAAACCAAGTTGAAAAATCCATGCGAAAGTTCAATGATTAGGAAAATTTTTTGAATTGGCGGGCACCACGTGTGAACATGCTCCTTTTAAATGGCTCAAACTATTTTCGCCCAGTAAAAGATTACTTTTTATCAGTAAATTATTTATTTTCACCAGTAAATCACTTATTTCTACTAATGAATTATGGTGGCTTGTGCAATTCAAGTCAAAATTGGGAAGTTAGGCAAATTTAAGCGGATTTCTCCTAAATCACCTTAATTAAAGGGAAATCTCATCCCTACAACTAGATATAGGCCTTTTAAATGACTTCTAGTTCGGACATCGTTCGGGCAGGAGTAGTGTGGGCAAATCACTTTGGGACAATTCAATTTGGGCCAAAATCAATTTGGGTCAAATCACTTTGGGACAATTCAATTTGGGCCAAAATCAAATTGGGTCAATTCAATTTGGGCCAAAATCGAATTGGGCCAATGCAAATTGGGCCAAGATTTTTAGTCAAACAGCTACGGCTAACTCCAGAATAGGGGCATGTTCACCCAAATGACCTGAAAAGTCGAACGCTTGTCTTTTTTTTTATCTAAAATTATGGTAAAATAAAGGTATACACCCAGGTGGATTCGAACCAGCAACCTCTACATCACCCATAAGAATCGCTCAGAACTCCATCTGGAGTGACCAAACCAAGTGGTCCACCACTTGGATCAAAAATTTTTTTACGTTTTCGAGTTCCAAAACAATTTCTATATACTAATTCAAGCACGCTGAAGATGGTTTAACAGTGGTAAAATTACGTTTTATGGTGAAATTTTGAGTTATTGCCAACGATAGATTTTGACAAAATCAATCGTTGGCAATAACTCAGAAATTTCTCCATAAAACGTAATTTTACCACTATCGAACCATATTCAGCGTGCTTGAATTAGTATATAGAAATTGTTTTGGAACTCGAAAACGTAAAAAATTTTTGATCCAAGTGGCGGACCACTTGGATCAAGTTTGGCCATCCAGGTGGACACCCAATTGGGGAAGGGTTAATGTAGAGGTTCGTATACAAGTCACCGAGGTTGCTGGTTCGAGTCTCCTTAAACGTAACTTAATTTTTTAACTCCATTTTTTAGGCCATCCAGGTAGACACTCACCTGACCAGGAGGTACCTACCCCAGGAGTTGGAGTTAGGGTGGGTCGATTTTTGGGCCATGGTTTGATGTGGTTTAGATACAATCTGAAAATTTTTCGGAAAAAATGCAAAAAATTATCAATTATGTCAATAAAGACTTTATTATAAAGTACAGAAAAAAATCAGAATGAAAGTCTAATAAAAAATTGCACCGGTAGCATTGCTGTTTGAGTCAAAATCTTGGCTCAATTTGATTTAGGCCCAGTTTGCATTGGCGCAATTTGATTTTGGCCCAATTTGCATTGGCCCAATTTGAATTTGGCCCAAATTGAATTGTCGCAAATTGATTTTGGCCCAACTTGATTTTGGCCCAAATTGAATTGGCCCAAATTGAATTGTCCCAAAGTGATTTGACCCAAATTGATTTTGGCCCAAATTGAATTGTCCCAAAGTGATTTGGCCCACACTACTCCTGCCCCATCGTTCCATCGAGCAAAGATTTGGAATTTAAACTTGTTTGATGTTACTAAAGTGCGCAGCGAGCAATTGCGCAATTTCAAATTGCGAAATTCAGATTGCGCAAAGTTCAAATTGCGCAAATGCAGATTGCGCAAATGCGAATTGCGCCAAAATCAAATTGCGCAAATGTAAATTGCGCTAAAATCAGCTTACCACATTTCTTCTTAAAAACCGCCATGTCGGATTGTTACAGAAAACAAAAAACTCAAATGAAAATAGCATCACGGTTTTGATTGAGAATTTATGGTCTAACAATATTCCTAGCAATGTTAATCCTTATCAAAAATTTGGCTTGATTTGCATTTGCGCAATTAGAACTTTGCGTAATCTGAATTTGCGCAATTTGAAATTGCATAATCGATCGTTGCCCATTATAGTAACACTAATCAAAATAACAGGAATTACAAATCACAAAAGAACTTTTAAATAGACATAACTTTGATTCGGCCCACAGATAACTGTGAGAGATGCTAAAATTACGGCATCGAGAGGAAGCAAGTGCCGTTTTAATAACTCACCTTAACATTTCTGAGCAAATGTGATGAATCCACTTTGCATGCCAATCTCCCTTCCATCCACTAAAAACCAAAAGATTGTGAATAAAGATGCATTTTGTAAACAGTTGTTTTTTAAACCTATAATGATCTTTGCTTGTAGTGGCTGTGTTATAGTGGCAGGGAAGTTGTTCTTTTTGTCTTCTCCTTCTGGTTGAATAACTGGCCGAGTTTTATTGGTCTGGAGCCAGCTGGGTGACTGACCATATTACTGCAAGTTTAAGACAGAGACGACAGCAGGAATCAGTTCATTTATTGAATATACCGAAATTCTCATCTCAATACTATTATTGTGCTTATTTTAGCAGGAGATACGCTAGTAAATATCTCACCCATCAATTTTTTCAACTCATAGGCATGCGCCAACGGCTCAGCCTTTTTCCAACTAGGAATTTGTGTGGCCAAAAAGTGGGACCATCCACTTCTACTCCAGAACAACTCAAATTTATATTGCCCAAAACTAAATCAGCATATTGTAGTAGTCATCTAAGGCCTGTCAGAATGAGCCTTCACCTATTTAATAGATCCTTCTATTTGTACATTCTTTTGCTACTGTTGATGGTCTTCACTTCATCAAGTGAAGCATTTAGTAAAAGCTTTGTGAACACCTCCATGTTAGACATGCGCCCAACTTTTGTGGTCAATTTCGATATGTCCACAGTCATATGTCAACACTCAGCAGATGCACAAGACTTGCACTTGCATGACATTTCCATACTTTGTGATGGAAAGATGGATTGTTATGACAATCCGGCCATGCATGATGAAAGCTTTCCGTATTGTGGTAAGTGCTACTACAGTAGATCCTTCATTCAAAACCTAGCTATGAGATATATTTTCACAAAATAAGATTGTAACTTTTGTAATCTTGGAATTGGATATTACTGCAGTAAAATATAAAACGAACTAAACGTTTGGAAAAATACACTGCTAGGAAGGTTCCTCAAGTAGTACATACTCGTCAAATTTACAATTTCGGTTTTGTTCATAGAGTCGGCTTATGCACGAAAATTGATCAAAAGTTGATACTAGGGCTATACATTAGGAATAATTCAAGATTCAGATCTAATTTTTTTAGATCTACAGGATGTCCAATAAAGTCCAATACAGGGTGTCCAATAACTGCATCTTCGGAAATTTTGTTAAGGACTTCCGCGGACCGGTAAAATCTCCAAAAAATTGAGGTTTAAGCCATCAATTAAATAAGTTAAAGGACCATACGAGTTGATATTCGTCCACTGAGATAAAAAATAGGTATAACAAATAAAAGTGGTACAACCAGGTTTCTTGTTTATTAAAACAACGATAAGCATGTGGGTCCCGATAACATATAAAACCTGAGATCCGAAAAAATAGGCTGAATTTTAGTCACTTTAAAGGGGCATGTTCACGCTAATAAGACGTGGTGCCGAGAATTCAATTTTTTCTTAATTATCGAACTTCTGTACGGATTTTTCAGCTTGGTTTCTAACAAAACTTTACCTAAAATTACATTCTAGGCTTTGTTTTGTTAGAAACCAAGCTGAAAAAACCGTACAGAAGTTCAATGATAAGGCGAAATTTTTTGAATTGGCGGGTGACAGTCCCAAAGGCGTGGCCATGGCTTTTTAAGATTAAATCTGAAAAATGGCTGAATTTCAAACTTCTGACGATTCATTGTAATTTGAACCTAAAATTGGTCGTAAAAATCATATAAAATTGACTATATGTTTAAGTCTAATTACCTCTAAACTGGCCAAACAAGCCAAAAAAAAAATAGTGTGCCACCATGTGGGATTGAACCTGCGACACCAAAAACACCATTTTGGGCCAAAAACGTGAGCACTTAGGCACTGCGCCATGGAAGCCGCTTTTTCAAACCTAAATGGCTTCCCCCCTCCCTTTAAAAAGCCATGCATTTTATGAAGTTATAAAATTCTATTTTGTAGAAGGCAAATGCAACTCCACATGCAGTAATCGAGGAGCTTGTCTTTATGACGGCGAAAACGCACAATGCTACTGCAATTCTGGAACGCACGGCAAAATGTGCGAGCTTCCAGGTTATTTTAAGCTTTTTTTTGTTAACAGTTTGAAAACGTTAGTTTGTAGACGTGAATGAGTGTGCAGACAAGCCTTGTCACTGGCTGGCCCATTGCAAGAATACATACGGCTTTTACAAGTGTCAATGTTTTACTGGCTTTAAAGGGGATGGCTTCCATTGCTCTGGTTGGTTTTATTTTGTATAAATTCTTAATTTTATGGTCGATTTTTGTGTGTAGATATTGATGAGTGTGCAGAAGGGATTGCCCAGTGTCCATTACACTCAACATGTGTAAATTTGCCTGGGACTTACCTGTGCAACTGCACTAATGGATATGCTCAGAAAGGAATTCCTGTGGACAAGTGTGTTGGTAAGAATTTTTTTACATGCTGCCTGGGAATTATGCCCAGCCATGCTCAACAAAACTATGTCCAAATTCTACGCTTTTTTAATCTTTTATTCTTCTGGTGCCGAACCACCTCCTAGGAGTCGTCTAATACCTGAGTAAAAATGAATATATCATTGATTTTTTTGGATGAGTAGTTTTAGTTGAAGCCGGTCTTCTTATAAGCAAGCTCAGCATCAAAAACTAAAAAATTGCAGAAATTGAACGAGTACCCTCATAATTTAACTACACCTGCGACAGGAGTACACTATACAGCAGACCTCAAAAATGCCAAAAATCATCTTTTTCGACGTTTTAGCTGCCAAAGCATACTTAAAACATATTTAAAGGGCATGCTCGTCGCCGATGGAATATTTTGGCATAGGGACGTTTAGCGGTTGGCGGGACAAATGTCCCAAAAACCACTAAACGTCACACCAAAACGCCAAGCTTTTGAATTTTTTAAATTCATTATGACTTTTAGGATGGTCGGGTGTTTTCCCTACTGTTTTGGCTCTCTTAATTTTTTCACCGAAGTTTCTTTTTGAGTCCTTTGATGGGTTTTTCGGTTCTTTTTAAAGGTTTTGGTTGCTTGAGCCAATAGTCTGCTAAAAGTGGATGACTATTCCATATCCACGATTTCCATATCCACAATGTTGACGATGGCTAATCAATCTTTCGCCTTGATATTCTGTGCTTTTACCAATATTTTTTCCGGCACATTTTAATTTGTCCTGACACCCCAAAACATAAACACGTTACCAAAGTATGAACACGCCGTATTTTATTCAACTTCAAAGCAATTACAACTCTCAACAATCGGTTAGACAACTAATATTTCTAAACTTTTGGCCTCTCATTGTTTCTTCGTTCTGCTCACAACATCAAAGTGGCTATGCTGGTAGCGAATGATTGAAGTAGGACCTGGCACCAATGGAGTCCTCAGCTGAAACAGTAGCAATAATAGCAATCAATTATAAAACATATAAAAATGCAATTTCGTGAGCAGCAGAGAATTTCAAAAACCCAATTCTTTCATCTGGCTGGAAGACAATGAAGTTGCGCTTGTAAAGGCGAGCCACCAGAATCAATTGCTCTTGAAAAGACATCACTAAACACAAACAAATATTGAAGATAAGACTGACATTCACGTAGAAGGCTGATTCCAAGTCAATAGCAACAACTCCACCGGGCGATGGGTCAGGTATTAGAATGATGGTTTCAGAGTCGGCCGGCTCTAAAACAAGAAAATATGCTCGATAACTAAACTAATTAGGATTATAACCTCTTTGAATTCCCAGCTCGAACAGCTGCTTATTTCGCAAATCGATACTCTCTATGTTTAGTTGGTGATCGCCTTCCTCAGCAAATCCAATTAAAATATTTCCTAAAATACAAAAGCAACACTGAAATTGTCAATGAATAATCAATTACTTGTTCCCCCAAAGAAAGTCAGATCGGTGATTCTCTCCGCTCGACAAGACACATTGAAGACTTGAGACCTGGTTTGCCTGGCTGCCATTGAATAATTTTTGAACCTTGCTTCATATAAATGAAGTGCAATCAACTGAACATTTCAAAATTTTCTATGCGTAATAAGGGAAAACCGATTACCACCCCAGATGAGTGAACACAACCCAGAACTCCTACTTTTCGCACACACTTTCAGTAACTGGAGCTGATACCCTAGTTTGAACATCTCCTGCAGAATTGAAAGCAAGTACAGCCAAATGAAACTCATTAAACTTCGCGGTCACTACCAGGATTGAGTCGAGAGTCTAAGATTACTACTATTAAAATTCTTCCAGAACGTGAGAAACAAACCTCTTTAGGAAGTCGGGCCTGAAACAAACGAAAGAAGTGACACACTAAGAAAAGGGTATAATCTTACACGACAACTCCATTATTGAGGTAGAGATCAGTAGTTGCTTCTCTCGGTATGTTGCGTTAAATCGTCTTCAGCACGCATGTCTTGTTGTACTACTGCTTCAAGAAATTGATGACATCTTTCTTTGTAACCTTCCCATTTTTGAGTTGCTAGAGATTTTCGATCACGTCCGAGTTATTCCACTTGAAGTCCTTCATCTTAATTAACCCAGATAAATAAACAAACAGTAGAATGTCCAAATGATATGAAGCCTCATGAATTTGTAAGAATCTACCAAAGGGCTCAAAAAGAAACTTCGGTGAAAAAATTTAGAGAGCTAAAACAGTGGGAAAAAGTAATAATGAATTTAAAAAATTCAAAAGCTTGGCGTTTTGGTGTGACGTTTAGTGGTTTTTGGGACATTTGTCCCGCCAACCGCTAAACGTCTACGCACCGAATATTTTGAAAGGCGGGTACCAGCGAAATTCAAACGAGAATTAGTTTGACGAAATTTCTGAAAAGTCGACGAAAAATTATATCTCGAGTGGGAATCGAACCGACGACCAATTTTCACAGTCCGCCGCCGCTTCACCACTAGGACACCGATGCAATTAAATGCTACTAAATGTTTATTAAATGTTTTTTTATTACTTATTCCCCGTCAAATACTCAACAAAATGTTTTGGAAATAATTCTTTTTTGAATTAACCTGGTACCCGCCTTTTGAAATATTCCATCGGCGGCGAGCATGTCCCTTTAAGGCGGCGGCTAAAACTTTCTCGCAAATTTTTTGACTAAAATTTGACTTTTTGCCTTGGTCCCCCGGGATAGCTGGAGGGACTGCCAACAGGGTTCGCAATTTTAAAGTAATTTTTACGCGATTATTGAAATGCTAGACAGTGTCACTAGCATTTTTCAAAGTTTTGAAAATGCTAGTAGGGAGGTTCTTGGCATACTGTACGTTTCGAAAATTGCGAACCCTCACTGCCAACCGACTTGTGACAAATACTGACTCGTTAAATTAACGACTGGTTACACCGACTCCTTACAACTTTTCGAATTCGTTCCGAATTTTTACCAAAACAAGTAGAGATGGAGGATGGCCTATTCCGGGACGGGACGGGACAAAATTTTAGCAAAATTTTTCGGGACGGGACACCGGGACGGGACAACCTACAAATCTGTTCCGGGACGGGAATCCGGGACCAAGTGAAATTCCGGGACGGGGGACTGGTTTTCCCGGTCGGGACGCAAAAGCTCGAATTTGACATACCAGTTAATGAAATGACAATGAGAAATTCCTCGGAAGGGAATGTTGTTGATACGGAAGGATTTCACGGTCGAGAAATGAATTTGATACACTCGTTTATTTTCATATAACAAGTACAAGAAAAGGGTACTAGATCAACACTTTGTTCAAGAACATCAACATTTCGGCCTTTTCTGGGTCCAAGTTCGTTCTTCTGTAGTCGTAAACGTCGCGGGCCAGGGAAAAGACCGACTCACTTGCTACGCTCGTTGCTGGCGAGGACAAGTACTTCTTCGCGCACTTGGCCAAGATGGGGAAATTGCTCTCATTCTCCTGAACAATCAATGTTTTAAAAGGAACCACTACACAAAGTAAGGGTCAGATTAGCATATACCTGCCAGAACTTCAACGGGTTGGACGACGACGGCATCCTTTCATCTTCGCGTAAGCCACCATCTCCGCCTCAGTGCCGCTCATCTTGAAGATTTGTACGCGAGGAACTTCATCATCGTCGTCATCAAAGAACGACTTCTCCTTCCTGATCATCTTGGGGGCCGGAGACGAGAGATCTTGTTCAGCATCGAGTTCCCCTTCTTGTTCACCGACTTCTTCGAGTAGCCATTTCGACGCCTTCTGGTTGAACTGGAGAGTATTGGCCGAATAGTAGTCCTTGAAGCGCGGGTCCAAGAACGTAGCCAAGACATGGATCCTTAAAGAGAATGAATCGACAACTAAGCAAACAAGATGCATAATGTACCTGCTGTTCTCAAGGTAAAACTTGTCCTCCAGCAGCTTCATGAACTTCGTCTTCAAGGTCCGGAAGTTCAACTGGTCCGTCGAGTTCATGAACGCCTTTAACTTACAGTATACCGGAATAATCATTGAAGTGGAAGACTCATCTCTGCAAAGTTGATCCGACGCCTCCTTGGCCATCACCAGCAAGTTCACGAGCAACCCGACCATGTCCCACTCCGTCTCCTCCAAGTCCAGCTTGCGGTGTTTGTAGCGCGCCAAGTACACTTCGATGGCCTTCTTTTGTTCGATCAAGCGCTGGCACATGTCGTAGGTCGAGTTCCAGCAGGTGGGGACATCCTTAAACCGAAAAATTAAACTAAATTGATTGATTGTTGATTACTAAATTCCTGCCTGCTTTAACTGGTGTAGTGGAGTTTCTTCGCGCTCTTGTTCCTCCCTAAGACGCTCACAGGCCAAGTTCGAGTGACGAAAGTGGGCGACCAAGCTCCGGCACTTCTGCAACAACTCCATCAGCTCCGTGATCGAGTTCTTTACCACCAGGTTGAGCATGTGCGCGGCGCAATTCAAGTGATCATAGCCGGTGTTCTCCATCGCCTAAATAAATCATAAGAATGTACATCCTTAAATAGCGCGTAGATCTTACCTTCTTGATATTCGCCTCCTCGTCGCGAACCACAACATGAACTTGCTCTCGAAGAACGTCCCACTCCTCCATCATGGTGATGATCATGTCCGAGATATTCTCCGAATTGTAAAATAGGGGGTTGATTTCATTAACTTTTGCAACAAGCGCTACTATATTAGTTCTACAAACCTGATGAAACTCTCTGTGGGGCCGCTCCAGATATCCGTCGTGAACGACAAGCTCGTGATCATGCTCAACTTCTCCTTGGACTTATTCTTCATCTCCTTGTAGAAGCGATGCAGGACCCAATCCGAATAGTGGCGGCGGCCTTGAAGTGAAGTCCGGTCGTTGATCGAGAGCAGGTTCTTGAACGACTTCTCCTCCATGATTGAGAACGGCAGACAGTTGGACGCGAGGAAGTTCAAGATCTTCTTGTCGAGGACGGAGACCGAGTCTAAATGAGTAGAAATATATTATTTCAAGACGCTATTTCTAGAAGAACAAACCGGATTTCTCCTTCATCATGAACTGGCTGATATCCTGGGTGGGAACCCCCTCCTCCAACTTCGTGAATATCTTCGCCGCCTCTGGGTGGACCTGGACGTGCCTCTTCAACAACTTCGTGCTCCCGTCCTTCGTATTAATGGTCACCGGCGGGTTGCACTTCTCGCAGATCGTCTCCTCTGGCGAAATCTTCTTGAATAGCTTCAGCTTCCAGACGTTGCTTGACATATTCTTGGGAATCTCGATGGTGATGTTGTTGAGCTATCTGAAAGAAAGAATGGGAATGGGACAAATGAGAGGAAGGGAAGTTAAGGAGAGAAAAAGTTGGAAGCAAGCAATCGGTTTTTTGCATGACACGTTTTGGAGTTTTAGATAACATAATTTTAGCGCCAGTTCCGGGACACATTTTAAAAATCCGGGACGGGACAATAAATATGGAAACCGAAAAATTTTCCGGGACGGGACAGGGGTCAAATTTTTTTCGGTCGGGATACCGGGACGGGACAATTGCATGAAACTCCACCGGTCGGGACGGGAATGTCCCGTCCCGTCCCGCCTCCATCTCTAAAAACAAGTGACTGTTCAATTCTTATCCTTTTTAATGGTTTTGTTTCATAAAGTTGCTATAAAAATTGAGTTTCGGGCACTTTGATCATTCGAACATTTGAATATTTACCATGTTTTTCAGCAAGGGACTTGGCAAAAAAAGCCTCTAAATGCATTTTGCTATTGGCACTAATACAGTGCTAAGTATAAATTTGTATGATGAGCACAGCAAAAAAGGGCACTTATTTGCCCTCTTTACAAATACCTTAGCCTCCCCCATCGACCGAAAAAATTAGGCAAATTACCAGCCTCCCTTCCCCTCTTGAGAAAGTTGAACATTATTTTTTCTTGAATGATAGTCAAAAACTCGTTTTTTAAGAACATTTAGCCTAAGGGTTGGTAGGAAAACTCCCTGATACCCCTCTCCCTCTAAGTGGGTATCCACCTCCATAATCCGAAATTTTGGATTTAGCTGAAAATTTATAAAAATAATTGACCGTGTTCAGAACCGTGCCCTGAACACGGTTTGATAATGCTAAAACAGCGATTTGACTTGTACGAAGCCCTGTTCTGGAGAAGTGCACCGTAGGGTGTCCAAGTGGTGCTCAGATTTTTGTACCTAGCTATCGGTACTCAGGTGAAAGTGCCTAGGTAGTAGTACCCAAAATGCTCGGGTGGTTTAAGTGAAACACCTCAAGAACGCATCCACTCAAGAATGTGTATAGGTATCATAGAAGTGTCTAGGTATCGGTACTTAAATAAAAGTGCCTAGGGAGTAGTACCCAGATAGTGGTACCCAAATTATCAAAAAAAAATTACTTCTTCAGATTCCAAAACCTGTTTTCTGGACTAACTCAGGCATTCTGAAGACGGTTTGATAGTGGTAAAATGCCGTTTTGTAAAATAAGGTTTTGTATTATATTTTTGAGTATTGGGAAATAGTTGATTCTTTCAAAACTCAAAAATACCTCACAAAACGGCATTTTACCACTATCAAACCATCTTCAGCACACCCGAGTTATTCCAGAAAACAGGTTTTGAGCCTGTAGCAAAGAAAAAAATTTTGAAATTTTTTTCGATCCAAGTAAACGACCACCACTGTAATTAGCTGTAATTTAAGGGATTTTACGAAAACTCGAAAAATAATCTATGAAACGGCATTTTACTACTATCAAAGATCTTTAGAATGCTTAAATTAGTTCAGAAAACAGGTTTTCGAATCTGAAAACATAAAAAAATCTGCAGCAAATGGACGATTACTTTGTTTAGTTGGTGTATGGATTATCCAGCAGAACTGCGGTTGGATTATAAAATATTTAAAATGATAGGAGTTCTTCGTAAGACAAAAAATGTTAATTTGAACAATTTTGCGGGGAATTTACCGCGGAGGAATTTACTGGAGAGGGAATTTACCAGAGGGGAAATTTACCGCGAGGGAATTTACAGCTGCTTAATTATCTTAGCTGACTCCATGAAGTGTTTCACAACAAAGAAATACAAAATATAGTTAGTACATTCGAATTGGCGCGTATAAACTTAGCATTATACGTTATGTTAACTGCGTCCGGATCCAGACGCAGTTAACATAACGTATACGCACAAAATTACCTTGGTCTACAAAGGCAAAAAGTCAAATTTTGGTCAATAAAATTTTTGCGGGAAAGTGTCGACGGCCACCCCAAAACATGTTTTAAGCATGTTTGGCAGCTAAAACGTCGAAAAAAGATGATTTTTAAGTCACGCCGTATAGTGTAGTTCAGTCACACCTGCCAGTTTGAAAATATATTCAATAAACACGTTGTTTCAGACATAGATGAATGTGAAACTGGTTCATTCAGGTAAAAGAATTACATATTTAACAGTTTTGGGAAATGTGTTTTCTAACTATTTTTCTATACCGTATTTCTCTGATTGGCCAACAGCCAGAATAAGACAAAACTCGCAACTTCACGAGTCTTTATCTCGGGCGACAGTACAAGTTTTTGCATAACTGCTTACTGTTCATCATTCCTGAAAGGACGAGGATCGACTGATCACGAATTATGATTGACCACGAATTCGAGGGTCGACTAACCACGGTTTTCGAGCTCGTGCCTTTAAAATTTTTGATTTTTTCAAGCTGGGACATTCGTTTAAGCCCGTCCGTGTCTACTCCGTGTCTAAGGCTTCACCTAAGTTAAAAAATATCATAAAACAGCCGAAATGTAAAAGGCGCGAGTTCGAAAACCGTGGTCAGTCGACTCTAGAATTCATGGTCAGTCGAATCGTGGTCAGTTGATATTTTACCCTCTTCGGCCTATTCTAACAGTTGAAAGTGAAAGTTGAAAGTTGATGGTGTTCCAACAAGTGAAAGTGTAATTTTCAACTTTCACTTCACCTGTCAACTTTCACTTCCAACAAGTGAAAGTGTCTAACTGTCAACTTTCACTTCCAACTTTTATTTGCACAACTTTTTTATTGCCCACTCCTAACCGAAGTCGGCTTAGTGCTTTATATGATTTGTAGGTACACCTACCACTAATCCAAATCACCTCGAACAATTCACCACTTTAAACCACCTGTAACCACCTAAAACAACCCAAACGACATTAAATGACCCCAAACCACCCGAATCTCTTCAAAACAAGGAGACCAAGGAGGTCCAAAACACTCTAGACCACCCAAAACCACCTGAAATCATCCCATACCAAGTCAAACACGCCTAACCACCCACAACACCTATTGATCACCCAAAGAAACGATTTCAGAGTGGTTAAAGTTATTTTTGTCGGTTAGGGGCATTTGTGAATGGTGTAGTGGGTTTAGATATGTTAGTGGTAGTTGGGGTTATTTGGGTACTTCTTAGGTGGTGAAGTGTGATTTGGAGTGGTTTGAGGGCTTTGAGGGGGTTTGAACTAGTCCGGTTATTTTGATGATTTTACCAACCAAGTACTAAAACTTGGGTAACCTCACCACAGTATCTCTACCCGGGTGGCCCCGCCTAGGTACTACCACCTGAGTACCCTACACCTGGGAAGCACTACCCGGTATCCCTCTCCTGGGTACCCTCTTGCTGGTTACCCTCCAGCTGAGTACTGATACCTAGGTACTACCACTTGTGTACCACTATCTGGGTACTAATACCCGAGTACCACCACTTGGGAACCACTGCCTGCGTATTACCTGCGTACCACCTGTGCACCATCAACTCATTACCAACTTGCCTGAACTACCTGTATGCCATCGAGGCACCACCAACTATGCAATAGGGACATCATGGTTACTGATGATAGATAGGGACCACTGAGGGTAAATTGATATCCAAAAGGATGCGTGGATACAAACCCTAGGGTGCTTTTTTATTAGCACACGAGGTTGAAAAACAGTCAAAATGTTATAATTATTGTTTGAGATCGTATAAAATACCAAAAAATTTGGATTCTTCGGAAAAAATTGCATCTAAGAATGACCAAAACCGAAAAAAAAAATTTATTTTCAACTTTCACAAAAAATCGGACCAGCTACCTTTACCAACCGATTTTCACTATCTACTTTCAACTTTCGGTTTTACACTTTCAACTGTTGGAACACTTTCAGCTTTCAATTCTCTATATTCAACTGTTAAAATAGGCCCCTGATAGCACTACGGATTACTTTTTTTCAATTTCGGTTGAGCACCCGAAAATTTCGAGATCGAGCCAAAATTTTCCGATTTGCGAGAGATCAAAAAATCTTGTCAGAGGAAGTATGGTACTTCGAAATATACTCCACTTCAGTTGCCCGGATCCCAACACTAAGTGCGAAAACAAGGATGGAAGCTATAGTTGTGTGGAAGAGTGCAGCCCTGGCTATCAACTGTCCCGTTTGGGCGACAAATGTGTGGACGTGGATGAGTGCAGGTCTCCAGAAACCACTATGTGCGACAAGCGAGCTGTGTGCACCAACACTATTGGAGGTTATGAATGCAAGTGTGAGGAAGGATTTGCAGGAGATGGCAGGACTTGTCTTCGTATGTTGATATTAATATGTTTTTCATTACTCTTAATTGCTTTGTTTAGCATCAAGCGATTGCACTCAAAATGAAAATATCTGCGACCGTCACGCCAATGCATATTTAGACGGTGCAGCTGTGCGGCTGGATATGTGGGCGATGGGATTAATTGCTATGGTATATATATCGCCTAAGCTTCCTTAATGAAAATGCCTTTGGGTTGTAGATGTTAACGAATGTGCCTCCTCAACCAATCCCTGTGATGCTCAAGAGGACAAGAAATGTGTCAACATTGATGGTAGCTATATTTGTTGTGACCAAGGCACTGAGGAAGACCAGTGCATCAATGGTAAAATTTCGGACAAAAAGAGTTGGCCCATCAAAAAACTATATTTGGTTCAGCTCAAGGTGCGTATTGTGCTGGAGGATGTGGTGTTCAAGCATTGTGCTCCAACCAAACTTGCCAATGTATTCAAGGATACCAGGGAGACCCGAAAATTCGTTGCACAGGTAAAAACTCATTTATTTTGGTAAAGTTAGATCTATTTATTTTGCAGACATTGATGAGTGCGAGGATGAGTCCATTTGCACTGGAGTAGGTCAGTATTGCCTGAATTTGCCAGGACGCCATCTGTGTTGCTCCACTGAATCCGAAGAAGAAGAGTGCCAGCTATTTGCACTGCGACAAGCAGGCACTATGAGCAGAATTTCCGTGACAGACCAGTCACGCCTGTCGCTGTCCAGCTCGGCCAGTGCTTCTGCCAGTGCCACTGCAATTCCAAGAGAAACCGTAATAGAGTAGCTTCAAATGGTAGCTCTGACTCCAGCAGCAATGTTGTGGAAGAGGAAGGGGCAAGAAGAGGAGCTAATAGTGTCTCTGCAGCTACTGCTTCCAAAGGAATAAGTGAGTGGTGTTTGGCTCTAAGTATGTTCACAAGCTACTTTAGAACGAGTCTATCAAGTCCGCGAAAAGAAGATTTTGTCTGGTGGCTATGTTTTGCTTACCAGAAAAGGCAACAAAAACCAGGGAAACGGCAGTGAAGCTGGCGAATGGGAAAGCTACACCGGTAAGCTTTTTTTATTTTTTCTTATTTTCAAGATAAGTACCGTACACTCTGTAGTAATCAGTCATAAATAATTATTCTCCAACCTACCAAAAACAGAAAAATTTCGTGCCAATTCCAGATTTTCGGGTGCAATTCAAAAGTGTAATAGATAGAGCTCGTAAATATTTAGAAAAATGCAAAAAAACAGATTTACAAAATATTGATTCTGGGTTGTGACTAGGGTTGAGTAATAGACTTTTTTGGGGGCAAAAAAGTCATTTTGCACCACCTAATTTTTGCCCCCAAAAAAGCTTTGTGCGTTTTCAAGATGGCTAGGCAACGCTAGCTGTGACCTTGTTCAAGATTAAATACCGTATATGGTATTAAAAGGCTCTCTCCTGTTATATCCAAAACTGTTACATCTAAAAATGGTTCTAGTTTTATCTGGTTCTCGCCAAAAGTTCTAGCACGGTTCTAGCTTTTCATTTTAAATTTTGTTATTTTCAATATAGTATTAGAGGGAAAGCCTGAAGTATTGTATCATAAATAAATTGAACTTAAAAGGCTAAAACCTTGCTGGAACTTTTGGCGAGAACCTGATAAAACTAGAACCATTTTTAGATGTAACAGTTTTGGATATAACAGGAGAGAGCCTATTAAAAAGATCCTGTTAAAGGGGCATGCTCGCCGCCGACGGAATATTTTGAAAGGCGGGTACCAGGTCAATTCAAACGATAATTATTTCAGAATAAATTTTAGTTGAGTACCGTGCGGGCAATAAGTAATCAAAAACTCTTATTCCTAATAAGTAATTAAAAACTCTCATTCCTCTCAATAAGATCGATGACCTAGTGGTATAGCGGCGGCGAACTGCGAAAGTTGGTCGTCGGTTCGTATAATTTTTCGTCGACTTTTCCAAAATTTCGTTAAATTAATTCTCATTTGAATTTCACTGGTACCCGCCTTTGAAAATATTCCCATCGGCGACACGCATGCCCCTTTCAAGGAAAGAGGTTGTGAATTTTTAACAAAGGCTATTTGATTGAAATTTTGGGACTAAATTTTTTTACTGATCATCCAGTTAAGCGAAAATTTCGGTTGACCCTGCTCACCTCTTAGCATCTAACTTTAGAGCCACAAAGGTGTGGAGGTGTGGAAGAGCCTGGATGTCCTTCTAACTCCAACTGCTTTGGTGGATTCTGCAAATGTAACAGTGGATATGGTTGGAATGGAACTTCGAAGACCTGTGAAGGTTGGTTTCTTTTAAATTTCTTACTTGTTGTCTACACTTCAACTTAACTCACCACTTAGTATCACTCACACATATTTAATCCCCACCACTGCTGACTAATCTCACATGTTTAATCCCTATTTAAGACATAAACGAGTGTGAAAGTAACCTGCCAAACCATTCATGTCCAGCATCCTCCACCACTCGGTGTGTCAACACCCCTGGCAGTTACCTTTGCTGCTATCCCCTAATTGATAACAAAGAATGTGATGGCTATCAAATAGTTCCATCCATAAACACTACCTTACCATTTCAACCACTCCAAGCACAACCAGGCATCTGGAGAACCCACAGCTATGGCCAATGGCGCAACTTTAGTGCTGGTCAACTTCTTCTGCAACGCATCCACCTAAGTGGTAGTGGTTTACCCCTCCCGATACCCTTAAATCCATTGGATTTGATTCCAAATGAAAACCTTGAAAACCCTGCGGCCTTGAATTTGACTGAAGGTGAGGTGGGCCTTGAAATATCAGGTTCATCACTTTCTGAGCATGTGCCATCAAGTAAAAAAGAGAACCAAGAATTGTGGAACACCAGAATGCTTTCAAGCCTATCCTCTAGTAGTGGAGTGGTGGGAATGCCAGATGAGGGTGACAGTGGAGAACAGGTGGGAAAAGAGGAGAAACGAGACTTGAGGCTGAGACTGGTATACCCCTGAAGAAGATATAATTGGACTCGAAATCTCGTTCAAAGATCGGCTGAGAGCTGCAGAGCAGCAGTTTAGGAGCATATGGAAAGGGATAGGAGAGGAGGGGCCATCAAGCAAAATTGTCTGGAGGGTTCCAGATGAAGATTTAGAGATCACACGAAAAACTAGTTATAGTTCATACCCTGTTACCACACTTACAAAATCCATCACAAGCATTGAGCTTTTAAGTCCAACCACAGCTCCAAAACAAGAAAACAGCTTAGTGTCCACTTCAACGACTTCTGGATATGGTACAGTTAACTCCAAGCAGGATAGAGATGATTGTTTGGGCGATTATTTTTTCTCACCGTAAGCTAAGATAAAAAAATTAAACAAGCAATATAGTCGCAACTTTGTGTAAAGCATTTTATGAAATTAATGTTGTAAAACAAAATAACAATGAGGTGTTTTTTCACTCTTTACACCTCTCTTTACGCCTTGATTTATAAAGGCTCGCTTACAACGGAGGTAGGTAGTCGGATGTCAAAGTGGGAAGTCGCAGGTCGGTATTCCAATTTTGATTTCTTATTTCTTCTCTCAAATTATTGGAAGTTTATTTATTTTTCCTCGTAAAGAACATTGAGAATAAAGAAAATCTCTTTACAGAACGAAAAAATAGTGAAAACTCGCAGAGCTCGGGCACCTCAAAAACTTCGACATCCGACTTCGTGCCTCCATTGTAAGCACCCCATAATCTAGATGTGCCTCCATAGATGTCAAACTTTTTTTAACTTTCCATATCAGCTTGGAATTTTTCGCTACATTGAGAGAAGATGATTGCTCAAACACAAGTTACACAACAAGCATAGTTCTCAGCCTTCTATCGCTTTACACTCCTTGCAGCTTAATTGCTTACATGATACGGGAGGACTTTCTTTTCTCTTGAAAATGAATTTCGACAAAATTTTCTAGCTTTTTAGCTTGTGCAGTCAACTCCCGATTTACTATCAATCCTGGTGTACACTGAATCAATTTTCATTGTATAAAGAAGCAGTCAAAGTGAGCCAAGAAACTCCGGTACAGATGTATACTAACACGGGTATACACTAAATCGAGAGCCGACTGGGAATGGGCTAAAAACAATGTTTTTAGAACTATTGGAATCAAACCAATGGAAAGCATATTTTACAGGGGGTATAACATTTAATATAGATTTTGTAACAAAATTTGCATAATTAAGTTATTGGTACGGATATTTTGTTTATCTCCAAATAGCAAGTTATACACCGTTCGAGCCACCGAAAGTCTACGCAGCAGTGGCAATACAAAAAATTACTTATGTGTTGATTGAATTTGAATAAAAAATTCGTGAAAATATGGCCATTTTCTTCTATTTATCAACCTGCCCAAAAAACCCACATGTTTTTATAAATTGCCATATTTTATTGACAACCTGGTGTCAGACAAACTTGTGTAGAATTAAAAGTTAGATTCATAACATCTGTATAAGAATTGCAGAACTTCTTTAAAAATGTCCTAAGAATTAGGGCGTCATAAAGAATACGTCAATTTATTTTTCGAGTGTCTGGTTGTCTATGGAGCATCAATTTTTAGGCCATTTTCGAAGAATTTCTGAAATTCTGATACACAGGGTAGCCCAAAAAAACCTGAATTTTTCAAAATTTTAAGTTTTATTTAAAGTTAAAGTTTTATTTAAAGCTTTTGAATTTTTTCATTTCTAACATCATGTAGCAGTGTTTGATAGCTTGTAGCTTGATAGCTTTGATAGCTTTTTGATAGCTTTGAACGCCAATATCAAGCGCTACGAGCTCGTACAAAAACATTTCGAAAATTACAACAAAAATTTAAATAATTGTATCAGAATTTGTTGTTCGAATTTAGACATTTGAAGCATCTTAATTGAGACAGTTACAGCCATCAAAATTTTGCGTGTCGCATTTATTTATTGTTTTTTCATCATGCTCTCTTATTTTTTCGTTGAATTTGGTGTAACAAAGATGGACGGTTGCAGTCTTAGGTCATAAGGTCAGCTTCAAGGCAAGCAACATATGGGAAGCAACCACTTAGTGAGTTAGCCCTGTGCAGCAAGCCGCGTTAATCTCATGCTACGAGAGCTAGATCTAAGACTACGGCAGAATGAGAGGACTCGGTACCGGCTCACAACCGTTATTTGAACATACTTGCTTTTTTGGGCCACCCTGTAGATGTTATGAATCTAATTTTTTACTATGAACAAGTTTGTCTGACACCACAATACCGGGTTGTTTACAAAATATTGCTCCAAAACGAAAGTTTAAAAACATGTCGGTTTTTCGGACAGGTTGATAAATAGAGGTAATAGCCCATTTTCACTAATTTTTCACTCAAATTCAATAAAAACACGAAGAATTTTTTGTATTGCCACTGCTTCGTTTATTTTTGGTAGACTCGAACGGTATATAACTTGCTATATGAAGGCGAACAAAATGATCCGTACCAATAACTTATTTATGCAAATTTTGTTATACAATCCATATTAAATGTTATATCCCCACTTTAAAAAAATTCACCAAATTTGAAATTTTCGGAGATATTTACGTACCTTTTTAAGCCAAATCACCTTGATCCTCCAAGGCAAAAAAGCAACTTTTAAAAATTATTTCTGAAAAATGCTTTTTTAATTCTGAAACAACATTTTCATAGCCTAATTATAACCTGAAAAGCTGGAAAAATTGGAACTCCATTTTTTGGCAAGACGTAATATAAGAAAGTTTAGCCCGTGCTTCTACTAACCCTCTTTACATTAATCCAACAATACTTTTGGAGAAGACAAATACTAACTGGTGTCCCAAAAGTTTGGTATGGATTTTAACCCTAATATTTTTAAACAAAAGTTATGGCGAAACAAAATACCTTTTATACAGTTTTGTAGCTCTATTCATCCTCTTTTGAATGGTATATAAAGTTTAATTGGAATATTTTGGAGAAGCCATTATTTGGCTACAAACACATTTTAGGATGTTGATAGGCATTTTTATCACTTTAACTGATCAAAATTTCAATTAGAAGTTTAACGCCACGATGCTGTAGCGCAGTTCAAGAGCTACAAAACCCACTTCACAGAGAAGCTTTTAAAAAACCTGGGTGTTGAGATATGGCTTTTTTGAAAAAATCAATTTCTTGAAAAAGTGACTGAAATTCAGAATAATTTGGAGAAAATATGATTTTGGTCATTTTTTAAGAAATTGATTTTTTACAAAAAAAGGCCATATCTCAACACCCAGGTTTTTAACAGCTTCTCTGTAAAGTGGGTTTCGTAGCTCTTGAACTGCGCTACAACATGGTGCTCTGACTTTGCTGTAGCGTTAAACTTCCAATTGAAATTTCGATCAGTTAAAGTGATAAAAATGCCTATCAACATCCTAAAACGACCTCACATGTGTTTGTAGCCAAATAATGGCTTTTCCAAAATATTCCAATGAAACTTTATATACCATTCGAAAGAAGATGAATAGAGCTACAAAACTGTATAAAAGGAATTTTGTCTCGCCATAATTTTTGTTTAAAAATGTTAGGTTTAAATCCATACCGAACTTTTGGGAGACCAGTTACTTCTAACTTTTCACAAATTTCCATGCATAAAGACTAGAAACAAACCTGTTAAAAAACTAAATAATAAATGTTTAGATTTCTCGACCCTTCAGCGGCGTCCGTCTGGCACTGACACTCTCTCCCCTGAAGACAAGTCCAACTTTGAAGTCAAAGAAAACGAAGTAGGATTAGTGATTGGACCAGACCTTCCTTCTGAACAATTGCCAGAGGCTGGATTAGAGATTGGACCAGTGGACGGCCCCCCTCCGCCCACTTCGCAACTGTCAACAACTCAACAGCCAGCCACTTTGGAAGGAGACACCACCCAACAGACCACTAATCTGTCCCAAGGAGGTTTGGAAATCTCCGGAAAAGGCATGTCCATTCCCGACGAATCCGGAATGCCCGAAAGTGTTGGGATTGATGAATGGGAAAAGATTAAGAAGTCAAAAGTCAGACATCTACCTGGCCGGAAACACCCCCTAAATCAACTACCAATAGGTTAGAGTCTACCACACTTGGTGTTGGTCTAGAAATAATTGGATCAGAGGTTGAAGTATCACCTAAAGCTCTACATTAGGACCTAACGAAGGAGGCGAGAGCACTAGTCTGAGTGCTGGAACAGTTGGAAATACAATAACACCTAGGGGAGAACAAACCATTACAACTACACTAGAAAACGGTCTAGAGATCGGAAAGAATGGGTTTGAAGGAGGGGAGATGACCACTGAAAGTCCCAAAACTACTGCTGTTTTGAAGAGTGTAAGTGTGATTGAGGGGTCTGCGGTTGGCACTACTGATGGTCCTAAGGTTACTTTGGAAGAAGAAACTTCGAGACCAGCTGAGTCCACGCTATCTTCCAGTGGTCCAACATCCACTTTTATAGCTGAAACAACAACTTCTCAGCCAGATTTTTCTGACAAAACCACTCCACTGACAAATTATTCCTCTGAGCCCTCTACAACTGCTAAGGAGGAGATAACTTCTCCTGCTTCAACTCTTAGCTCATCTGCTACAAGTGCTAAGGAAGCATCTACCTTTGACCCGATCGACAGCTCAACTTCCATCCCATCTAGAGTAGATAGTTCTAGCGCATCTCCAGTGCCAAGTCCTTCTGCCCCTAGTTCTTCTAGTGCGTCTCCTTTTAATATAACATCAGTATCAAGTTCTTCTTCTAGTGCTCCACCTTCTACCAACGCCAAAGAAGCTTCTGCCACTACTCTTCGAGCTCCTAATTCATCGTCTAGCACCGAACCTTCTACTAAAGCCAAAGAAGATTTAACAACTGCTTCTCCAGCTCCTAATTCATCTTCTAGTGCCAAACTTTCTGCTAATACCACAAAAGCTTCCACCAATACTTCTCCAGCTTCCTCTAGTTCTGAACCTTTTACTAATGCCAAAGAAGATTCTACCACTGCTTCTCCAGCTCCAAATTCTTCTTCTAGTGTTGAACCTCCAAAACCTGCATCTAATATCTCTACTTCAGAGACAAATAGTTTCACTACACTAAGCCTACTACATCTGGATCGAGCATCTTGAAAACATCTAACCCTGCGCCAGACACAGAAACCTCCATTACATCATCTAACACAAGCTCTGGCACTACTTTGATTGTAGAAGCTTCTAGTTTGCCTTCTTTAACTTCAACCACACCATCCGAGCAATCCACTACTTCTTCAAAAGAAAGTACAGAAGTACAGCCCAACCCAAAAAGTACAGCCCAACCTTCAAATGAAAGTTCTTCGACACCTCAAACAAAAACAACTCTGCCAACCACATCCTCAGAGCAGTCCACTATTCCAGAAAAAGAGAATATTAGTAGCACTGACCAATCTTTAAATGCAAGTTCCTCGACACCTCAAGCAGAAACAGCCCTTCCAACTGTGGTTCTGTCACTCCACCATCCCTCTCTAGCACGTTGGCAGAAGAAGTTAGCACAACTGACCAACCGGAGTCGAATATAAGAAGCTCTACTTCTGCGGCATCACCAATTGCTTCTACAGAAATACCGTCTGCCGTTACACCGCTAGTTTCTAGCACAACTACTTTCGCTCCCCAAACACCACCTTCTTTGACGACTGCTGTCTCTTCTACTCAACCACCAATCACCCTGGCGGAAGAACTGGGAACTACTGACCAGCTATCTTCAAGCCCTTCTGGTGTTGATATTTCCAGCACAGTTACGGCTTCTGCAAGCTCATCCATTGTATCCAGTTCAAGCACTTCCACAAAAAATTATTCGCCAAGTACATCCACAACAGCCGGCAGTGAATTACCAAGTGAAATCAGTAGTGGCTCTTCTTCATCTCCGTCCAGCACTCCGGGTGAAACCACCACGTTGGAAGAAGAGATAAAGAGCAGTATCAAAAAAAGCAGTTCACCTTCCAGCAGTCAAACAACTATTAAACCAACTTCCTCGTCCACACCACTTGCCAGCACAGAAGTGCCAGTCTGGACGAACGAACCAAGCAGATATACTCAAACTCCAGAAAGTAGTCAGACCACTGCAGAGGTAGATAGCTCCTCAAGATCTGAGCAGTCTTCTAGCACGCAACAAAGCACTAAAGCTGTTGAACAAGTTGAATATTCTACTACTGTCAGCTTATCACCTACTCCGAGTTCTGTGGTTAGAACTACAGAGATTACATCGGAAGTAACTGAATCTAAATCTACTCCATCAAACCAGCCTCCAAGCTCAACACTAACCACTACAGTGGATAAATTAGAAGGTACTACAGCAAGCTTTTCGACTACCCCAAGTAATGAGAAAAGTTCCTCCAAAGTAAAAGGATCTAACTTTACGACATCCATAGAGCTTACAACCACCCCAACCTCCGCTAAACTGGATTCTACAGCGACTACACTAGTTGAAACCACCACCAATTGGATCCCGCCACAAGTACTGAGAAAATATCAACCGAAGCAACAGAATCCAGCTTTACGGCATCTATAGAGCCTACAAGCACCCCAACCACCACGAAATTGGATTCTGCATCAACTATACCAGTCGAAACCACCATTAAATTGGATCCCTCACCTACTACTCGAGCTGGAACCACCATTCTCAAAGCAGAGATAACCAATAGCAGCCCAGACAGCACTTCACCACTTCCTAGCAGTGAAACAACAACTGAACCAACAAGCCTGGCCACAGCCTCATCCACATTACCAGTCCAACCAGAATCCAGCTCTGCAAAGCCCATCCAGCCTTCAAGCACACCAGCTATCACTACAGGGGATGAAGTGGAAAGTTCTACAGCCAGTTTGTCGACTGCTCCAATTGGCCAGCAAACCACAACTCCCGAACAACCCCAAATTGAGATAGATAGTGGTGAGACGCCAGAAGGCTTACCAGATGAGAGCCTTGTTTCCAAACAGACCACTACTTCTAAGGCTTCATCAACATTAACCTCAGCAACTGTCAGTTCACTGGAGTCCAGCTCCATTTCTTCACTTACGACGACACCATCTAGCCAAACTTCAAGCAGTGAAGCACCAAACACAACTTCTGAATCAGAGATTTCAACAGCGGGGTTTTCAACTGCTCCAAATACACCAGCAAGCCCTACCGCTCCAGAATCTAGCTTCACAAGCTCACCGAATTCCGAGGAAGCCTCTTCTACCACAACCAGCATTCTAATGACAACTGTTTCTGCTCCAAGATCCTCTAATGGTCTAAGCTCTTCTCCTGAATCACACATTCCAGCAGCAGGACTATAGCAGCAATAGAGTCAAGCAGTCTGACCCCTGTTTCCTCTACAAGTCCACATGAGGCTTCAACACACAGTTCCAAAATTGCTCAAACAGTAGTTTTCACCCAAAGTTCTGTATCAGCTCTCACTGATCACCTTCAAGCCCGCATTTCATTCAAAGTTCCACTGCAGACCCAACTGCTCCACCTTTGAGCCCTGTTACTAATAGCATATTAGGTACAAGCACAGAAAAGCAGTTGACTACTCAAGAGAATCTCAAATTGAGATTGATAATGGTGAAACTCCAGAGAGCTTGCCGGATGAAAGCAGCATTTCTAAACAGACTACTATTGCTGGAGGTTTACCCACACCATCTCCATCTACTTTATTAACAGGAGAGACTACCTTATCTTCCGAACGACGTATTACAAGCATCGAACTAGTCACAACAACACCCTCTTAACTCCCACACTATCAAACACAACAGTTGGCGAAACACCTTCAAAACGGTTTGTTGAATCAATTTAATGGCACCTAGTGTGATTACAATCGGTGTATTATTTAGACTCCATCTTCAACCAGCCGAGAGACTTGGAGCAACACAGAGGCACAACCATCGCAGTGGACAACACAACTATTGCCGTCGATACAGTTAACAATTCAACAACTACTGCCAATGCGTCACCTTTCTCAACTCCTCAAACAATAGTTCAATGTGTAAGCAGCAATGACTGTGGCTCAGATGCGTACTGCGAAAGGAGATCGGGAGTTTGTCGCTGCTCTTCCGGCTTCCAAGGCAGCCCACCAAAAACACCATGCACAGGTTTGACTGTGTAAAATCAGCTTAAGTTAATTTTCTCTTGTTGATCTCAGACGTGGATGAATGTGCCCTCAAACTAGATGATTGCCATTCCACAAGCAAATGCCATAACTTTGTGGGCGGGTAATTTTTCTGATTGTACTGAAAACTTACAGATAGTTAAATTCAAGGTATGGATGTCACTGCGCAATTGGATTCAGAAGAAATGAAAAAACTGGCATTTGCCAAGGTATTTTGGTGCAAATGCATGCTTGTCAATTCAATACCTTGGGCATATTGTTTATAGACATCGATGAATGTCAAGAACAAAATGGGACTTTGTGTCATGCTGAATCTATCTGCACTAATCTACCTGGATCTTATAGTTGTGGGTGCAAGAGTGGATTTATGGGTGATGGCTACAATTGCATTCCAATTGCCAAACGTCGATGCACTCCAAATGAATGGGTACGATCAGACTGTGGACGAAATCACATCTGTTTAGTGGACGGAAAAGGACATATTGAGTGCAATGCTTGCAAAATGGCTTTAGAACAAAGAATGGAGCCTGTTCAGGTTTTGACTTACTTTTAAACAAAATACTTACAAAGCTTTTTATATTTAGACATTAATGAATGTAGAGATAATGGATCGAGAAGTGATAACTGTCATTCCGATGCCTATTGCACAAATACAATGGGAAGTTACAGCTGCTACTGTCGGCCTGGATATGTAAGTAGCTAGGTGTAACAAGCGGCTTCAAGCGCTTTAAGCACCCGAATATCTCGACAACTACAGTCGGACCTGAGACCTATTATTCATCCGAAAACATCTACTAGACGATTTCTGAAAATAATAGAAGATGTCGTGCGACATTTTCTCATATTTTTAGAAATTGTCTGAGAGACCCGAAAAAACGTTAAAAGGGCTCACCTGTTCGAATTTGTCCCTCCAATTCAATTTTTTTTCTGAATATATGAACTTCTGTACGAATTTTTTAACTTGGTTTCTACAAAACTACACCTAAAATTAAATTCTATGCCTTGTTTTGCTAGAAACAAAGTTGAAAAATCCTTACAGAAGTCAGTGATTAGGAAAAAATTTTGAATTGACGGGACAAATTTTGAACAGGTGAGCATGCCCTTTTTAAAGGACTAAGCGCAAAATTTAAATTGGCGGGACACTTCTTTTTCGTCTATCAGTGCACTCTTTCGAGTCATTCCGAATTACTCGAAAGAGTACACTGATAGACGGAAGAGAAGTGTCCCCCGCCGATTAAATTTTGCACCTGCCACTGCGCCCAAAACCATGATCTTTAAGACCCGTGCTTCTCGATTTTAGGCCACCTTTTTTGAAAAAGAAAATAATAATCATCATATTTCTCTAATCCAAATTACACTTTTAGACAGGCGATGGCTTTTTGTGTGCAGATGGTAAATAACTTATCTTGTGTAAATTAAAAAAAACTAAATTTTCAGTAAATGAGTGTGTTGGCAGCAATCCTTGTCACCCACAAGCTGAATGCATCAATTTATTAGGGTCTTTTACCTGGTAAATTCACATAATCATAAAAATATTCGTCTACTTACTCTTATCTGTAGCAAATGTCCTGATAATTGGACAGGAGATGGATATTCTCAATGTGTTAATCCTGTGGACACTGCTTGTCAAACAAGCAAAGACCAGATCTGCGGTAGCGGCAGCTCTAACCACACAGGTTTCTTAAGCTCAACCCAATATAGCTGTAATGATTAATTTTCAGCTTGTTTATCTGTAGCCATCGGTGGTCATATCACTTCTATCTGTGAGTGTCTCCCCGGCTATCGCTACAACCCCACCAATAAACAGTGTGAAGACATTGATGAATGCGTTGAGGCCGTCACAATTGTGATCTAACTTCATCAGTATGCACGAATCAATTGGGTGGACATCACTGCGAATGTTTGCCTGGCTTTGAAGACGGGCTAAATGGGGCTTGTGTAGGTAAGCCCCATAGTCAACATTTATTTGTAATTGAAAAAGAATTATAACTTTGCTGTTTATTACTCAGATATTGATGAATGCAACAGAGGAATCGCCTACTGTCATCTCAACGCCAACTGTGTCAATAGGATTGGGAGTGTGGAGTGCCACTGTGCTACTGGCTTCACCGCCAATGGAACTGACTGTGTTTGTGAGTATTGGCTTAGGATAAAATTGTGGAAATTCAGTTAACTGTCTTAATTTGAAGCTTTGGCCGGCACCACCAGGAAATGGATAATACATGCTCGAAGGAATGGATTGAAATGTGCAAAATGAGCAACAAGACTTGTCATATTGATGATGAAGGTGATCTTTACTAAAATTTAGACTAGATTCACGTGTTCAAAGGTTGTATCTCGAACTTAAAGTTTAGAAATTCCTCAATGTGGATCTTGTCTATTTGGTTACCAACCAATGAATGGAAATGTCAACGTAATTTTTACACTTTTTTAAAGTCAAGACAAAATTAAATTGATACAAAATCACACTTGAATTCTTACGATTAAAATTAGACTCTAGGTTAACCGAAATTCTCGGCTGACCGTAGACGGGAAAGATGTCGGTAAGAGTATAGAAAACCGAAAACAGGTATTTGGAAAGTACACACTCATTTGGGCGAAACTTATTATTTCCTAGTGATTTTTAAATTTCTCAAATAGTCGAAAACGATGTATTAACCTCAGGGCTAGTAGGCAAATCTTCAGGTACCCACTTTAAAAGGGTATCCAGCTCCACAATCCAAAAATTTTAGATTTAGCAAAATTAATTTAAACCTACTATTTCTTACCCAAAATCAAGAGCTTAACATGATTGATAGTACTGAAACATTTCCACCTGGCATTGCCACCTTGCTTCTAATTGAATTTTTTGACTAATTTAGGAATTACTCATTTATCAGGTACCCTCCTCGGCACGGGTGATTTGTTAGTAAAGTTACTGTTTTGGTATTATTAAACCATGTTCAGCGTTTGATTTTGGGTAAGATACAATGGTTTTTTTATTAATTTTTGCTAAATCCCAAAATTACAGATTGTGCACCTGGATACCCTTTTAATGTGGGTACCTGATAGTTTGCCTAGTATCCCTGAGGTTAACATATCCTTTTCGGACTATTTAAAAATTTAAAGATCACTATGAAATAATGGCGCCCAAATGAGTCGCCAAATAAGTTTCGCCCAAATGAGTACGAACTATTTGGACTGACAACCAGAATTTGAATGTCTCAATTTGAAATGAATCAATTTTTACTGATCAATAGCGACTCGTATTTCATATTAGAGTATGAATGGAGTTTTTAGAAATCAATGAAATGGGAAACTGTGCTGAGCCAAGCAAAAACAACTGCAACGAGAATGCTGAATGCATTAACATAAATCCAGGCAGTCATTTTTGTACCTGCAAAATTGGATTTATTGGAGATGGTCTTCGTTGTGACGGTATCTTTTTCTTTGCTTTACAATTATTCCTACTGAAAAATATGCAGACGTTGACGAGTGCTCCATCCCTGGTCTCTGCGATCCCAACTCTATTTGCATTAATCGAAAAGGGGGTTTTGAGTGTTGGTGCAAGCCTGGCTACAAAGGAGACGGTTTCAAGTGCAAGTTATCAGAAAATGGCACACTCTCTGGACCACCTGAAGGAAGCTGCCTTTACAATCCAACTGTATGTCACGTCAATGCTCGGTGTTTGCCAAGTGGAATATGCCAGTGTCTCAATGGCTTCGAAGGGATGGTCTGAAAGATTGCAAGAAAGGTATCCATAAAGGCATAGGGGGTTTGACAAAACTATTGGTATCCAAGTGCACCAAAAGAATTCTCGTTCAAATAACGTCGATTTAACATAAAGGTAGATTCACACGAAATACGTTCAAAAAAAGATGTTCGAAGAAACTCTTGAGTTGTATTCATTGTATATACCCTTCTTTGAGGGTTCGCTCACAATGCGACATTCCCGCAGCATGCTTAAACCCTAGGACCATGGGTAGCCAGGGGGGGGGCTGAGGGGGCTATAGCCCTCTCCACCGTCACATTTTAGGAAAAAATTGTATATAACTTTTTGTAGCATTTTTAACGCTCTTTTTGGTGATATCAATGGTTACCCAATAAGATCAAAGTTCTTTTATAAATTTAACCATTTTCTGAATTGTCATTTTTCTATTTCACATTTTTAAAAATTAGATAAGGCTGAAATCAAGCACAGCTTTGATTTTTGAAAAATAAAAATACAGATTGAAGTAAATTATTCTTCTATCAGATATATTTGACAGATTTTTTTCTAAATATCCGTCAAGATACAGCCTTTTTAAATTGTCAGATCATGCCGAGAAATGACCGAAAATATCGAAATTTAGCCACTTTTGGCATGACTTGACAATTTCAAAAAGCTATATCTTGATGAATATTTAATAATATTAGATTCTTAATAAATTATGTCAAATGCATCTGATAAAGGAATAAATTACCACAATCCTGCATTATTATTTTTCAAAAATCGAAACGGACAATACTTTTTTCTCCGACTAAAACACTTTTTTTTCCGACTAAAATATTTTTTTTCCGACTAATTTTATTTCCGACTTAAACACTTTTTTCTCCGACTAAAATACTTTTTTTCCGACTAATTTTGATTCTCGACACGAAATCAACCATTTTTAAAAAATTTTGTGTGAAATTCAAGGGTGGCATAGACCAGATGGCTGGAGACCCACTCCGGAATGGCCAAAAGGCAAAATTATTGGTTTTTGGGGGTTTACTAAAGGGGGAGTAAACTTTTTGAGAAAAATCGATTGAGCGGATCAGATTCCGGTCCGATGGGCTTAATCGACCACAACTCCACCTTGAACCACTCGAAACCACCATAAACCTGGAATTCTGAGCGATTAAGCCGATCGGACCCGAAATCTGATCCGCTCAATCGATTTTCTCAAAAAGTTTACTCCCCCTTTAGTAAACCCCAGAAAACCAATAATTTTGGCCTTTTGGCCATTCCGGAGTGGGTCTCCAGCCATCTGGTCTTTCCCTCCCTTGAATTTCACACAAAATTTTTTAAAAATGGTTGATTCGTGTCGAGAATTAAAATTAGTCGGAAAAAAAAGTATTTTAGTCGGAGAAAAAAGTGTTTTAGTCGGAAATAAAATTAGTCGGAAAAAAAATATTTTAGTCGGAAAAAATGTTTTAGTCGGAGAAAAAGTATTGTCCAATCGAAACTTCGCTTGACTTTAGCCTTATCTAATTTGTAAAAATGTGAAATAGAAAAATAGCTATTCAGAAAATGACTAAATTTATAGAAAAGTTTGATCTTATTGAGTAACTATTGATACCATCAGAGAGAGCGTTAAAAATGCTACAAAAAAGTTATATACATCAATATATAACGTACAGTAAAACCATCCTAAAACTGGCACTAATTAGTCTGGGGTCACATTAACCGCACCGGTAAAAGATGCTGGTTTTTTGAAGATTTAATTTATTTCCTGTTAAGAAAGGGTTGAAAACATATTTTAAAAACAAAAATGTTCTCTAGACATTAATTTATAAGTCACAAAAAAGTTTTCTCCATAGCTCTATGCTTTTTTTAAAGTTATAGGAATAAAAAAAACTCTTTTTCCAGATAAGTATGGCCCGTCCACAGAAATCACGAATAAAATAATCACAAATCTCCCTTTATTTGAAAACGGCGTTGTGTGAATGTCCTTTTGTTGAACGGATTTTGTGTGAATATCGCATTATTTGAATAGTCTTTGTGTGAGCCTACCCTAAGTCTGAATCTCCCGAATTGGGAGTTCCAATCTCCCCTGATGAGATAACATTTAGTATCATGATTTTTAGTCTACTTTTTATTTTGCTCTTCTTTTATAATTTTTTGAGTATTCAAATTGTATGGGTAGAGATGCGCACTCCGTTTTGCGATATTTTTGCGATATTTTTTCGAGAGGTTTTTTTCGTAATAATTTTGATGTAATTTCGACTAGATGTATATACTTGTTATATACCATACTATGGGGTACTTTAACACATATTATACTTACGATATTTCTTTCTTTAAAGACCCCATCATATCTTTCCTAAATGTTTGAAAGAGGCCAATACCGAGTGTGTCGGAAATTCAAAAGTAACTGCTTTTTCTCAGAAATTTGAATTTTTTTAAATTTTAGCTCTGATGAGATAAAATGTTCAGTTTTTATGATAGCATAAATGAAAGCTTAGCATCGTGGCTACACATTGGCAAAGAGAAACGTGCGTAAGTATAAAAGATGTTTACTTTTGCTATTCAAGAACATCGACAAGCAGATGCTGATTCGGCATCCAGATGTTCTGTTGACGTTCTTCATAAAAAAAATTAAAAAATTTTATCACCAAATTTGCGGGTTTTTTTGATGAAAGAGACAATAAAAACGTGCAGAAGAAATCAGGAAATAAAAAGCTATCAAAAGCGAGTGAATGCTGCAGAAAAAATAAAGGAATTATATTTGAACAATTAAACACCAAAAATCGCACTAAAACTGCTGTTTTCGATAAAATTCTAGCCACGGATTGTTTTCCGCTAGATGAAACTTCGATTATTGATGACAAAAATCATTACCAATCATCTGTTATGTGCTAGAAATCAAAAAGTTGCAAAAATGTGAAAAAAAACAAAAAGAAGCATTAAAAATTCGAATATTCAGCAAATAGATTCAAAAACACAACGCCAATGTGTAGTTGACAGCATGTAAGGTTTTGACACGCTGTGGGCTTTCATTCATACTATCATAAAGGTTAAAGACTATTGTGCGAAAATACCTCATACAAGTTGGATACCAAAAATATCACAATCACAAGTATACTAAAAACAATAATACCCGCATCATGGTTTTTCTGCAACTTCGGGGCTCTGTCTCTCCAGTTTTTTAAGTGATCTGGAAAAAGCAGCAGCACTTTGTTATATAACTTCGGGGTGCTTTACAACAATCTTTAAAAAAAGGACCATAGCCGTCGCCGACAATGAGAATTTCGCACATTTGAATGCGCGCGGGACACCACTTTTACTGCGAAAATATTCTGGAGTATTTTTTAGTAAACAAATAATGCAATTACCAAAAGGGAGATCCGGCATTGGGAATAGAACCCGTCAGCAATTTAGACGGTCGACGCGCTTTACCACGTAAAACCCGAAGTGCACCCCCCCCCCTCCTAAATGCACACCACATAATTTTTTATCTTGTTGGTTTAGTAACTGATTCCAAGGAAAGTATCGAGCAGGTCACACCAAACGGTCAAGTTGTATCTACTACATCACAGATTAGACAATCTGGTTCCAGTACAAGTCCGCCAACCAAAACCTTTTCTGCTTCAGCACCCTTCAGTACTCTTATACCTTCGTCAATTTCTTCAAGCAGTTCATCTGTTTCTTCAAACACAGCTTTACCTCGAGCTCCAAGCACCATGCCAGCCTCATATTCTAGAAGCTGGTCGGGTTCGAGCAGCACCACATTCAAGTCGATCACAACTCCACTACTTCTCCTTGGAATAATTGGAGTAGTGTGACACCACTTGCTTCTATCTCATCTCCTCTTCCATCCAGCAGTGGAGCAGTAGGGCATGGAGCTACACACCAGCGGAATACACTGCATCCACCTCCCGTGCTCCAGCCACTAGAACATCAACAACCACTCCAGTTCCATTGCTTGAAGTAGCCACAGTGCTTCCTCAATGCTCAGAGTCAGACCAATCTGCATGTCATATACTGGCTAGTTGTCATGCAGCTGCTGGAGTTTGTGTTTGTAAGGCAGGATATGAAGGAGATGGATACAACCATTGCACGTGCGTTGATTTATTTGGTTGTAGTAAATTAAATTTTTTTGCAGTCAAGTATGGCCAGATTGCACTACTAATTCATCGATTTGTGACAGAAATGCCAAATGTGATTACAACTCAAAGAATGCTCTTGCAAACCAGGCTTTGTGGGAGATGGCTTGACCTGCACTCCAGATAAGTGGGACTGTGTTACCAGAGGCCGTCCTTGTGCAGTGGGTTGCTGATTGTGTTGGAAGGAGATGCGTGTGCAGACCCGGTTATACAGGTCAGTAGTAGGGTGGTGCGGTTACGGTTTATTTTGGATCCGGTTTATTTTTTCTCAGACATTTTTATCAAAGATTTAACAGAATTTTTACATTTTGCGGACCCCTAATACTAAAATTTCTTCTTCTTCAAAATAGGATATTAAACGTACAAAAAAATAAACAATAGTTGCACTAAAACCGGTTAACCGAAAGAAATCGGAAAAAAAACCGACCGGTTTTTTTTAACGGTTTTTTTTCCTGATTTCTTTCGGTTAACCGGGTTTTTAGTGCAACTATTGTTTATTTTTTTCTACGTTTAATATCCCATTTTGAAGAGGAGAAATTTTTAGTATTAGGGGTCTGCAAAATGTAAAAATTTCTGTCAAATCTTTGATAAAAATGTCTGAGAAAAATAAACCGGATCCAAAAATAAACCGTAACCGCACCACCCTAGTCAGTAGATTGGAAATCGCTTCACCTGAACTCATTTTTGTGTTTTCTATGTGTTTTATTTTTAGTTGTTGTATTTTAGGTGATGGTGTGACTTGCATGAGCATTCACTTGCCTGAAACTGCCAAAGGCGACTGTCTAGCTTGTCATTGTAAAGCAACTTGTGAATATGGAGAATGCAAATGTCAACAAGGGTTTTTTGGTAATGGATTACTGTGTGTGCCTGACCCTGATGACTGTATCAACTACCCGGGACTGTGTCATTCCACAAATGGCCAATGCAACATGACTAGAAGAAGGTGTGAGTGCAAAAAAGGTCGGTTTTGCAATATATAGTTATACCGGTATGGTCACACTTTCCAAAAATAACAGAAGAGACTGTCAAAAAAGCTTGACTGTATTCGAAAATTTTGTCAAGCTAGAGTAATTTTTAGGGTTGGCCGATTCGCCGACGAAACTAAATTCGGGGGATCCGCGGCAATTTTGCCGGCAAAAACACACTCGAATAATTGTGAACACACAGTGAACCCAACGGTGAAACCAAAAAATTGGCCAGCCTTAGTAATACCAATCTCACATTTAGGCTACACCGGAAACGGAATCGATTGCAGCGGAAAAGTTTCTTGTATTCAACAACCAGGAGTTTGTCACCCAAGTGCTGAATGCCAGCCTACAGGCCATTGCAGATGCAATGAGGGATTTTTCGGTGATGGAATCAGTTGTAGCACAGGTTTTTGTGAGAATATAGTTTAGACTGACTTTTTATGTTCTTATTTTCAGAAAGTTCAAAGAAACACTTGGTTAGCTCTTTCCCAAGACGCTATATTGTTTTGATTAATTACTTATTTTCAGGCTAATTACTCTTGTCCAGCCAGATGTAGTGCAAACTCGGAGTGTGTAAATGGAGCTTGCAAATGTTAAGTGGTTATGTGGGCAACCAAAATGGATTCTGCTCAGGTATTTGGTTATTTGGAAAGCTGTTAGCCGAAAGAGACAGGTTGGCCAACTCAAATACTCGAAAACATGTTTCATTCGAGACCCGACGGTGAAACCAAAAAATTGGCCCGCAATTGGAGTTGGGATAGTTGGCATTGTGAACACACTTTACTCCAACTCCGAGTCCTTTAAAGGGCATGCCCACGCTAATAAGAGGTGGTGCCCGGGAATTCAAATTTTTTTCCGAATCATTGAATTTCTGTACAGATTTTTCAACTTGGTTTCTAACAAAACAAGGCCTAGAATTTTATTTTAGGTACAGTTTTGTTAGAAACTAGGTTGAAAAATCAGTACAGAAGTTCAATGATAAGGAAAAAATTTTGAATTCCCGGGCACCACCTCTTATTAGCGTGGGCATGCCCCTTTAACGAGCCATCAAGGACTTAAAAGGTGCATGTTTAACAACAATAAAAATATCAGAAAAGATGCTTTTACAACAGAATCTATCAGTAACTCTCATCATAAAAAAATTTAAAAACTGAAAAATATGCTAAGATCAAATGCAAATGATCTTGAAATATGTAAGTTGGTCACCCTGAAAAGATTTTTTCAGATTAGGCAAAATCAATTTTTTGGCTAAATTTATATAAATACCTCTGAAAATTTTTGTTAGGAATTGAGCCACCGCCGACCTCGGCGCCGGATTAACACTGCTTATTACTCAATAACGTGCAAATTTAAATGCTTTTTTCAGTTATTGCTTACTTTGAGTAACATTCCTGGGGTCTAATAGAGAGGGCCCGTCTATTTTCAATCCTCCTCGCAGGGACCCGTCTATTAGAGAGGGCGCTTAAAATAAAGAGCGCCCGTTATTAGAGATAATACAGTAAATGACTAAGAACCCACGAAAAATGATAAATGTCCCAATAGGAAATAGTCCTACAACAAGACTATAGTCCAATAAAAGCATAGTCCTAAAATAGGACCATACAACTATTAGGACCTTTTTAGGACCATAAATAGTCCTAAATAGTTCTATATAGGACCCGATTCTCATCCCTGGTACCCATACCATCAAGCACCCGTATCACTAATTTTCTGTTTAAAATGCTGGTTTTAGACATCGATGAGTGCACGACAGGGGCCTCTGGGTGTGCTGCCAACAGTGTTTGCCACAATACTGAGGGCTCTTACAAGTGTGAGTGCTTACAAGGTTGGTTGCTGGTCTAAAACTAGAGCTCCCCCAATAATTCTAATGTAGTATATTTCAAAGACACAAAATTATTTATTTTTCTATTGTTTTATATCTCTCCAAACCGGCACTGCATCTTTCAAAGCATTGAGAGCTTTAGCAATAGCTTCATCCAAAAATTGGTTAGCTTGTTCTATAGTAAAATTGTCAACATCTAGGTCTTTGTATGGGTATTCATTGTTTATAAGATTGATGGAGTAGGCATCATTGTAAGGAAAGTCTTTGTTGTATTCTGTCACTCTTTTGTCGATCATGTCTTAAAATCATCTATGATTTGTCTAAATTGGGACTTCTAACAATGCCTCTACTTCCACTTTGACCATTTTAATACGAATATTAGTTGTCGAAATGGCTGACAATAATTCGAGACTTCTATTTGAACCTGAAATAAGAAAATAGCAATACAGTTGGATTATTCACGAACCACTCTTATCGCGTCATGAAAAGAATGAGACTAGATGTGAAATGAGGTTGCTTGTGTGTCAGTGCATTTTTGTCTGGTTGGGGAAGAAATAAAGGGCAGAAGGAGGCAGCCAGCTGTTTTTTTATTGTGTCTTTTCTCTCTTCGGATTATCTCTGCTTTTGCCTTCCCAGACATTTTTTAATATATCGAATTTTCAGTAACCTCAGAAAAAACTTTTTTACATTTACATATTAAAATAAAAAAATCAACCAGGATACACAGGAAACGGAAAGAATGCCATACCTACACCAATCAACATCAACCAATGAGAAATCTTGCTGGTGATTTTTTGTGATTTTCATTACCCAAAAATATAAAAGTTCATTTAGTGCAATGTCTCTCTGACGGCATCCGTCTTGTTCTCGTCAACAGGACCTATCCATTTGGTGGTCGAATTTTCGTGCAGGGACAGAACGACAATCCACATTGTTCCAAAACTTTCGGTCCTTTAGATCAGCAAAGCGCAGTCAGAACTCCGCATTATTTCCATATTCCTGCTGTAAATTTTTTTCTGGGATTTACGTTACATATTCATGAAAAAAAAAAGTTTCAGGCACATTGCAACATGGAACTGGAAGGGAATGTAATCAACTTTTCATCTTCTCAATCAAATTATTTACGCGTGAATTTTTAGAATGTTGTCGCAGTCACTGTAATTTCACAAGAACACCCTACTTTTGTCACTGAAAAGTCCTACTCCTATCGGTACTTTGAGTACGAGTGCTGAATTTGCCTAATTTAACTTATCCTTATTCAGTCTACGCTGCACTTATCCCACACCAACTCTAACACTTCGCAACCAAGTGAATGTTTCCGAGTTGACAACTGTGCAGTCGTTCTACCGCACAGGTCCTGAGCCCACCTGCTCGTTGAAAGTAACCAATGAAAGGAACAGTGCCGTAGAAAGTGCTACAGTTGGCGATGTATTAAAGTTGTCCTTGGCAATTCATCCAAATGAAACTTACGCTATATTGCCAGAAATTGTTTCGCGATTAACTTACAAAGTGGTGAAAGTACTCATTAACAGATGCTGCTGGATGCGCAATTGATGCCCAACTTTTCCCTGAGTAAGTCAGTTTGATTGGCGTGACAAAACTTGAGTAATGAAATTTGAGATCATATGATTATATAATGCAACTTGAGAAATTGTGAGATTTTGGCTGCAAGAAATGCGCCCGAAGATTCGTGCTACACTTTTAGGTATTGCAAGTTTTGCATCTCACGGTATGCAAACCAGGGTATGAGAACCGAAAATTAAAGCTTTACGGCTGCAAGACAAGAGACTGTGAGATTTGAACTGCAGGATTTGTGCCAAAATATTTGCGCTGCATTTTTGAAGGGCAATACTTTTTTTGTACCAAATTTACTTTTTTGCACCAAAATTTACTCTTTTTTGTACCAAATTTTCTTATGCTTTTTTCTCTTCAATTTTTCAAGTTTTTGCACAAAGTTTTAGCACCTTCATGTAGCCCTACGATTCTAGTTTTTAACGACATATAACTATCTGCAAGATATTTTCAAAAATTTTAACAAAATATCAAAAGTGTGAACTAAGTTATTTTTCTGACTTGTTGCATACTTTCGATTTTTTGTAGAGCATTTCGAAAATATATTGCAAAAAGTTATATTTCGTAAGAAACTAGAATCGCAGGGCTACTTGAAAGTCTTTTCACTTTGTAAAAACGATCGAAAAAATTAAGAAATAAACGCAAAACAAAAAAATCAAATAATTTGGTACAAAAAAAGTAAATTTGGTACAAAAAAAAGTAAATTTGATACAAAAAAAGTACTGCACTTTTTTGAAATGCAAAATTTGCGACGCAAGTTTTGTGCTTCATCTTTGTTTTCCTTGATTTTGAAGGCTTTTTGCAAATTCTGTTTTGACAGTTTGGTCCCGGAAATTGCAAGGATTCCGATTTTGCCAATCGTTTTTGCTTAACCGGATACGGTCGATTCGCCCCCTCCTAATAAAAAGGGAAAATTCGCTCCCTTCTATAAAAAAGGTTTTTTTTTTAATTTTTATGGTTTTAAGGACCATGGTTTTTGAACGCAGCGGCATCTCCAGATTTTGAATTGGCGGGGACACTTTTTATCATCGAGACCAATTAAATTTGAATGTAAATTATTTTTTATTTTCATTGAAAATTTAAATTATTATGTCTTGCCAGGGAACCTTCAGTAGTGTTTTTTTCAAAGACTTCATTGACAGATTTTTTTTTGCAGATTCTTGTAGAGCACCCTGAAGTTATTAACAAAGTGCTGCTGATATGTCCAGGTCTCTTAAAAATTAGGAACAAATGGCCATCCGAAGTCACGAAAAACCATGATACAGGTATCATGGTTTTAGCGTACTTTTAAGCTGCACTTGTTTTATATATTTTTCGAGCATTCAATCTTTATGGGTGATTTCTTGCTCTCAATGATAGCGCAAATTAAACCCAGCATCTAGGAACGTAATAGTATAAAGAACGTGCGTAACTTTAACAAACTAGAATGTTTAATCTAAAGCGTCAGCATGGAGATGCCGATTTTGGAATCCAGGTGTCCTTTCAATCTTCTTGATAATGGTTTTTTGAATATTTCTGTATATTTATGCACGTTCTTTATACTATCTTGTAGCCTAGATGACGGGCTTTCATTCGCGCTATCATAAAGAGAAAAAACGCCATCTTATCAGAGCTTTAATTCTTAAAATATTAGAATTCCTGAGAAAAAGCAGCGACTATTCGAATTCCCGCCACTTTCAGATATCGTCCTGTTTCAGAAATTTCGAAAAGCCGTGAAGAGCTTTTTAAAGAACTAATTAGCATAAGTATAATATGAAAGAAATGAACCCATAAAAGTTGGTAACTCGAAGAATTTATGAAACAATGGCAACTTAAAAGTAGGCTAAAAACCATGATATGGGTATCATGAGTTTTTTCGGTAACTTCGTAGGGCCCCGGTCTCCCTAATTTTTCAAAGGACCTGGACATATCAGCACTTTGTTATATAACTTCGAGGTGCTCTACAAGAATCTGCGAAAAAATCTGTCAATGAAGTCTTTGAAAAAAAACACTACTGAAGGTTAGTCCAATTTAAATTAAAATATAATATACCGTATTTCCTCTAATATGCCGACACCCTCTAATAAACCGACACCCCCTACTTCGAGGGTCCGTATCTCAGTCCAAAGAAAGAAATTTACATCGGTTTTTTTTGCGTTTTCTTAGCTCCCACAAGCTCTATCGATTCCGCTTTTTCGATTTTGGATCTTCATCCAAAATTGTCGAGATCGACCCAAAATTTCACGATTTTTGAGGGGTTGAAAAATAAAACCGACATGTCGGTATATTAGAGGAAATACGGTAAGAAGTTATGGCGCCGTGAAAGTAGGTTAAGTCGTCCGATCTGCAGAGTCAAGCAACGTTGGGCTCGACTAATGAATGGATCTTTATTTTGATAAAATTTTAGATGCAAACAAAAAATAATTGTTGAATATTTTTAGAGTAAAAGAGTGTCCTCCGCCAATTCGAAAATTGGAGATACCGCTGCGTTCAAAAACCATGGTCCTTTAGTAATGATAAAACAGAGGTTGACTTGCACAAACCCCATTTATGGAGTAGTGTACCTTAGGGTACCCAGGTGGTGCTCACGGTTTTGTACCTGGGTATCGGTACTCAGGTGGAAGATGTAATAGTACCCAGGTATCGGTACCAATCGGAAGCACCTGAGTATTAGTACCCAATACTCAGGTGATTTAAGTAGATGGCGATATCTGGAGATGAATGGAGACTCTGGTAGATAGGTTGATTTCAACCGAAGTTGACTGTTATGGTCAACTCAATCCATATCCGGGTACAAGTGAACTGAACAAAATGAATCTTTATTGAACGGGCTGGGGTAAATTCCACCACGGTCATAGTGGTTACGCCGTCCGTCGCCGTCCTATTTTTTTTTTGCCGTCCTGCATTTTCATCAAATTTTTTATGACGGATCGCTTTTTATTGGCTTATATTCTTTTGGCTGACCAAAAAGCTCTTTATGCCACCAAAAAGATTTTTTCTGCACGAAAAAAATTATTCGTGTCATTTTTAAGTCAAAATTTTGCGGGAATTCAAATTTTATAGACATATAATCACTTGAATTGCTCAGAATCCCACCCCAAGTGGCCAGAAGCCACTGAAAGTTGGTTTTTCGAGGGTTCACTAAAGGGTGGTAAACTTTTTGCGAAAAATCGAGTGAGCGGATCAAAATTCCAGTCAGATGAGCTTAATCGCTCAGAATTCCCGCCTGAACCATGCTCAACCAAAGTTGTTATTTTAGAAAACTAGAGACCGTTTTAAGCATACAACTGGCTTTTTCCGAGTAAAATTAGCGTTTTTTGCGTTTTCTGTCTAACTTTTGCATAAAACAACTCTAAACTTGCATTTTTTGTATACCTTTAAGTACCAAAATGCAGCAAATTTACTTCTTTATAAGGCCTCAGCCTCCTTTTTTCAGGTTTGAAAAGTAGCTTGATATATCAGGCCAGTTACAGTTGCAAAATGAGATGAACTTTTTTGGCATATATTCCAAAAACACTAGTGACATCTTAAAAAATTGCGTGTTTTCGGGGCGAGTGATGGCTTGTTTTAATGCTCTTGATGTGAGGAACAGTTTGCAAATAAGCTAATGCGATATAAGTGAAAATAAAGTCAGTTACAAACTTTAGGTTACATGGATAACAAGTATCAATATTTAAGTCAATTTTCAAATTTTTTCTTTTTGGCGCAAAAATTCAAAAGTGATTATGTTTTTGAATTTCAAGGGCTCACAGCCCCTTAAAATTCAAAATCATAATCACTTTGAAAACAGCAAAACGCCAAGAATTTTTGAAAAATAATTTTTTTTAGTGTGTTTTTTTTTAATTCCACGACTCCCTAAAATTTGAATCCTGGTGCAGTACAAGAATATTTTTTTGCAAAATTCAAATTTTTAATCGAAAATGTTATGCTGTTTCTATCCACAGTTTTAAAAATGTGCGATTCAATGATTTTATGGCAAAGATCCGCTTTTCAACAACCTCTGCTATCTTAAAAGACTCAAAACTCTATCTTTATTCGTCTGAAAACAACAAATACTATAAATTAGTGGAGAACAACGATAAAATTAACGAGAATGAATAATTATTTTTTGATACTAACAGAGCAACCCCTTCTTTTTCGACGCAGCCTATTTCTTGGCGAGCCATCAGCACTTGGACATAAGAATCACTGTCAAAACTTCTTCCCAACTGACGGCGCACCATAGGAAGCTTACAAAAGACGATTGCATGCATTATCAGAAGCTGAAAGCAAAGAAGTAAAAGGAAAAAAAAACCGATTTTTCACCTCGGTTTTTTCTTCAATTTTTACATGTTGATTCTAATAATCATAATAATTATGTTAACCGTCTCTTAGTGACCATAGAAAATATGTTGATTAAAGTGATCATGGTCAATTAAATCACCATAATTAACTTGATCACTATATAAAACGTAAAAATTTTGGTGAAAAAATCGGTGGCCTCCCCAAAGTACATAAGGTCCGTGGGGGCTGTGTCTTTTTGGTGGCAGAAAAAAATCTTTTTGGTGGCAACTCGTTTTTGGAGGCAGAAAAAAAAACAGAAATTATGCTTTTTATTTACATCATATGGTTAGTTTTTATTTTGCTACCTTATTTCCGGAGGACCTTCTAGGTTTTTTTCACTTTTAGTTTAAAATAATAAGGCCGTCCTTACTTTACATGAAAAATTTTCGAAAATCTGAGAAATCAGGACGGCCTTATTTTTTTGAACTAAAAGTGAAAGAAAACCTGGTCAGTCCCCAAAAATAAGGTAGAAAAAAAACTGACTTTATGATGTAAAATAAAAAAGCGATCCGTTATAAAAAATTCAATGAAAATGCAGGACGGCGATAAAAAAATAGGATGGCGATGGACGACGTAACTACTATGACCGTGGTAGAGTTCCACTTAGAATTCCACTTCTTTTTGAAGTTACAGGTTCGAATCCTCGAGGTATCAGATATTATTTTTCCTTAACAACAGTTATAAACTGTTTTTTTATAAAACCATTATATCTCAGGGTGGACAGGGTACCTCCTGACACCCCCAGAATCTGTTTTAGCTGAAAGTATTTTAAAATTATTGTAAGTTATCAAACTTATGTTCTGAACATGTTTTGATAATGCTAATAAAGCAATTCGACTTAAATGAAACCCATTTCCGGAGTATTGTACCGTAGCGTGTCCAGGTTGTGCTCAGTTTTCGTACCTAGTTATCGGCACTCAGATGGAAGTGCTTAGGTAGTAGTAGTACACAGTGATCACTTTCTTGTGAATAATTTCGGCATAGGGGCGTTTGGTGGTTTTCTCTCATCCTTCGCTTTGGCCTTAGGTATCTTCTCTGTTTTGTTCCTTTTTTTCAGCCCTCGGCTTAGGTGGATGAAGATATGTGGAGATAAATGGATACCTCTGGTGAACGGATACCCAGTAGATATTTATAATAAGGACGTTAACTTATTGGTCCACTCAACTCATATCCAGGTACAAGTAGTGAATCTGGATGTCCACCTAGAAATTTTCTTTTTCACAAAATTCGGCGTTCTTATGCATTATCGGGACTACCTAATTTTGTCGTGGGTCCTTACGCATTAGACAGTAAAACCAGGCAGTCCCGATAATGCATGAAAACCAAATTCGGCTTCAAAAAGCTTCTCTGAGCATTTATTTAGATAATCTGATAAAAGTTTTTATGTCGTCAACTGACATATAAGCTACTTAAAGGAAATTCAAAAATTCGGATTTTGCTACGTATTTATTACACTTGCACAGACAATAATCATGCAATATTATATCATTCATCAATGTTCTATTTGCGCCCTTTACTCTTTGACGAGGCATGGCGGAGACCAGAGCCAGTATTTGCAGCTGGCGAGAGGTAAGGATTGAAATCAGAAGTTCCACCCTGGATTTGCTGAACCAAAGTCTCCAAACGATTAAGACGCAGTTCGTGATTCTCTTCGACCTGCATTAGCCTCTCAACTGCTCCCTGTCTGGCCTCAACATCATCATGGAACTTGAATGGATAGATGACATCCTTCTCTTGCTTAGCACGAGTGACCATAAGTTGCTTCTGCAATAATATGGTGGTCAAGAAACGGAACCTTTAACTCAGTGCAAGGATACCTCAATTTCATCAAATCGTACGATATTTTCGTACTCTTGCAGCTGCTCCTCCATCGACTTGTCCTGCATAGACTTAGAAATGGAATCATGCCCACGAAACATCAGTGACGCATCTTTTCGCTAAGCTGAAAACACTAAAATATATTCATGGCAGCAAAAACCTTGTATAAACCTTGCTAGGAATCGCAAATTTGCAGAAACGAAACATGAAATCCCTATCGAAATTTCCTGCAATCAGGTAACATAAAAAACAACAGAGCGGAATCGCAGTACCCAAATCCTTGCAGTTCTTGCTTGATTGCTGGTTTGCGAGTCTTTGTAATTAGTAAACTTCCGCGAGGGATTATTTCTTCTCTCCTCCAACAATCCGCTAAAAAAGCGAATAGATACTTCTGAATAGGGCTTAAAGCAGATAGTACCGCAACTGAGCATGAGCTTCCAAAGCATCGTCGAATCGGGATTCTGGGTGATATTTCCATCCGTCTACGCGCTGATTGCCCATCATTAACGACTCGAGGAACTCAATACGACCGACATCAGCTCTCGATAAGTAGCGGCCGTTTGGAGCGTTGTCTTGCCATATCCGAGTTCCACAGGATCACCTTCTTGCAACTGATCGAATTTTTCTAAACACACATTTATTGAAAATTCGACAAGAGATTCGCATTTTGAACCTTCATTTCAGATATAACGCGACTTCTGAGAGCTATTTCAATATGAACGTTATTGAACTTTCGACTGTCCTGATCTAAATGGCTTTTTCGAAGTCCCGTGATGAACGAAGCTGAGCCTGGGACTGTGTCTAAGAGAGTTTCTGAACTGGCATATTCTTTGAGGATGTCTTCAATCTCATCGACGATTCGTAAGAGATCCGAGAATCTAAATACATACGATACGATCATAAAGTGAGAGCGGCAACTGTACCTTAGCAAATTTGCCAAGTACCAACGAGCGAATTGAAGAGCCACAAACACCTGTCTAGTTTCTAAATTCCACTCTTTGCTAACGAAAAACACCATCTCGTTACGTTGCAACTTCTAAAAACGCACATGAGAAGAAAAATATTAAAGAGGAAGAAACCTCCAACTCAGTGTTCTTAGGGGTCATAGTTCTGCGAAAATTGTCGCCCGGAAGAGAAATGCCTCTGGATCGCATGGGAGTGCGTGATCTGCGATTAATCGACAGGCCTTCCTTCGCCTGATAGTCCTTCAAGTAGTCATTTGAGCTGGTACGTGATTGGTCAAGAACATCTCTGCTCCAATCGTCATCTGTTCTACGTATCATCAGAACAGCAGCAATAGCAACAAATTCGGTTAGCAGCTGCGAGTCAGGAACCTAAGAACGGTGAAATAAACAATGTCCACATGATCATAATAATTTTCGTGAAACCTTCTTGACAATCGGAAAGCACTGTTTTTCAGCAAGTCTTACCGCCTTGACAATATTCATGAGGAAATCAACGTCCAGTTCAGATGCTTCACAGTGGGCACTGACCATCTCAGCATGCAGACTGCGACCTCTCTCCACTTCGACATGCTTTGGAGGATGAGCTACAAACACATAAAAGAATGCCACGCAACAGAGTTTGACATTTCAAGAATACCTTGCCAATCCGCTTTTGCTTCAACCGCATTTATTTCTTGAGCCAAGAAAGGGTGCAAGTTCAGGTTTCCAAAAGCAATGCGTTCGTTTCGGTCCACGTTGATAGACTGCCCAGAAAGCTATCCACTTCCTCGTGGTAGAACTGCTAAAACAGAACATTTAGCAGGGAAATACATACATCGGCTAGAGAACCTTGCCATCACGCAGAATACTAGGATCAACTTCGCCCAAAGATACAGGAGGAAGCAGCTTGCCAGAAACCTAAATCGATTATACAAGCAGGGCTCGATTACTAAGAATTACTAACCAGATCTTCCGCAACCTTTTGAATTTGGCCAGACGGATAGTGCCACCGCTGCCCAGTAATTACTTCCAACGCGAGCAATCCAACAGACCTAACTGAAACGATGACATTCACGTAAAATTTGTGGGTACTTACCAAACATCAAAGCTCGGATGGACCGATCCCTCTTCGTAATTTTGCAAAAAAGCTTCCGGCGGATGACAATCAGGATTTCCAGCAAACTTCCAATTTCTAAATTAAAAACAAAGTAACCTTTTGTACTGTAGAAAAAAGAAAACTACCTCGAACCAATCCTTTTGCAGTGCAAAAACCTCCAAGCTTGACATCACTAGAATTACTCATGTAGATGTTGGCTGTGCAAATTTGCGTATGAATGTAGCCCTTCGAGTGGACGTAGCTTGCTCCTAAAGAAACCAATAAGGGTCATAATCAGGATCACACATACCTTGAATCACTTCTTTCAGAATATAGGCCACAGAGTTACGATCAAACAATCCTGGTTCGCCATTTTTATCTCGCTTTTTTTGCTTAGGAAGCTCGATGCGTCGATTAGCATCACGGCCACAAGGATACCCCTTTTTAAAACTGCAAATCCAAACTAATTTAAGAAAAGTAATAGCACATGTAATTTACCGAAAGCAAGAATCTAATCTGTCACGCAAGCACGTGAAATCCGGCAAAACAAAAGCTACATACTGACGATGACGAAAGAGAGAAAAGAGGCCCATTAAGTTCTTATGAAAACCCAACAGTTTCAGCATTTCCGCCTCGCGGATCTAAAAACGCGTATGTGACACAGGGCTAAACACAGAAACTTATGAAAACATACCGTAGCGTAGAGGGAATCCATACTGCGAAGTTCGATGATACGCATAGAGAAATTCATAGGAAATATCGCACTGCCTTGAACGAGGAGCAATTCCTCCTAATAAATACAGACATTAATACTCCTAATAATTGTGAACTACCACGATGAGATCCTGCTCGTCACAGATTTGTTCACAGGTACCGATTATGTTGTAGGACTGCACACTTTGTTCAGCATATCTGCAAAAAAAAAAGATTTTTTAACCAATAAGCTCAATTTTTTCTAACTTTCTGGCAAGACGGTCATATTCTTCCGAATTGATGGCTGGTTTCATGATATACGAGGTAGATGAGGCGAGATCCGAAGACATGATTGATGTACACGACAAAGTTCTGCTAGAGCCGAAAAAACGAACTGCTAGAAAAGTCGTGAAAACATTGTTTTAAAGTTTCACTTAAACGCTCGGGACAATGAAAATTTTAAAATTTTATTATTCATTCTCACCGTGCACACTCATTTGATCACAACTCATTTGATCCCACTCATTTGATCCCACTCATTTGATCCTAACTCATTTGATCACAACTCATTTGATCCCACCTCATTTGATCCCAATTTCAAAATTTGTATTTCAAAGTTTTAGAAAGTATGGTGGTCTTTTCTTAAGTTTTATTTGGTAGAAAAATCTTTGTTATTAGTTTGGTTTTAGCAATATCGATGGCTATGAACGTGGGTGATGCCTTGCTGATCGGTGGGCCTAACGAAAGTGAAAACTTGCCGTATCAACCATCCGTTCAGGTTACGAACCTTTGTTAATTTTTTTCTCCTTTATTGGTATTTCAGGGATCTTGTCTATAGCAAATCGAGGAAAGCAGTGCCTGATCGCAGGTGGCTATGAATTTGTGAAAAGCAGGGTAGTGAGTAACGGAACAATTCAAAACTGGCGCTGCATCAAGATGAGTAAGTGCGGGGTACGGCAAAAACTTTCTTTGGTCTAGTCGACGGTCTTTGCCTACTCAATTCTCAATTATGTATAAAGAGTCTTGAATAAGCGCTTTCGCAAGGTCAAGATCAACCTGAGCCAACTGATTTCTCGAGCCAAGGCCGAAGAAGAGAAGACGAGACAACTGGTCGTCAGGTATGTCATCCTATAAATCAGTCCTGAAGATTGAATTTTTTTGACCATCTAGAGTCTAGCAAGAGGGAATCCTGTTGAAGTGCCGCGCCAGCCGCGTCATCAAGATGACTGCCGCGAAGCGAATACAGTCAACTCCCGATTTAGTGTACACCGGATTTAGTGTACACCTCCGTTTAGTGTACACCTGGATTAAATCATTTTGGCTGGCAGTTAATTAAAATAAAAAGAACGAACCCTCGATTTAGTGTACATTCGATTTAGTGTACACCTGGAGCCGGTCCGCAGGGTGTACACTAAATCGGGAGTTGACTGTATCAAAATTTTGTTCCGTGGTTATCAGCCGTCAGATCGAATGGAGTTCTTAAAAGCCGAACAGCATCATCTGGCGAATTTTCTAGTTGTTGATGTGGGAGAAGAAGAAAATTAGGAGTTCTAAAACTGATATGATGTTTTACGTTTGTCACTTCTGTTTGTTCGTTACAATTGTTAAAGAAATCTCGACCCTACCGGAGTATACCCCCCCCCCCCCAAATGAAATTTTTTTTAAAAGTGTTTTTAAACACCTATATCGACCCAAAATTGCCTCAGGAGTTCAAAAAAGACATTATTTTTGAGTCTGGTTAATAAAAAACTGAGTTTTGGACATTTTGAAATTTCGACCATTTGCCTGTTTTGGCATGTTTTGGTCACTGGAGCTGGGCAAAAATAGTCTCTAAATGCATTTTTGTTCATGAGTCTTCTCCGAATTATGTCTAAGGTAAGTGAGTGCGCGCATCTCTAACCAACCAAGCCCCCTGCGCCCCTTCGGGGCGCAGGGGGCTTGGTTGCTTGGGGTTGAGATGCGCACACCCACATACCTTAGACGCAAATCACTCGAAAGTGACTCTGGATGCATAAAAAATGTATGCATACCAGAGTTTATTTATGAGGTAGGCCCCAGTCAACAAAACTATGTTTAACATCATCCTTTTTACACTAAATTGGCCCTTTTTTGGCCCTTTCCCACCCTAATATGGCCCTAAATCCCTTCAAAAATGGTCAAAATAGGTATATTTGGGTGGTCCCAAACTCAATTTTTTATTGACTAGAACACAAAAATAATGCCTTTTTCGAGCTTCTGAGGCAATTTTAAGTCGATATAGGGTGTTTGGAAACACTTTAAAAAAAATTTCATTTGGGGGGGGGGGGGTATACTCCGGTAGCGCCGAAATCTCCTATTTATCAATAAAAATGCTACTCTTCTGGTTGTGTTTGGATGAGTATGAAACTACGGTCAAGTGAATAAGAAATTTTCAGTCTGTACGATTTAGCCTTTAAGAAAGCTAGAAAACAACAACAGAAAGAGAAGAATACGACGTTATTCGAACTTTTCTGATCTGGAAATTTTCGGATGGTCCAGGTTGGATGATCGATCAGTCAACAGATCGGCTCGTCATCTCAATATCCAGTTGCTATAGAGCCATTCGAAGTATTCTAGAGTGGCTTGAAGTGGCTCGGAGATATTTGAGGCGTTCAGTGTGGTATGGGCTCCCTAGAACAGATTTACCCCGAAAAGATTATGAAATAAGCACAAAAAATTTAATGCTGCTAGGCGATTCATTTAATTTGGCCGCACCTCATTTGGCCGCCATTTTCGCATTTTTATAAGAAAATTACCACTGCCATTAATTTTGACCTTTTATTGGCGAGATGTAGTTAAGTCATTAACTAAAGGCTATTCTTTTGCTATTTTTTGAATTTTACGCAAAAATTTGCTTAAAATTCAAAAAAACTGCCTTGGTCCCCCTGTTTTTTTTTCAGTCTAAAAAATTAATTGCCACTTTTGATGAGTAACTCTCATTTTTTATTGCATTTTTAGAAGAAAGTGGTGGGTAAAAACCCATGTTTGATTTTTATGTTTTTACGAAAATGCTAATTTTGCGGTGAATGGAGATTCACATGTCCGAAAATGGGATAATTATCCCAAATCCAGCCCAAGTATAATCAAGAGTACATCTCGGAATCATGTCTAAGGTAAATGAGTGCGCGCATCTCTGACTCTCAAGCCCCCTGCGCCCCCTTTGAGGGCGCAGGGGCTTGGAGTTGAGATGCGCGCACTTACTTACCTTAGACATGATTCCGAGATGTACTCTTGATTATACTTGGGCTGGATTTGGGATAATTATCCCATTTTCGGACATGTGAATCTCCATTCACCGCAAAATTAGCATTTTCACCCTGAAATACGAACTTATTTTTCCCTATCCCTTGCAATGTGGAGTGTGCTGGTCTTGGCCGCGAAGCGGCCACCCTCGGTCGTGTACAACAATCTGTATCCATACCACAATATGATATCCCGCTTCATACTTTCAAAATATAATAACATTATTGTAGGTCATTGTAGGGCTGTTCTTAATTTTAATGAAAATTTATAAAATTTCGGATGTTGTACACGACCAAGGGTTGGCCGCTTCGCGGCCAAGACCAGCACACTCCACATTGCAAGGGATAGGGAAAAATAAGTTCGTATTTCAGGGTGAAATACTTGAGAATGTTAACTAATACACCCAAAAATGATTCGAGATAACAGGAAAGTACCAAAGCATGCATACCAGAGTTTTCTTTATGCGATAGGTCCCAGTTGACAAAACTATTTTCCAATTCTACCTTTTTGGAGTATAAAGGTACCTTTCTATAATGATTTACCTTTGTCCACTGGGGAAAAAGTCAATTTTCGCTTGAAGACTTTTCTCGGAAACAGTTCTTTACTAAACAAAATAACATATGTTTCATCAGTTTTTACAGCATTCTGATTCTTTTAGAGTGGTTCAACATCTTTTTTGGAAGAAAGCCGTTAATTACATTCATGTTAAAAATATTTAAATGGGGGTGTTTCAGCCGGGGTATTTTGGCGGGGGTTTTCGGCGGGGTTTTTCAGCCGGGGGTATTTTGGCGGGGGTGTTTCGTCCTGATCCCGACGCAAATCACTCGAAAGTGACTCTGGATGCATAAAAATGTATGCATACCGGAGTTTCTTTATGCGGTAGGCCCCAGTTAACGAAACTATGTTCAAATGCCATCTTTTACGGCATCTGGGTACTTGTTTAAGTAAATTTACTTTGTTTTCTTGGGCAAAAAATCAATTTTCGGTTATATTTGAACTTGAATTTACTAATTACAAAAAATTAAAAAACGTGAAATGGCGGCCAAATGAGGTGCGGCCAAACGAGTTTCGGCCAAATGAGTTGCGGCCAAATGAGTGTGTACGTCTTTTGCACCTTCGATTCAGTGTTGTTTTCTTTACAAATTTTTGTGTACGAAAATTTTTCATTTTTGTAAACATAAGAAAGCAAAAAATATCGTGTTTTTGTTTTTGAACATTTATGAAAATTTAAATTTTCTCATTTTCATTTCTGTACACAAATGAAAATAAAAATATATTTGTTTCCGTTTGTGTACACAAATCAAATGTCGAAAAAGTTTGTGTACGTTGGTGTACATGAATGAAAATAAAATATATTTGTTTACGTTTGTGTACACAAATAAAAAGTCAAAAAGTTTTGTGTAGGTTTATGTACACAAATGAAAACCCAACCCTAAAATTTTGTTTATGTTTGTGTACACATGGAAAAGATTTTGTACACAACACAAAAGAATAATGTTTTATTGCATTAACAATGTGTACTATACTAATAAATTACAAAAAGATACTTTCTCGGGGATATTGTACACGATAACGAGTCATGTTAGAAGCTCGATCTCATTTTTGGGATTTCAAAAACCGGATAAGAACATAGAGTTTTTACATTCATGCACTTTTATGAGTTTTTTTTACCAGTATTTTGCTTTTTATTGTGTTGCGCACAATATTTTTTCCATTTGTACACAAACATAAACAAAATTTTCAGGGTTTTCATTTGTGCACATAAACCCACACAAACCTTTTTGACTTTTTATTTGTGTACACAAACGTACACAAACATTTCCTGGTTTCATTTGTGTACAGAAATGAAAGTGAGAAAATTAAATTTTTATAAATGTTCAAAAACAAAAACTCAAAATCTTTTGTGTACATTTGTTTACAAAAATGTTACCGCAACACAAACATTTGAGCGTTTACATTAGGGTAGTACGGTTACGGTTAATTTTGGACCCGGTCGGTTTTTAAAACCGGATGTTTGCCGTACCCGGTTTTCGGTTCCGGTTTCTTCCCGCTACCCGGTTAACCGACCCGGTTTTTCCGGTTTTTCTTAATTTTCGGCTCGGATATCCATAAATTCAATTGGACACTTTATTTACACCACATAAGATGATCAAACAATTAACGGAGCATTCAATCATAATTTTCTGTACCTTCAACATCTGATTCGTCCTCTTCGATTTCTTCTTCATCCGGAACAGTTGATGGAGCAAGCTTAAGCTTGTTCAGATTGGCTTTGATCAAAATGAGCATTTCCGCAGTAGCACCGTGCATTCTGAAACACATTTACTTCACAAAAGCGTATTGAACAATTGAATAAATAAAGCCAACTACCTATTTCTGAGCGTATTTGAGTAGAGAAGGCCTGCAATAGAAAAAGTTCGCTCACTGCTCACAGATGTTGCTGGCACACAAGAAGGATTTTTGCACCCTTGCCGATCAATGGAAAGCGCGCTTTGTTCTTGCTCCACCAGGCAAAAATACCTCATTTCTCTCCGGCCGATCGCTGTTGTGACGGTAGTGACTGAGCTCTGCCTAAAAACAATTATGAACATTAGAATTTGAATGAAAGCTTTTACCTTGATTGTAGCTTTCAGTTCGGGAGCGATAGTGCAAACAACCGTCTTCTTACGGGCCCAAATGTCATCTATAAAAAGACGAATCATTTAAAACTCAAATGAAATTTATATATGTGCCACTCACCAACATCCATGCTGTTGCTATCGTTAAAGAATTCGGTTTCGCTGTCTTCTTCTCTATTACCAAAATCAGCCGCCACAGACTCTACTTCCCGAGCTAAAAGTAAACAAAAGATAGAAAGTTTATGTGTTCACAAAGCGCTCACAAAATATAGTTTTCATGAGTAATTCAACAAACTCTTCTTCTAGATAGTCCCATTCGTATTCTTTCAAATAGTCGACGTCATATGCGAAGCGAGGATCCACTAGCATCGACAACTTGAGAAGCTTATTTCTTTCCACCACTAAACTTCGACGCTGAAGGCCCTCCATCAGCAAATTCTTGACTTCAACAACTGAGGCGTTTTTGATAGGCATTGATTGGAGATGTTCCAGCATTCTCTTCACTGTAGGCAGGTACGTTGAAGCAGTTGATTGATCAGCAAAGAGCTTTAATAAAGTTTTGATCCAGCAGAAAAAAGATTGCCAAAATTAACTTACACGGCACGTTTCGACATGAAATGATTTTAAGACCTTGCACAGCTCCTTGACAACAACGAAATCTTCTTTATCGAGTGGATGAAATAGCGATCAGAACATAAACAAAGAACGAGAAGAAACAACTAACGAGCAATTTTCAACTTTACTAAAAGCAATAGTGAACACTTTCGTTGCATGATTTTATCCAGTGCTTGTTTATTTTGTTGGGTCATCTTATCCAGTGCTTAAACCGGAAAACCGGGGTCTGGCGTACCCGGTTTTCGGTTAACCGGGATTTTCGTACCCGGTTTTCGGTTTCGGTTAATTGGCCCAAAATCGTTCCGGTTCGGTTAACCGACCGGGTCGGTTAACCGACCGTGTACTACCCTAGTTTACATGTGTACACAAAACATCACTGCTTCGATTCTTCGGCGCTACTGGAATATACCCTCCCAAAAAGTGCTACACCCAATAATTTAGGCTTTGGCTTAGACCTTAGGCTCAGGGCTAGGGTTGACGGCTCGGCGCGCAGATTTCGGCTTTTCAAGCTTAAGGCTTGAAGCTCGGAGCGCCGACAATTTCGGGATTCGGCTCGGTGCGCATTGATCTTCTCGAAACTAATTTTCTGTTAATTTCGTGTATTGACGTTGTGTTAAATGCGTCCAAATTTGGACGCAGTTAACATAACTTATAATACACATAACGTATAATGCCAATTTTTTTGAAAAATTTCGACCAAAATTTGACATTTCGCCTTGGGTGACCAAGGTATATCACCCAAAAGGGTATTTGGAGACCCAAAAAGATGGGATTTGAACATAGTTTTCGATACTGGGGACTACCTCATAAAGAAACTCTGGTATGCATGCTTTTTTCGTGCATTCGTAGTCACTTCCGAGTGATTTGTGTCTAAGGTATGTGGGTGTGCGCATCTCAACTCCAAGCCCCCTACGCCCCCGGAGGGGGCTTAGAGGGCTCGAGAGTTAGAGATGCGCGCACAGACTCACCTTAGCCATGATTTCGAGCAAAACTTATGTTCAAAAATGCATTTAGAGAGTCTTTTTGCCTAGCTCCAGAATACCCTTTTTAGCAGTTTTATTGCCAAATGTGCATATAATTATTTGGGGTCTCCAGATACTCTTTTCGGGTGGTATACCTTGGTCACCCAAGGCAAAATGTCAAACTTTGGTCTTTTTTTAAGAAATTAATAATTTCTTACGCACCTTTTCTGAAGCCTGGGACGTATATTTGGGTATTTTTTACTAGCCTTTTAAAATAAAATTTCAGGTGGCATTTTATACTAGGTTCAAACATTTTGTGTTATAGACGGTGGACGGCCGGCTACGTCGTAGCCGGCCGGCGAAATTTCGGACGGCTGGCAGGGCGGACGGGAAAATTTTTTAAAATGGGACGGCCGGCGAAAATCTCAAAAGACGGGGACGAGACGCCGTCCAAATTTCCAAAATGTGCCCATTTTGCTGCCAACCTTGATTTTCTATATAACCCACTATAAACATTCATTTCCAGGTGGACAAGAGTTAGACCTTACTTAGCAGAGGCTTTCTTTCGCACATTCAAATGGCCTGACACTTCTATGATCCGATTTGAGTGTTCTTGCTCAGCTTGTTTTGGAAGTTGCCCAATGGTATGTTTGCAATTTCATTATGCTGTAAAAGCTGTAATTTCCATATGTTTTTGTAGATAAACTGTAATCCTCAGAGAGATTCTTCAGTTTACAGAAAAAGGATGCGTCTTCGGTTCGCGCGCAAAAGCGAGCTTCCTCTAATTGATGACTCACAATTAGATAACAAAATTGGGGACAGTGACCTAGTGGTTAAAGAGGATACCGACGACTTCACTTGGCTGGCCGATATACTTAACAGCTCTTCAGTTGTAGCGTTTCACCCGTGCTTGTGATCAATGAAGAAGAAGCGCTTTCAAAAGGTATTTTTGATGGAAGATCATTTTTTGTTAAGTATGTTCGTTATTGGCTTGAATTATTTTACCCCGTCGAATCTTTTAAATTTATTTTTGCTTTGAATTTTTGTTTATTTTTTGAAATTTTTATGTCAAAATTCAGTGCTTGACATCAGCTTTCTATCGAGCTATCAACTAACGAAAAACAAAAAAAAAACAAATAAGATTTTAAAAAGTTGCAAAAAAGGTATTTGTACAATGAAATTTTTTCTAAAAATTTCGCCTATAAATAGACCTTTTTCTGAAACTTTTACAAATCTCATCACGTCAGTTAATGTTTTATCAGAAAGCTGAGATCCAGGGCTACATGGTTGTAGATAAATTAAAAAAATTAAAAAAATAAAAGTTTTTTTTTAAGATTTAAAAGATTTAGATATTTTCTCGATGAATACTCAGTGATCAATGTTCCCTAAGCTTTTTAGCAGGACTAACTAATCATAGCTCAGTATCTAAAATCAGTTGGATTGTTAGACCACCTTTCATTTTGAAAAAATAAACTAAAAACAAAATCAAACCAGAAAGATTCAGTTAAACCCCAAATACCAGATTACATTTTTATTGTTTTCACGACTTAACTCTCATTTTTTAGGAAGCCAGAAACAACCAATCTCTACCGAAGTCGAAGTCAAGTTAGGGCAGAATTTCAACATCAGCAGAATGTGGATTGCAGTTGCGTTAGCCTTTGTTGTGTTCTGCATCACTATATTATTTATTCTTTTCCTGCATTTGAGGGCGGGAAGAAGGAGAGCTTCTTTAATAAATTCTACGGCAGGAAGAATAGTTGTGATAGCTCAGAAAATGATAATCGATCCTCTTATATAAATTTTAATTCTCCTTCTTAAAGTCTTTCGAGATGTGTTAGCAAAAGACCATGATGGTAAAGGTTATTTTCTTCTAATTTTTTTTGTACTGAGCTTCAGTTTTCTAGTAGCTTAAATACCTGTGAATGGGATTTTTGGCGCTACTGTAATATACACCCCCCCCCCAAAAAACCGTCCTTAAAACCGTATATTACAGTAGCGTCGGATTTTTTTAGCAAAAGGCACAGAACCGCGATTTGGGGGATTAATAGGGGTAATTATTACCCCCCCCATGCCCGAAAAAATAAAGCAATTTTACCCACCTCCCCACCCTTAAAAAGTTGAAGTTGCGGCCCTGAAAGGGCGACGTAAAATACGGTTATATTGGTTTTAGAAACCAGTAGATTGAGAATTGGCGATCGCCAAAGCAAAATTTGCCAACATGAGGGGTAGGAGAAAAATCTCTCATTTTGGATTGGTCCAATTAAATTCACCCTTCAGTTTGTGCCCTTTTAGTTTGTAACCTTCTCACATTGTGCCAATTCAAAAAGTGTCATACATTTTTAAAGAAAAATTTGGCGCTACTCTGTTTTACCACCCCCCCCAATAAATTTTTAGGCTTAGTCCTTAGGCTTTGGCCCTTAGACTCAGGGCCAAACCACTACTAATTACAGCTTTATTAAAAAAAAAGGTATGGTCTAAGTAGACCTAAAAAATTATTGGGAGGGGTAAACCCGAGTAGCTTCTTTGGGTGCCTTTTAGTTTGGGAGGGGTGTAAACGAGTAGCGTTGAAATTTTTATAAGAAAATCTGCCAAAGTCGTGACACAAAATTTATTTGGCATTACAGTCGAGTCTCTATATAGCATCCACCCCAAGAGTTCGTTCCCACCTCGGGTCCGACACTTTTTCAGCTCAATTTCTAAAGTATTTTGCCAAAACTGATTCGTCAGTTTAGTCGGAAATATCGCACGGATTCTGATTTTGCCGATCGTTTCTCAGAAACATGGTAATTTTGCCATTTAGACCCGCAAACCTCTATATAGCATCGCCTTAAATCTCAAAAAGGCGATGCTATATAGAGGTTTGCGGTCTAAATGGCAAAATTACCATGTTCTGAGAAACGATCGGCAAATCGAATCCCTGCGATATTTACGACTAGACTGACGAATCACTTTTGGCAAAATACTTTAGAAATTGAGCTAAAAAAAGTGTCGGACCCGAGGTGGGAACGAACTTTTGGGGTGGATGCTATATAGAGACTCGACTGTATTTGAATTGGAACAATCTGAAGGGCACAAACTAAATTTTCAAAAACTAAAATCTTCATTTTAACAGAAAAAGCTAGCCGATTTGTTATCATTCGCATAGCTCTAATCTAAAAACAAATAATAATAAAACTTTTGCAAAACTTCTGTATTGTCCAATCAAATTCCAGATATTGTTGCTTTTATTTCTCACATTCCATTGTTACTTTCCTCAAGCTCCTTTAATTTTCCGAGAATCTTTTCTGCTTTTTACATAAACTATTTGTGCCATATTATTTTTGAATGGCGCACTGTCTGTTTTGTTGTTTATAGTGTAAAAATTTAACCGTTTTTATACTTTAAAAGTTTTGGTAATGTTTTGATGAATTCTTCTATGCATATATTCTCGGGTTCGTTTGTTTTTTTCGTGTTATGCGTTAATAAAAGTTTAAAAAAAAGTCACATCTACTTTATTATTTAGCAATTATTACTAAAACATGCACTCATAAAAATTGTTCAGGAAGTGCAAGTATTGCAAGTAAGGCTTCTTTTACACGACATATTTGAAATAAAAACATAAATTATGTTGTCATAAGGCTTCATGGGAAAAATTTAGTGATATCGCTACAGTATTGGCGGATAAAGTATGAATTTACAAGAAAGATAATGATTTTGGCAAATCATTCAAGAAAAGTCATTAATTGCATGAAAAATCATCAAAAGAAGTTTCACTTTGGACTCATCAAAAAACACCATTTTTCCGCATTAGTTCATCGCACAATCTATTTAGCTCTTCGATTTGACCTTCCTGAAAAATTTAGGTTGGAATTAAAAGGGCATACTATCTGCTCAATGGAGTTTAAGTTCGACACCACTAGCAGTACAATGTATAAATTATTTTCTTTAACAAAGGTTTGGTCCAGCAGTCGAAAAATTTCAAATTCTTAAAGATCATAGGAAGTTGGCAAAACATCGATTTAACGGCCCCTTTGAACGCTTTTGGTTTGAGAAACTCGATTTAACGGCCCCCTAAGGCCGGTCCCCAGGGGGGCCGTTGAATTGAGGGTTTACTGCATGAACAACAAAGCACTGCTAAAATTAATTTTTCGTACTCTTTCGCATGGTTATAATTGTTTTTGAGTATCATGTTTCTGCAAGATGTTACAGGCATTTTCTGGTGAGAAATCAAAATTTGAAAAACGAAACTTTTTTGTACATGCTGTCAATTTTTTTCATAAAAGCTGAAAATCAACTGAAAATAACATTCGATAGGAAATTTCCAGCTCTTTAAAATGAGTGGTCTTTTTTTGGTTACAATTTTATTGTGTGTCGAAATAAAGACCTGGCAATGTACTCACTCAATATTTCAATTTGTTTCATAAAATAGTGGTTTTGACGCCCACAGACCACTTTTTTCGGCGATTTCTTTGCAGATTCGGATTCAGCATGAAATTCTAAGTCTATTCCACATGTTGTTACAATCAACCGTCCGAGTGTTAGCACGAGAATGCCCGATCGTAACTTCTGCCTTTTCTAGGAGAATTTTTCACGCTGATTCTCGTGGTGCCAGTCGTTTTTCAATGAACGGCCAAAAAAGTTGAGGAAAAAGCAGTTCGAAAGTCTTCTAAAGGACGTGATCCTATGATATGTTGTTCGAAAGCAAGAAGTATTTTTCTTAAGACATAGCTATGACTCTGATATACCAAAATGACCGCAAATTCAAATGTTGATATTTGAATTCGCGGGGCTCAATCCTACAAGTGGAATTCTGACACGAAACGTTTTTTTTTCAAATAAATATTTTTTTGCTTTTCAAGCAAATTATTTGTTCAGCCTGTTATTTTTTGATCCAAGTCAATTGTTTTTTGGTGTGGAGTATGCCATCTGAGTCGGTACTTGTTCGGAATGTGCACCATATTTTTTTGCCTTGGTCCCCATGTTGTTTTTTACCACAAAATACATTGGTCCCCCTTGTTGTAATGGACAGGGGGACCAAGGCAAAAAATGTGGTGCACATTCCGACAAGTTCAATGTTCCTAAGTTCCATTCCGAACAAGTCGGTTTCACGTATTAGTTTAGGTGAATCGATCGCATTTTGAATGTTCCTAGGAGGCATCGCATTGTTCCGCTAAAAAGTTCTCTAAACTTCCATTAGATAAGTTTTTGAGCCAATTAGCCGTTCGTTTTCAAAAAAAATTTCAATGCCTGATCAATATTTGAAGAGAAATTCAAGAGCTACAAGATAACGTGAAAATCAGCACAAAAATTACATAAAAGTCACTCAGAAATTACTGGAGAAGAAGTGAAACCAGCTATTTTCCTAGCATTGAAATTTGAATCATACCTGGTTTTGGCGAATTCCTGGTCGCTTTTCTGAAGAAAATTGAGAGTGCAATATACCAAAAGCTCAGCATGAAAAATGCAACAGAACAAGGTTGAAGACTCACGAGACAATAAGCAAACATCACAATATTCAAGCTAAAACAATTTGACCTCAAACCACACCAAAAACCAGTAGCTTTGGACGAAAATTCAAGTGGTTATGTCTTAGTTTCGTAATTTTCTCAAAATTTCATAAGACATTTCCAGAAAATAAAAATGCCACGTGATAGAGCGCTAAAAATGCATCAAATTCCACTTCAGAATTCCACTTGTAGGATTGAGCCCCGCGAATTCAAATATCAACATTTGAATTTGCGGTCATTTGGTTATAATCAGAGTCATAGCTATGTCTTAAAGAAAAATACTTCTTGCTTTCGAACAACATATCATAGGATCACGTCCTTTAGAAGACTTTCGAACTGCTTTTTCCTCAACTTTTTTGGCCGTTCATTGAAAACGACTGGCACCACGAGAATCAGCGTGAAAAATTCTCCTAGAAAAGGCAGAAGTTACGATCGGCATCCTCGCATTAAATATTGCTTTTTAGAGTATTTTTTGTTAGTTGGTGTGGTTTTGAGGTCAATTGTTTTGCTTGAATATTGTGATGTTTGCTTATTGTCTCGTGAGTCTTCAACCTTGTTCTGTTGCATTTTCATGCTGAGCATTTTGGTATATTGCACTCTCAATTTTCTTCAGAAAAGCGACCAGGAATTCGCCAAACCAGGTATGATTCAAATTTCAATGCTAGGAAAATAGCTGGTTTCCACTTCTTCTCCAGTAATTTCTGAGTGACTTTATGTAATTTTTTGTGCTGATTTCACGTTATCTTGTAGCTCTTGAATTTTCTCTTCAAATATTGATCAGGCATTGAAATTTTTTTTGAAACGAACGGCTAATTGGCTCAAAACTTATCTAATGGAAGTTTAGAGAACTTTTTAGCGGAACAATGCGATGCCTTCCTAGGGAACATTCAAAATGCGATCGATTCACTAAAACTAATACGTGAAACCGACTGTTCGGAATGGAACTTAGGAACATTGAACTTGTTCGGGAATGTGCACCACAATTTTTTGCCTTGGTCCCCTGTCCATTACAACAAGGGGGACCAATGTTTTGTGGTAAAAACAACATAAGGGACAAGGCAAAAAAAAATTGGTGGCATTCCGAACAAGTACCGACTCAGATGGCATACTCCACAACCAAAAACAATTGACTTGGATCAAAAAATAACAGGCTGAACAAATAATTTGCTTGAAAAGCAAAAATATGTTATTTGAAAAAAAAACGTTTCGTGTCAGAATTCCTTGTAGGATTGAGCCCCGCGAATTCAAATATCAACTTTTGAATTTGCGGTCATTTTGGTATATCAGAGTCATAGCTATGTCTTAAGAAAAATACTTCTTTGCTTTCGAACAACATATCATAGGATCACGTCCTTTAGAAGACTTTCGAACTGCTTTTTCCTCAACTTTTTGGCCGTTCATTGAAAACGACTGGCACCACGAGAATCAGCGTGAAAATTCTCCTAGAAAAGGCAGAAGTTACGATCGGGCATTCTCGCATTAAATATTGCTTTTAGAGTATTTTTTGTAGTTATAGATTGATATCGCTCTGGTTGAAGAATCTCATAGTTTCCGAATAATTCACCAAAGTGTTCTAAACTGTTCGGTATCTTTTACTCAAAATTGAATTTGATAGTGCCAAAAACTTTGTTTATATTTCTAACTTTTGTGCACCAACCTTCCAGTAATGGTCATACTCAATGCATTTATTTCCGACTCATTTTGCGCAGTCGCACCGTAAATTTAACGTGTTTTCTTCGTGTTGTTTCTGCACCCTGTCAAGTTCAATGTTTGCCCTGAAAATTAAATTCTCTTTATAATAAAATAATACTACAAGCAAAAAATAAACTTGTTAAGTTCATGGCGCAGCGGTTGCTCTGAGTTCAGAATACTAGATACAAGGCGCTCATATTTAGCAGCATCGTCTTCCGCAGTTTTTTTTAATGATTCTTCACTCTAAAAGAGCTCTATGATAGCGTTTTACATCACGAAAAAGCAATTTTAACTCACATTTTTAAGGAGAACACAATTTTCACGCATTTTTTCGTACCTAAAATAAAATTGTACGGGTCGATTTTTCAAAGAAGCATACTCGCAAATAACAATCAGGGTTGCGCAGTCCTCAGTTGCACGATGAATTATGATTTTTACATTTTTTACATTTTTAAAATTTTAATATTTACATTTGCTACTTTTAAAACAGATAAACCGATCTAGTATTTAAAAAATTTGCTTTGAAGTAGGAAAATAAAATAAGTAGCCAAACTCAGACCCAACTTCACATGATTTAGCGGATTTACTGTCATAAAAGCAGGGCTCGAAAATCAAATTTTAAAAAGGAACCGAAAAAACTTCAATATTTTAAAAACGTGGTGTGTTAGGCCTTTGCCCGAACGACCCCCAACTGTCGACCAAACTGACTGTCGACCCCCAACTGTCGACCCTCCCAACTGTCGACCCCCAACTATCGACCATCCCAACTGTCGACCCCCAACTGTCGACTCTAACCTTTGACTTTAAGTAAAACAATTTGTAAAAGTAATTTAACGGGGTCCCAACTGTCGACTGCTGCCTAATTTTACACTTCCTCAAGAATTCAAAAATACTATAAAAACAACATGCCATCTTTATTCCAACAACAAACTGAAATAAACTGAAGAACAAGAAATAACAATTTTCACCGAATAATAACATTGGCTGGACTATCTAAACTTCTAAGAGCGTTGTCTTCTTCCTCTGAACTTCCTTTGCCACTTTTTCCAAGGCCCTCTTCTTCATCTTGAGCTGGTTCCGACCGTACATTGTATCCCATTAAATAGCCAATCTGAAGAAGAAATTTGGCAAGTTTTTTTTTTATCAAAACCGCCATCATCAGACTGTCTATCGGCTGACTTTGTTCCTGTTAACTACTACCTTCGGTTCGGTCTTGGTCTCAGTTGATCTGTTGAAGTCAGGCAACTTATGAAATTGTGGATCTGGCTTGCATTCTTTCTTCGGTTTGCTTTGGCTGACTTTGTTCTTGTTGACTTCCCCTTTTAACAGTTTCTGAAGCATGCCTCTGATCTAAACAAAGCTGCAAAACAAAATATACCTCAAAAAATAGGTTGACTAACCCTTTGAGCTAATTGTTTGTAGCAGCAACAGCAATGATTTCAGTACATAGTCTTTCACCACTACACTTCTGCAACACCGATATGCGAAGAGCAATTGACTTTCTACAGATAGATTGTGCTCTAGCAAACACATAAATTCCTGGAAAAGAAACTAAACTAACCTGTTCAATAATCTTATGCGCACCTTTGAGACAGAGATGAATAGCCTTTTCCTGAACGGGCCACGGCTTTGTAAGACCCAGTGCACATATTTCGAAAGCTTTAAATAAGCGGGCCTGTTAGAAACTTTTGCTGCGCGAGCTTCTCGACAAAACACTAAGAAATGAATGTAGGCTTCAAAATACGGGTGCACTACGTTTCACCGTCCCTATTTTCACCGTTCACTATTTTCACCGTTCACTATTTTCACCGTCACTATTTTCACCGTTCACTAAATTCACCGTCAGCATTTTAGGACCGCTTTTAGGTCTAAATTTTTCTAAATTTCTAAAAGTTTTACTAAAGTTTGCTTTTTCCAGCTGACTCGTAAAGCATTACAGCCATTGCAGCGGTGGTAGACGACTTTGACACCATAAGATTTTATTGTCTTGCTCTTTTTGGTCACCCAAGTATCACAATGATCTGGATGACGAACACAATCGGTTACAGCCATTTTATTGCTTCCTATTCGCTGGTTGTAAGAAAAGAGTATAGCAAGCATTTTAAAACAGGCAATAAAACGAGCTTGACCGCTACAAGTTATGTTAAATTACTTTTACAAATTGTTTTACTTAAAGTCGAAGGTTAGAGTCGACAGTTGGGGGTCGACAGTTGGGATGGTCGATAGTTGGGGTCGACAGTTGGGAGAGTCGACAGTTGGGGGTCGACAGTTGGGAGGGTCGACAGTTGGGGGTCGACAGTCAGTTTGGTCGACAGTTGGGTTTTTACCCTTTGCCCCATCGATTTCCCCATGAAAATCGATGACAGTGCTTACGCTACATGGGAGCTACCTAAGGTTAAGAAAACACAAAAAATCTATATCAACACACTCTCATAAATAACAGCAACGAAAATTAAAAAAATTTAGAACTGAAATTTTTAAAAAAATGGTACAGTTTTTTGGATTCACTCTGCATTTGGACAAAATCAAATTTTAGACATAAAAAAGTATTGCCCATTTCCGAGCACTGCATAAAAGACATTTAGGATTAATAGATTACACTTAACACTGTTGAATCAATTTTACGAAAAAGGTCAGCGAAACAGTGAAAATTTGAATTAGCAATTTTAGAGAATAAGGACGATAGGTGTATTAAGTGGGTAGGGAGTAAATTACCGTTTGAAATAGGTCAGAATATGAGTTCTCCAATTCCTCAATTCATCCCGGAGGGTATCCCTCTCCTTGAGAGCATCCAACAAAGCATCCGTGAGAAGGCTCGTCCAGCAATTCCATTTACAGGACTCAGGGGTGTTGTTGCGCTACTTGGAGTGGGTGGCACTGATTGAGACACTGAAAATATTTTTACATTAGTTTTTAGGAAGAATCGAATAAGCCAACCATGTTCGTTTGGTTTATAACTCTTCATAAAATTTTCCGCGCTTGAAATAGTCTTTAACACCACATTCAATTTGATTTTGCAAAGAGCTAGTTCTTCACGATTGGTCTGTTCAGCCTGAATATCTAGTTGAATGTTGCGGGATGGTCAATTTTTTGAAGTCAAACCTCATTAATTTTAAATGACCACTCGTTTTCTTTTTTGAGTAAAGAGCCTTTGCATTCGTCGTCTCAACTCTTCCACTGGGTCATCAAGGTCTTTCATCTGTAAATGCGGAAAATAATTCAGGTTTAAATATTGCACAATACTTGTTTAATTTCTCGAAAGCTGCCTCCACTAAAAAAACAATTTCAGTCATGTATTTTATGTTGATTTATGTATCCATGGGCGTTACATGGGCACAGCAACTTCTCTGTTGTCTATTGCCGAAATAAAGCTTTATGTTATCCATAACTCTAGCAAGGCCGTATCACTACGCTTTGTGTATTATGTGACTTTAATTTTTAACAAACACTGAATAAAACACCTTTAAATAAAGTTTCTGAGAGCCTTACTGGATAAAATGAACTCAGGAAAGTGGCTTTTCCACATGTCATGATTTTCTGGACACACCCATGTATACTTATGAGCTTACAGCAACAACTTACCCTCCTTAGATGTCTGGCTTTCTACTGTTATGGTCTTTTGGCGTGTACGTGTCCGAGTTACAGTCCTAAAAAACCAATACTTTAGTCTTCTAGTGTGAAACCCTTCCAAGTAGGTTAAAAAATATGAGTCCCAAAACTCTTTTTGGGCAAACCATTTCGTGGTCGTGAAAAACTTTTTTGCCGTTAAAATGCTATTTTTGCAGTTCCGCCAATTTTTATTTTAACATCAGAAAAAACAGGGGCGGAAATAAGTTTTCATGTCAAAAGAAAGATCTAGCTTTTTTATTATTGGAAATACGACAATCTGGCAGCCTACATCATGTTCGACGAAACATTTGCGGGCTGTCCATTTTGAAGTGGAGTGGTAGGCACTACTCTAGCAGGCGCTGGAGGAAGACCATTTGCACTCTGACTAAAACGATATTTGTATCAACTAAAACTGATTTCTTTTGTCGATGATTACGTGGAATTCGTTCCAAATCTAACATATTTGTGGAACTAAGTGGTGTGCTGTCCATCTGGCCTAGATTGACCAAATTATTACACGATTAGTAGAAATTTTTTAACGGAGGGAATTAGTATTTTATAAACATGTAAGTGAAATAGAAAAGTCGTTGAAGGATTTTGTTTGCAGACAACTGGGTATAACGTCTTTTGCTGTTTGCACTAGTTCAAGTCATGCTCAAATACGTTAAACGCGCACCAGAAACTTCTTTTTGGGATACAATTTACTTTAAATTGATGCCTTGAGGAGCTGAGTCCCTTTCTAAATTTTTCGAATTGCGGAGTCTATCAATATTTTGCGGTAGGGCAATAAAGATTTAAGGACTAGAAAGCAATGTTTGTGAACTTTCCAGGCTAAAAATTTAGTTGACGGAACCTTAAGTAGTTTTATTTTTCAAAAATACCTCATTGAGAGATTTTTTCCAGATTCTTGTAGAACACCCCAAAGTTATATAATTAAGTGCTACCGCTTTTTCTAAGTTCCTTGAGAAATAGGGAAGAGCGAGCCAACCAAAGTTGCTGAAATACCATGATATCATAGTTTTAGTCTGCTTTTAGATTGCCCTTCTGTATACAATTTCTTGAGTGTTCAACTTGTATGGGGTTTTAGTAGATATTATCTCTATATAGTATTTGGGACGGGATGCGTCTGTCCGTCGCCATTTTGATTTCGGAGGCCAAATAATCAGTCGAAAATAGGAAAACGCTTTTGTCGCTGATTCTGTCGTGTTCCCCGGAATGTCAGCTTTCGTTTAAAGAAAAGATCGTCGAAAAATACGCGTTCTAAGATAGGCATATGTCTATTTTTATGAAGGCTATAGTATTTATGACAGGGAGAGATCACGCTTTTTTTGTTTGTCAGCGCCAATTCGATTCCGGTCTCAATTTTTTGAATTGTATACGGTAGGTGTTACATAAAGGTCAAATTACGACTGTTTCTGTAAGTTCTACACGTGTAGCGCAGTGGGTTAGCTTCCCACTTTTTACGTTACAACAATTGGCGCAGTCGCAAGTTCGATCCCGCAAGGGTCCCGGACATTTAATACTAGCGTCTGCAGGCGCCTATCGGCGCCTATGCCGTTCGGGAACATTGGTAGTTCAAGCACTATTCCTGTGGTTCGGAACATTAGTGGTTCATTTACAATAATAGTTCGGGTAGATTTATCTGTTGAGTGTGTTAATGGTTAGGCTAGATCATCCACCATACCTGTAACCCACCTACTCTACCTCGCATAACCTTGCTTATCCTCGCCTATTTTCGCCTACCTCGCGTACCCTCGCCCTAGCCTCACCTATTTTCACTTATTTCGCCTATCCTCGCTTATCCTCGCCTACTCTTGCCTATCTTCACCTATCCTCGCCTACCTCGCCAACCCTCGCCTGTTAAGCCTACTATAACGTACACTGATCTGGTCCCCAAGGTGTACTTTACTTTACAGGTGTACTTTCCCAAGGTGTACTTTACAACAAAGTTTGATTGTAGAGATTACACCTTAGCACTTAACCACCTATCTGGCTACCTATCCACCCTAAGTGGCCATTTACCCACCTACCTTGCAGAAAAGTGGGCTTGAACACAAAAATCCACCTTAAACCCAGGCTAAAATCCACCATCACCAAGTTTGGAGAGAAAGGAAAACTTTTTTTAGAACCACCTCTTATTATACGTGTTTGTGCTTAAAAAGAAGCCATGTTGTTCTTGACGGTTCCGCAGAGATATTTGACATTAATTTACAAAAATGGCTGAAAAGTGAGCTTGAAAACAAAGTCCACCTTGAATCCAGGCAAAAATCCACCATCACCTATTTGGAGGGCAAGGAAAACTTTTTTTAGAAGCAACTTCGATTATACGTGTTGTGTGCTTAAAAAGAAGCCAAGATGTTGTTCTGAGGGTTCCAGAATGATATACGACATTTTATTGCGAAAGTTTTCAGAAAATTAGCCTCGAACCCAAACATCCACTAAAAATCCAGTCCAAAATCCACCATCACCAATTTGGAGGACAAGGAAAAAATTTTTTTAGAAGCATTTTTAATTTCACGTATTCGTGCTTAAAAGAAAGCTAAATGTTAAACTTGAGGTTCCGGAAAAATATCAAAGATTAAATTGCAAAAAGTAGCAAAAATCAGTCTTTAACACCACAAATTCAGAAAAAGTGTGACGGACGGAAGGATTGAAATCTACATTAATACTTAAAAGGGGAGATGTTACATATGGGTCAAGTTACGACTATTTCTATAAGTTCTACACGGTGCGTAGACGCTTAGCGGTTGGCGGACAAATGTCCAAAAACCACTAAACGTCACACCAAAACGCCAAGCTTTTTTTATCATTACTTTGAGGATGTTCGGATGTTTTTTTCTATCCTAAGTAGGTTTGTCGAGCGCTCGAAATTTTCGAGTCGAGCGCTCGATTCGATATTCGAAATTTTCGAGTCGAGCGCTCGATTCGACATTCGAAATTTTCGAGCGCTCGATTCGAAATTCGAAATTTTCAGCGGCTTCGCCGCCTCATTAATGGATTTTTTAGAAATAAATTAATCTAAACCATGGTTAATCGACCACACATGACTACTTTACCACACCAAACAAATAAGCGGCAAAAAAACTAACATTCTTTGACCATAGTTGTGCTTGATCAAACGGCGCAGATCGGAGACTCTGAGATCGTTAAGGGCACCGCTCTGGCTTTTTTCACCTCAGAAGGTCCCAATTCTTTGTTCGCTAACTTTTCCTTGGCCTTGCCGATTCCAGGTGACCCGAAAGGTGAGTTGTTGATCTACTCTTTGGCAGTCTAAGCTCTTCACCACAAGTGAAAATAGCCTTTCCACCGACTTTCTTAAACGATTTCCAAACTTCGCTTGGCATTTTCTAAAACAAGAAAAATTGACCATTACATTCTTTTTGTGTGCTGCAAGTTCCAAACTATAACTCGAAAATGAGCGCTCAAAATTCGAAAGCATAATTCAAATTTTTTTCGAGCGCTCGAAATTCGAAAGCATAATTCGGTTTTTTTTTCGAGCGCTCGAAATTTGAAATTTCCGTTCGAAATTCGAAATTTTTCGAACTTTCGAGCGAAAAGTTCTAAATCGAGCGCTCGATTCGACAACCCTAATCCTAAGCCTAAGGCCTAAGCCACGGGGTTTCAAATTCGAATTTACAAACATTTCAGTTAAAACAAAATGCCAGACATTTAAAATTGACTATATGTTTTTAAATTCTATTTTGATTTTTTTTAAATGTTTTGATTGTTTCTAAAAATTTTTTGGTCAAGACTTTATTATCACAACATTAAAATCGAACATTGCGGATCTTTCGCAATTTCTTATGTCTGGCAGTAAGCTTGCTTGCCGACCTCTAACCTCTTACAGACTCGCTTGAACTTATCTACACAAGCTACTTTTTTTTAACGAAGTTCATAATGTCAAAAAATGCTCGATGTGCGAGAAATGGTTACTACGCGTTTGGGCCCCTCCGCATTTGGGCCCCGCATTTGGGCCTCAATTCAAAATTTTTATATATCCTTGGTAAATCGTCGGTAAATTCATTTTATCGCGGTAAATTCATATTACGGTGATATTTGCTGTAATAAATACATCCTCAGCCTGAGGACTTCTGTTAAATTCATCCTCGAAATTTCCGGGGTTACAGGATCGTATCCTGCAGGTTGCAGACTTTTTTCTTGACTACCTATAACAGCAAAATATTTTTTGAAGGATAGTAAAGTTAAAGGGGCATGCCCGAGCGTTAAGGCGCGAACCAGCAGTTTTTTTTGAATTTTTTTGAATCGTCCCATTTTTCACTCGTTCTGCGTCAAATCTGATATAGATGACCTTATACTGCTTTTAAAAACTAGACAGAAAACTTAAAAATCTAACGAGAACGAATGTAAAAATTTATCGAAAAAGAAAAGAACTGCTGGTTCGCGCCTTTTCTCCCATCGGGCACGATCATGCCCCTTTAAGGGTGAGTACGAAAACCGCTGGTATCGAAACCAATCCAAAAAATCCGTACAGAAGTTCAATGATTAGGCGAAAATTTTTGAATTGGCGGGGGACAATCCAGAACGCGTGACCATGGCCCTTTAAAGGGTATGAAGGATGGGGAAACCGCTTGTATCCCCCTGAAAGGGCATACCTCTATTAAATTGTTACTCACCCACTAATAGTATGCCACTCAAAACATGATCTAAAGATGACTTGATAATTACGAAAAAGTTATTTTATCAACGAAAACGCCAGTACCTAGTATGGTAGTCCTTCAATTGCCTGGAGGTTTCTATAACCATTTGGGAAATACATGGCCGGACTTCTCATGAAAAAGCATGCATACCTAAGTTTTTTTACGGCGTAGGCCCCAATCAACAAACTATGTTCAAATTCCATCTTTTTAGGGTATTTGGATACCTTTTAGGATGGTTTACCTTGGTACCCAGAGAAAAATTTGAATTTTGGGTCAATTTTTTTCAAAACTGGCTTTTGGCCACCTAAGATAACCCTACTATATAGCCCTATCTCAGTGCGATCGATTGACTCACACCACGTGTACACCTTAATTTCAACTTTTGGATGAAACTTCAAAACTTTGTTCGATCCCTTACGAACATAAGTAATAATAGCACACGAAGTGCAGCGAAATAAAATAGACAATAAAATGTAGAGAAATTTCAATTTAGAATTAAAAAATATTGAATTTTTAAATTGGGGCCCAAATGCGGGGCCCAATTGCGGGGGCCAATTGTGGGGGCCCAAATGCGGAGGGGCCCAAATGCGTGTCAACGCGAGAATACGGTTTGTGTCAAAAAAGCTTGACCACCTGAAAAAAATTTGCACAAGTAGGTCCTTCCTGTTCAATTTTCGAATTCGGGACCCTAATCCTCGTGAATCTCATTTTTACATAAAATACTGCTGCTCCATGACCTACTACCTCAGCAAAACTTTATTATCAACACAAGACAAGATATTACATACAAGAGAGATTATGATTCACTATGCTTTCCTTCTGCTCTGAAACGCTTTCAGGATTCTTGGAGTCGGCGGAATTCTTCTCAACCAGGCCTGTGTTTCTCAAGTTGCTGACTGGCGCATCCTGACGCGAAACTGAGGCATCCTGTAAAGTTTCTGTAATCAACTAATAAACAATATGAAAAAGCATACGAACCTGCTGAAATGCGAAACCTAAAAGAAAAACAGATGAAAAAGCCTTGGACAGTACCAGAAAAAAACCTACCGTTTTTATTGCGACACAAATTTGAAGACGCTTTCAGATTTTTTTCATGTTCTTGATGAGCTTTCATAGCTGAACATGAAGAGAGACTTCCGGCAAGCAATCAAACTTTTAAATGACTTACGTAAAGCACTGATTTTTCTGCAGATTTCCAGACACAGTCACACAAAAGAAGGTCGAATTTCTCGCTTTCTGATCATAGCCGATTTCTAAAATTATTAGAAAAAAGCACAGCTACAATACAAATAATTACACACAAAATAGTAATGTAAAGCAGGAAAGTTAAAAGTCAAATCAGCAAGAAGACCACACAGTGTGGGCAAGAGATTCTTAGGCGAAGTTTCTCAATTTTATGTCTGTTTTGCATAAAATTAACATCTTCTCGACTTCGTTTAGGCTATTTCTAGAGTAAAAATTCACGCTCTTTCGATCTAGCGTATTTTTTTAATGCAAAATGAATGCAATCATCAAAGTTTAAAGGGCACTTTTTGAGGCAACACAGGCATAATAAAAATCTGCTTTCGAGAAAACTTAGCATATGAACTGGAAAACTTTCCTTTGCCACTGAGATGTGACCACTCACTCGAAAGCCCGTTAAACGAGCAATCTTTTATGTCCAAATGTTGCAGAAAAATATTAAAAAAAACCTCGGCTGCAATGTAATATTTAGAACCATCGCATAACTGTGAAAAACAAGTAAAGTTAAGCATAATTGTTTTCGCGCCAAAATACTCTAATGTCAGAGAATTCAAATTTAGAACCCCGTGAAGCCTAAGCCTAAATCCTAAGCCTAAAGCCTAAAAAACATCTAAAAAAAGCTTGGCGTTTGGTGTGACGCGTTTTGGTGTGGTGTGAAATTTTTTTTGGTGTGACGCGTTTTGGTGTGGTGTGAATTACGAAAAGTTATTTTATCAACGAAAACGCCAGTACCTAGTATGGTAGTCCTTCAAGTGCCTGGAGGTTTCTATAACCATTTGGGAAATACATGGCTGGACTTCCTCATGAAAAAGCATGCATACCTAAGTTTTTTGCGGCGTAGGCCCAATCAACAAATCAACAAGGTGCCCAATCTTGTTGATAAGCCTAAAGCCTAATCCTAAGCCTAAAGCCTAAAAAACATCTAAAAAAGCTTGGCGTTTTGGTGTGACGTTTAGTGGTTTTTAGGACATTTGTACCGCCAACCGCTAAACGTCCGTATGCCAACCAAATCAGTTATAGCCAGGGCTCCGAATGAAAAATTTCAAAAAAAGGACATTTGGGTAAAAAAAAGGACATTTTGACTAGTTTTGAAGTAAAAGGGTCATTTTATCCAGTGCTTGTTGTCATTTTGAAGCGAAAAAAAGACTTTGACTAAATTTTCAAAAATAAAAAAAGATTTGGGTGCAAAAAAAGACAAATCTTTTTAAAAAGGACGATTCGGAGCCCTGGTTATAGCCATTTAAAAATGGGAGGGGACGATTCGTATTCGCAGAATTCGTATTCGGCTTTTTTCGTATTCGGCATTCGGCGTATAACTGAAAATAGCGGATAATAACCTAATTTAGTTAGAATAACTCGTATACTAACTAAATTAGGTTTATATCCGTCATTATCGGTTATAAGCTATTATCGTAACCCGAATACGAATTCTGCGAATACGAATCGTCCCCCTAGGGTGGGGAAATTCGCGCGAATATTGAAATAGCCCCGAATATTCGCGAATATTCGCGCGAATATTCGGAATGTTCGCGAATATTCGCGAACATTCGAGCTGTCGTCTTATGAACAAATGAAAAAGAAAAAAACAGTAAATTAAATGCTTAAATAATCCCAACCGGCACTAAACACATTCCAATTAGCTTCATTGACAATAAAATAAATTCAATCAACATTCAAAAACAATGTATCAGCGTGTTTTGATCAACACGCTTTTTTATCAACGAGCTAAGACTGGCTTTAATTTACATCACCAATTCAAAATTTCGGAACTTTTGTTCTACCTTGGGGTCGGGGTAGTACCTAAGTTCAGTAAACTGAGGGTTACATTAAATGTCATTCATACGTAGCTCAACTTAAGGGCATGCTCACCTGTTTAATTTGTCCCCGCCAACTCAATTTTTTTTTCGAATTATTGGGCTTCTGTACGGATTTTTCGGAACTTATTGGGTTGGGGGGGGGGCGGGTTTTTCACTTATTTAAAAATAGTGTTTAAACGACTCCTAAGTAATATTTATATGCTTAAAACGATAAGAAAGTCAATTTCTAACATTTTTCCACACAAAAAATGGTATTTTTGGAAAAAAAAATTTGACTTTTTGCCTTGGGGGACCAAGGCGAATTTCCTTGTATTAAGGTATTTTACCCCGTTTTGGTCACTGGAACTGGGCAAAAAGAGTCTCTTTATGCATTTTTGTTCAAGAGTCTAGCTCGGAATTATGTCTAGGTAAGTGAGTGCGCGCATCTCTAACCAACAAGCCCCCTGCGCCCCGAAGGGGCGCAGGGGGCTTGGTTGCTTGGGGTTGAGATGCGCACACCCACATACCTTAGACGCAAATTACTCGAAAGTGACTCTGGATGCATAAAAATGTATGCATACCAGAGTTTCTTCATGCGGTAGGCCCAGTCAACAAAACTATGTTCAAATTCCATCTTTTGTGGTATCCAGGTACCCTTTCAGGTTGGATTGCCTTGGGGGACCAAGGCAAAAAGTCGAATTTTAGTCAAAAAAATTTTTTTTCTAAAATCCATTATTTGTGGAAAAATGCCAGAAAATAACTTTTTTATCGTTTTAAGCATATAAAAATTACTTAGGAGTCATTTAACACTATTTTATATAAGTGAAAAAAAAATCCGCCCCCCCCCAACCCAATAAGTGCGATTTTTCGGCTTGGTTTCTAACAAAACAAGGTCTAGAATTTAATTTTAGGTGTAGTTTTGTTAGAAAACAAATAAAAAATCCGTATAGAAGTTCAATGATTCAGAAAAAAATTTAATTGGCGGGGACAAATTCAAACAGGTGAGAATGCCCCTTTAATGACTAGTTCACAATGGTGGACTGCAGTCGCCACCCTCAGTCCGGACTCACAATCCGCTCTGAGGATTGTTTTTCATCTCAAGTTAGGATTGTTGTTCATTTTAGGTAAAACGGCTTTTAAAAAGACCTTATTTTTAAATCCAATTAAAATATGGGTCTCTAGCCGTTTTGGCCAACACGCTTTTTTATTTTATTTCGATTCAGAGTCTCTATTCGTAATAATTAGCTTTTTTTTTGAATTTTATTAGTTCTGACACGCAAAAAATAGTTGAAAATCATTTGTTTTTGTCCCATCGAATCAGTCGGGCCTCTTGCATATTTTTTATCCTATATTTTTTGTTGGGTCTTTTTTATTACGCCGCTGTATTGATGTATCTTACCCCCGTATTATTTCACCCCCAGTCATTTCACTTCCATATCATTTCCGCCCGATAAAACACCTTTTTAATTTCATGTTTTTTTTTACAAAATTTCGTTTAAATTAGTGCTACATTGTGCTTGTGGAAGTCTAATCTAACTTCAAATACGTTTGAATTGCTCTTTCGATATTGTGGGGTGCTTCGAAAGGGTTGTCAAGATGCAAAAGATAAAATGTCACAAATGAAGCCGAAACCATCCAAACTACTCCAAACATTTCAAACCACCGGAAAAACCAGTGTTGGTACTCATCAGTGATGTATTTTCGCAATTTTTCGCTCCGGCTCTGGCTTACTTATTTTATGTGGCCGGTGCGGCGGTGCAGCACCTCCGCACCGGCACCGCACCGGCGGGTGCCTGGTGCAGGGTGGGTGCCGCTTCGGGAAATCGTGAGAGCTCGAGACATCAAATTAAAAGACATCAACTACTATTGACTTACTACAGCTGTTTGAATGTTCGCAAAATTTCTTTTATCGCGAAGATTGCTTGCGAATATTCGCGAATATTCGCGAATATTCGCCCGAATATTCGGAGTTCCCCACCCTAGTCCCCTCCCTTAAAAATGACTGTCAAATTTTAAATTACACTCGAGACAATAAATATTTTAATGGTATTTTTCGCTTTTGTTTAAATATTTATTGTCTCGAGCGGATTTTGAAATTCGATAGTGATTTTTAGGCACACCTACCTACTGGCACAAATTATTCTGGAAAAAAAAGATTCTGACACAAACTCATTCTGGCAAAAGTTCAAATGGGCAAAAACTTATCTTGGCACGAATTGTCGTGGAATTAACTTTTTCTGAATTTAAATGATTCAGAATTTAATTGTTTCTGCAATATACGAAGATAAAAAAACTGATTGTGTCACTCGTATTATTGACATATTCTGGATTTGAATTTTTTATTTACTATATTATGCTCGCGAGTCACGAACTATAGTCCTGACTTGATAGATTGAAGATTACACCCTGTTTTAAAAAACTTTGTCAATTGCACAACGATACCTACACTCTCTTCTGGCATACCTAGTCGATATTTTGATTTAAATTTTTTAGTCTGAACCGACCAAACCAAGTGTCGTTCACTTGGAGCAAATTTTTTTTACGTTTTTCATGTCCAAAACCTACTTTCTGGACTTAATCGGGCATTCTGAAAATGGTTTGATAGTGATAAAACGCCATCTTCTCGAGTATTTTTGAGTTTAGGTAAAATCAAGTTTTGGTAAAATCAATTATATCCCAAAATTCAAAAAATACCAGACAAAACGGCATTTACTACTGTCAAACCATCTTCAGCATGCCCGAATTAGTCCAGAAAGTGGGTTTTGAACCCAAAAAGTAAAAAACAAATTTTTGCTCCAAGTAGATGACCACTTGGTTCGGTTGGTTCAGACTAAAAATTTAAATCCCCGCAAAAAATTTCAAAATGCACGAATTTGAAAAGTTTGGACAAATTCGTGTGTTGGCCAACGCCGCAAATGGATATCCACCTGGACCAGGTATACCTACCCCTGCTTTGGGGGTCGGGCATGTGAAATCGGGATTTTGGTCTTATCAAACCTAATTCAACACACGATTTTACATTTGATAGCATGGTTTGTTTTGGATTCAATTTTTTTTCAAATTTCAGGTCATACAGGTGGGTATCCACCTGACAGGTGGTAACCACCCCAGGTTTTGAGATGGGACGATAAAAACGAAATTTTAGCTTCGTCAAACTTGATTCCATAGAATTTCACTTGTCATAGAATTTTTAAATTTAAAAAAAAATTAATTTTTTAGGCCATCCATGTGAATGTTTTTATTTTCACGTTTTTTATCACGTTTTTTTACTTGAAAGAACAGTTTGATTTTCATTTTTAACATGTTTTATTTTCAAAGCTATTCGGGTGGGTATTAACCTGCCGATGGTACCTTAGTCATATTATAGGGTTTGAGCGAGTAAAATCGTAATTTACCGTATTTCCTCTAATTAGCCCACCGGTGGGTTCATTTTCAATCACCCTCTAGGGGGTGGGTTTATTAGAGTCATTTTAAATTTTTTGTGGGGTTCAACCAAAATCCAATAAGTGGAATCGGTAGAGCTCGCAGAAACTAAGAAAACGCAATAAACAGCTCGGCAGAATTGACCCTGCCCGAGATACAGATTATCAGAGTTGATGGGGGGGAGTTTATTAGAGGGTGGTCTTATTAGAAAAAATACGGTAGGTCCTATCAAACCGAAAAAAGTGGTTTGATTTGGACTCCGAGTAATTTTAAATTTCTGCCTAAGGGTATCTACTTCGGGTTTAGGGGTTCGGTAGTTAAAATGGCAATTTCGAACTTATTAAACCCCCTCACTGCTGTAGTCGTTGGTAGGGTCACATTTCGTATCGCGACATTTTGGTGCCGCGACATTTCGTACCGCGACATTTCATATCGCGACATTTCGTCATGGTGGGGAAAACCGATAAAATTGCCCTATTTTATCGGTTTTTTATCGGTTTTATCCCTTTTTTATTTATTCTTATTTTTGCTGATTCAGACCCTTTTACTGATTTTTTTTCACCAAAACGATAAAGAAAGGTATAACGAGAATATTAGCGACCTATTTTACTGCAAAAAACATCAAATAGCTTTCCTAGTTGACGTTATAAAATAGTCATAATTTCGTCAATTTCATCGTTATTTTATAACGTCAACTAGGAAGCCATTTGATGTTTTTTGCAGTAAAATAGGTCGCTAATATTCTCGTTATACCTTTCTTTATCGTTTTGGTAAAAAAAATCAGTAAAGGTCTGAATCATCAAAATAAGGAATAAATAAAAAGGGATAAAACCGATAAATAGGGCAATTTTAGCATGGTACTTTTCCTTGCATCAGATTTACTTTTTTTTGCATCAGAAATACTTTTTTTTGCATCAGATATACTTTTTTTTTGCATCAGATTTTTTGCATCAGATATACTTTTTTTTGCATCAGATTTACTTTTTTTTGCATCAGATTTACTTATTCTTGCATCAGATCTGTTTTTGCATCAGAAATACTTCTTTTTGCATCAGATTTACTTCTTTTGCATCAGATTCACTTGTTTTCGCATTAGATATACAATTTTCTACAATACAGTTCTAAACTATACAGTTATAAAACTATACAGTCAAAGTATACAGCTATACGTCTATACAGTTCTCAAACCATCTTAAACCACCCCAAACTACTGAAGATCGAGCAAGATATGTACTCAGGTTGATCACCAGTTTGCCGTTAATTTTTTACACGATTTTCACGGGTTCTTTGCTGTTACTCAACATTGTCTGCAATATATTTTTACCTAGGCAGGAGTACACAAGTGGGGTATCCAGTCGGTGGTACCAGGTGTGCGACTCAGATAGTGGTACCCAAGTCGGAGTATCCACATGGTGATATTCACGATTGAGTTTGACTGCATTGACCTGCATTTATATGTCATATTTTGAAGTAAAATCATCGACAACCTTGTAGATGAATACGCACTATCCGGACCACATACGTACACTTAGTCAAGTAAAATTAACTACATTAACATACATCTAGCAAGATCGTCAAGAAAAATCTGCAAAATGCTCGATATGAGGCCACCTTCAGGGCAGTCCCTTGGAGTTGCCCAGGTGGCCTTATTTTGAAGTTTGATTAAATGAGGAAAGCAAATTTTTTATTGACAACAAACAAAAATAACAATGGCGAAAATGAGACTTCTATGAATTCAATATCTTGGCATGTTTCTAGCTTTCTTTGGCCTTCCTACTTGTTTTCTTTGATCCATATTTTGACTTCGAAGCACTTGAGGCACCTGGATGCGCTTATCCAACACCATAGCTAAACACATAAATGGCACGGGTTTGTATAGCCCAATTCCGCTTCTGCTCAATGACCTGAAAAAAGTAACTTTACTAATGAACCTTATGAAAAAATTTCAGACCTTATCGACATATACAAAGGGCACTTCGGCATCACTCCATCTGCAGAACTATGCATCGACTTTCTCTCAAAAATTCCAATAGCTGGTATGCAGGCCAACTGCTCATCGGAAAGACTTGTACTTGCTTCCACCAGGTGCCTGTCATCAAAGTTAACGGAGTCCAGCAGAGTATCATCAGTATTCTTGCAGTTGAGAGGCAGATCAGAATATTCAGTTTCTTGATGGCCAGACATCGAAGAACTTTCATTTGTAGCAGAGGCGTTGATTGGAGTTGCCTGAATAATTGGTCAATTATAAATTGCATCAGAGAAAAGAAAGAAGAAAGCAAATGAAATATCTTAGAATCAGGCAATTCAGAAAACAGGCTTTAGAAATGAGTAATGAATTCTTACTGATAGAGCGAGTTGTGCCATACTCCTGCACTGAAAATGAGTCCTTTTGCTAAGAGCCCCATCCAATTCCAGCTTGATCCGGCTGCTTCAGCTGCATTCTTCAAACTCAGCTGAGCTTTGCTTCTCTCGAAATATTCCAATTGGCAGGCCGCTCTCTCCAGATGGTATTGAACGATCAGACAAGGCGAGACATCGGCAGACTTAGCGTCCAATAGTAATTCCAACTGTTCAAACTGAAAATGATCAAGAATTTATGAGATCGTAACTTAGAGCAGCACTTACAATAGCATCGATGATTTTCTTTAACTCAGGCGACTTTTCATCCAACACCACTGCAACCCTTTTCATAAGACGTGGAGTAGACCAGACAACGTGAAAGTCAGCTTTTGCGGAGGCGATTCTAACACATGAAATCCGACGACGTAAACTTCATCCAGATCCACTGGAACACGGTTCATTCTCAGAGCGTATTGTTTGAGATCTCAGCTGTCATCTTTTCCATCTCTGGATGCTGATTTCTAGGCTCTCGCCACAAAATATTCTCGACCTGCTTTTGAGTAGGAATAGTTTGCCACCTATCCTTAACAATAAAATGTGATGAAAATGCTAAAAACTAATCCTCTTACATTAGTCATTTTCTTTAATATTTGAAGTGCTGTCTGTTTGTTGGCCAGACCTTCTTGGATTCGAACTTTGACTTGCTCAGAAAGTGTACTGCTTCTTCACCCTCTACGTCCCGATGTTCTCCAATAGACGTTTCAACCCTTACAGCCATTGAATCATTTTCGAAAATGACGTAGCATTTCATTGGAAAAAGGTAACCTTTCTTGCGGCTGAACTTGCAAATGTAAGTGTCCATCTTGACTGACTCATTTGGATGGCTCACAATACTGAAGTTTAAATTTATATCTGAGAATTCTAAGCAAGAAAAACTTACAGCTTCCCCTTCGGTTTTTCACCTTCAAACCAAGTCAAAACGATGCTTGGGCAGAGAAATTTTTGAGGAGCTTCCTTGGGACATTTTTGACGCCTCAGCGAGTGCGCTTCGGAGACGGAGATGCTTCTACTTCAGATTCAGCACTTATCAACGACCTTTGCTGAACAGAATGCATACTGGCATCATCCAAATTTGAAAAGTCCATATTGACACTGAAAAATGAGGCCATTATTGGAGAAACACTGCACACAGCCTATCTGATGCAAAAAGAAGTAAATCTGATGCAAAAAGAAGTATTTCTGATCCAAAAACAGATCTGATGCAAGAATAAGTAAATCTGATGCAAAAAAAGTATATCTGATGCGAAAAAAAGTATTTCTGATGCAAAAAAATCTGATGCAAAAAAAAGTATATCTGATGCAAAAAAAAGTATTTCTGATGCAAAAAAAGTAAATCTGATGCAAGAAAAAGGATTTGCGGCAATTTTATCGGTTTTCCCCACCATGCATTTCGTATCGCGACATTTCATATCGCAGCTTTTATGGGTCCTGAAAGGTATTTTTTCAAAAACTATTTCAGTCAAAATTGATTTAAACGCTTTTAAACTCTTTTCGGCGCTACTATAGAATACACCCCCCCCCCGAAAATCCGACCTTATAAAATCGCTGTAACTACCCTTGCAAACAACAAGTTTAGGCTTAGCCCTTAGGCTTGGGGGTAGGCCAGCGTACGGAAGTTGTGACTAATGAAGAGTTTGCGCACATTTTCCGGGGTCTGGACATAAATTTGGGTACTTTTTACTTAAGTTTTAAAAGGTCGGATTTTTTTGGGGGGGGGTATTCTATAGTAGGGTCCTCTTTTCCTTCAACGTCCATGTCTATTTTATGGTGGAAAAATTACTAAAATGCAAGTTTTCCTAATTTTTGAAATTTAGTCATTTTTTCAAGAAATTGATTTTTTTCGAAAAGTCATATCTCAACATTGAGATCTTCAAAAAACATTTTGTAACATAGGTTTTGTAGCGCTTGAGCTGCGCTACAATATGATGCTAAGATTTTATTGTAACCTTCGAAATTTTATTTAAATTTCCATCAGTTAAAGTAACGAATCCGAATTATACGCATTCGTTAGTTTAACTGATGGAATTTAAATAAAATTTCGAAGGTTACAATAAAATCTTAGCATCATATCGTAGCGCAGCTCAAGCGCTACAAAACTTATGTTACAAAATGTTTTTTGAAGATCTTAAATCATTAAAATCAATTTTGACTGAAATAGTTTTTGAAAAAGTACCTTTCAGACCCCATAAAAGCTGCGATATGAAGTGTCGCGATATGAAATGTGAATATGAAATAGCCAATAACAATTTCTTTTAAAACAATTCCTGCCAAGATAAGTTTTTGCCCATTTGGATTTTTGCCAGAATTCTAGAATGAGTTTGTGCCAGAATCTCTTTTTGCCAGAATAATTTGTGCCAGAATGTAGGTGTGCCGATTTCTAAATACAAAAAGGACGGGAATTAAATGTGCCTTGATCTGGATGAAAAGTGCATTGTTTTTGGCTGAAAAGTGCCTTGTTTTTTTCTTTTAGTCACAGCAGCAAGTATAGTAGCAATTTTTTCAAAGTGATAGCACCATGACGTAGTCCTTCTCATCTAGTTTCTAACGTCGTATTGTTTGTTGCAACATCTGTTTAAAATTCAGCACAAAAAGGTGAAAGTTTGAATCAAATCATTTTTCCGAATTGCTTCATATTTCGAGGCGTATGCAAAGATGTTGCAACAAACAATACGCCGTTAGAAACAAGAAGAGCAGGGCCACGTGATGGTGTCATCATTTTGAAAAATTGCTACTATACTTGCTGCTGTGGCTAAAAAAAAAACACACTTTTCAGCCAAAAACAAGGCACTTTTCATCCATAACAAGGCAGATATAAGATTTATCCATACAAAATACAGTTTAACATGAAAATCGACCATGCTGAACACGAATCCGGTGTCAGAAATAAGGTTTTTAGTGGTTACTCAGTTTTACGGAGTTTCAAGTACGCTGAATTTCATAAAATCGGGTTAAAAGACGGCTATCGATTACCGACGGTCAATGAATTTTTTTTCGAAATTTTGATCAAAATCGTCAATATTCAGCCCCATATTTATAATCAGTATCGGATACTATCCGATAGGATAATTATCCGGATAGTATCGGATAAAAATTCTATCCGATAGTGATTATAAATATGGGGGCAGGGCAAAAGTTTCTGGAAAGTTGACCCTAATACCAAAATCTCCTCCTGAATCCGAATCCGTTGAGATCAGATCAAAATATTTTTATAGACTGAGATACCCATTAAAATAGGTAAATGGTGCCAAATTCCTGATCCATCTACTCAAAATAGCTATATATCAGCCATAAAAATTATTTCGATCTGATCTCAACGGATTCGGATTCAAGATGAGATTTTGGGGTTAGGGTCGACTTTCTAGAAACTTTTGGCCTGAAAATTGACAATTTTGTTCAAAAATTTCAAAAAAAATTCATTGACCGTCGGTAATCGATATTTTACCGGTTAAAATTCGAAAATAACCATCCTTACATTTACAACGTTATAACTAATCAGAAAGCGCAGAATCCCAGCTCTCTAACAGTGTATGAGTTTTGTTTGTGGGAGTATAAATTTATGGATTTCTAAGCGATAGAAAGTTGGCTCCCCAATATTTTAAAAGTGGTTGACACTCCATTTTGAAATGCCAAATACTCAAAAATGAAAACGCAAAAACTAACTACGCCATCGTTCTCAGCATGAATGAATTCTCTAGTAAATTGGTATCTAGTAAATTCAAGTGAATTCCCGCCACGCTCAGGTATCAGCATCTTTCAGGCTTTTTGAAAGCCATAACTGGCTTTTCTTGAAAAACCACGACGAACTTAATACCATCAGTATAATATGCATAAAAAACCCCCATACAAGTCGAATACTCAAAAAAATTATTAAAGGTGGCAATTTAAAAGCAGTCTGAAAACCATGAGACCTGTATCATGGTTCTTGGTATCATGGTTCTTCGGCAATTTTGGTTCGCCTGCTCCCCCTATTTTTCAAGGAACCTGGAAGTTTGTTAGATAACTTCGGGTGCTCTACAACAATTTGCGTAAAAATCTCTCAATGAGGTGAGTATCAGTCAAAGCCATTGAATTGCACTTATAATTTGAACAACTTCTTGCGAATGATAATGGCATTTCTTATCAAAGTTTCCTGCCAAATATTTTTAGTTGTATATTTATTTGTTATTTAGAAGAACATCGCTTTGCAAAAATGACTAGTGTTCGTGAAAATCAGGAGGTTTTAGCAAACATGTTTCCCAGCTGAATTTGGTTGCTCTTATGGAAAACAATTTGGATAGAGATTTGACGGTTTTTTTATTGCGATAAAAAATCATTATCTCATCATAATTTTACAGCAAATTGTCACATATATTCTGGAAAATGAGAATGCTTTGCCGAAAAAGTTGGATGAGTCTCGTCCGAAGGTGTTGTTCAATTTTTACAGTTTTCATGCTGTTTTCATATACCCTTATTACAGAAACCCAGATTGAGTGAAGGCTGCCTCGATACTACTCTACAATTCAGCAGGTTCGAATTAATACCTTGCAAGTTCGACATTTAATTTTTGCCATTGTATTATAGTCCAAAAACCCCTGTCGCAAAACGCAAGGTTAATGTCGTCAAAAGTGATGCGCTAGTTGATGCTCTTACCTTGTTGGTCAATTACTTCACTGAACAGGCGAAAGACGTAGTGACACCAACGAGACCGAAAAACAGATATTTTGACATTCCTGGCGTCGATGTCGTGAATTTCCTGGCCAATGAGTTTTCTTGGGTGAGAATTAAAGTAAACATGGTGGAGCTTGGATGTCTAAGTTTTTGGGGTCATGTAGCTGCGCAGAGTTAATTTTTTATTCTCGCGTTTCACCGGATAAATTTCATCCTCTCTCAAAAGACCTTTAATAATTTGGCTGGACAAATTAAAATTCAAAATCCAAATGAAAACATAATTTCCATGTCTTCGCACTACCGTCTTCAACATTTAACTTCCCACATTCATATTGGCTACACCATAACAAACATTCTTATGCCCCACCAATTCTAATGCAAATTTAGATGCGCTTACCCGTTTTGCGCACATTGTACAGAGGTGCTCCGAATTTGGTGGGTCTTCTTATCACGTGCTTCTTCTTCGATAATTCACTGGGCTCGATGCCTTGCTTCAATTCAGTTTGGGACTGTGAGTTTCAGCCTATTAAATTTTCTTTTGATCGTGCTTTTTACAGATTATCGAATTCATTGTACTGCCTCTCAACTGAATATGGCAAAGCACTCGCTTAGCGCTCCAAGAAGGTGCTCTTCGACCAATGCTTTTGAGTCGCCGAAAATTGTTGTGGCCGTGAAACAATTCGAGAAAAAATTAATGGAGATTGCTGCTTCCAATCCGCAGTGCTTTGAAGGACTCATATGGAGAAATGTATGTGAATTTATATGTTTCGCAAATGGTAGAGCTCTGCAGTCTATAAAATTTTCAGAGCAATGTGACTGATTTGCTGTCGAGGGATAATTCAGATGCTGTCTTTGAGTGCCTAGTATGCGATAATGAAATTCCGATGAAAAATGGTTTTTCGTGCAAGTCTTCGGGGTGTCATGTTAATGAAGCTGCTGGGAATGCTCAACCAAGTACCTCCAAGGGTATGTGGTTTTATCTGGTGCATGCTTATTGAACTCCTTGCTTTTCAGCCGTCCAGAATACCCAAGAGCATATGTTTTGTGTTGATTGCATTCGTGGACAAGCCAAAGCCTCAGTTGGCGAAGCGTTGTTAGACCCAGAGCTGCGTGGCATCAAGTGCATGGCATCTGATTGTTCTAATCCGATTCTTTATGGTAGTTTCGAACTTTTAATCCACATGCAAACTATTGATTTTAGAAAAAATCAAAGCCTATCTTCCACGTTCAATTCGCTATATGTTGGAAAAAAGAATTGCAGACCAGAATGTCTGCACTGCCGTGGAAAATCTCGAGCGTTGTACGAAGTGTGGATTTGCAGTGATAATGGAGGTGCCAAAAGAAGTGAGTCAAATATTTTTTTGTTATTTTGTTTTTTTTATGATCACTGTCTATTAGGAGAACAAAGTATTTAAATGTTTGTCATGCGATTACGAATTCTGCAGGTAGTTCTACGCAATTTTTGGCGCTACCGGAGTGAACCCCCCCCCCCTAAATGAAATTTTTTTTAAAGTGTTTCCAAACACCCTAAATCGACCTAAAATCGCCTCAGAAGCTCGAAAAAGACATCATTTTTGTGTTCTAGTGAATAAAAAATTGAGCTTTGGTACCACCCAAAAATACCTATTTTGACCGTTTTTGAAGGGACTTAGAGCTATTTAGGGGTGGGGAAGGACCAAAAATAGACCAATTCAGTGTAAAAAGGAGGATGTTGAACATCGTTGTGTTGGCTGGGGCCTACCGCATAAAGAAACTCTGGTATGCATACATTTTTTATGCATCCAGAGCTCCTTTCAAGTGATTTGCGTCTAAGGTATGTGGGTGTGCGCATCTCAACCCCAAGAAACCAAGCCGCTTTCGGGAGCATGGGGCTTGGTTGGTTAGAGATGCGCGCACTCACTTACCTTAGACATAATTCCGAGCAAGACTCTTGAACAAGAATGCATTTAGAGGGTCTTTTTGCCCAACTCCAGTGACCAAAACATGCTAAAGCAGGCAAATGGTCGAAATTTCAAAATGCCCAAAACTCAATTTTTTATTAACCAGAACTCAAAAATGATGTCTTTTTTGAACTCCTGAGGCAATTTGAGGTCGATAGAGGGTCTTTGGAATCACTTTTAAAAAAATTTTATTTGGGGGGGGGGGGTATACTCCGGTAGGGTCCAATTTTTTGATATGCAGTTGTCAGAAAAAGTTTTTCTAGGTATTGCGAGCTGGACTGGATAAGGCACTTTGGACTATCGTATGTGTTAAATATTTTTCCCTTTCCTCCGTGTATTGACATTTTGCTGTTAGGTGCAAGGAGGCTGAGGTCAAATCGGGAGATGCTTTACGCAAGCAGACGTAAGTTCCTGTCGTGGTTGATTTGGTTTTTATGTAATAAATAAAAATGTCATACTTATAGCGAGATTAAGCTCAATGAGGCCGTTATTCGAAAGTGCCCTTCCTGTCACCTAGCATTTGTGAAAGAAAGTCAGTGCAATAAGATGCGCTGTAGGTGTGGGATGACCATGTGGTACCCTTTTGATTTCTTAATCTTTTAATTAGTGAGGGAGATTTTAGTTACATCTGCAGAACTATCAACATCGACTACGACCATTTTTGTGGACATGTACGAGATCCGAAGATCCCCAATTGCACTCAGTGCGTAACCAAGGTATTTTTGTGTTAGCGCTGTTTTTCACATTACCATCTGTTTCAGCGTTGTTTGCTGTGGGAGGACTACCGACAGTACGACGAGGAAGCTAAAAAGAAGGTCTTGCAAGATCATACGAACAGCGTGGCTGGTTACAAGGCTCCATGAATGAGAACAACTCTGATGAATGTCATATTCACACATTATTAGCAATCAACTTTTCTCGCGCTTTGTTTTTACATCGACTGTTACAATATCTAATTCAAAAAGGTGGTATAAATTGTTAGTTGGTGTCTTTAGCCACTCATTTAAACTCTCATAAATGTAGTTGTGTCACACAACTTATGTCCGAGCAAACACAATGTGTGTTAAGATTTCGATGTCAAAAAGTATGGGGCAGTATGCGAAAAGACTTTTTCGGGCGACGGTCTTTTCGTCCCTAAAAGCCGCCAATTTGAAATTTTCAAATAGATTCAAATCCTTGTGGTAGCAGACACTTTTTGTTCTGTGCAGACATAAATTAGTATTTATAAGACCTGTGGGCCTCCGGAGGATAGGATAACCCCTTAGTACCTTCTCTAAATCGGTATCTACCTTCAGAATCCGAAAAATTGGATTTTTTTAAAGTAATGAAAAATTATTGTACTTATCCAGAATCATGTCCTGAACACGGTTTGATAATGCTAAAACAGCAGGAACCCCAGTTCTGGAGTAGTTTCCTGTAGGGGATTCACGTGATAGTGAAGGGGTAGTACCGAGAAAGTAGTGCTTAAGTGGTAGTAACAAGGCGGTGACTAAGAATCGATACTTAGGTGGAAGTGCCTGGGTGATAGTGCTTGATGTTAGATAGTAATTTCTAGTTAGTGGTACCTAAATGGCAGTACTTATATAAATGGCAGTACTACTGAAGTCGACAATACCCAGATTGGATATTAGACTATTTTTTGCAAAGCATCTGACCATGCTGGTTTGAATTCGGCTAATTTTTATTTTCATTGGGAAGCGAGATGGATATTCACCTACCCTAGGGATAATGGCTCAAGGTTTTTTGCTCCGCTTAGGGAAAATCTCAATTTTTACTAACAAACTTGACTCCCTACACGATTTTGAGTAACAAAAAAGGTTTGTTATGAATTTGAACTAAATTTTGGACGCTACTCGGTAATATTTCGGGGCGCGGGGGGCGTTCGGAGGCGTTCGGGGGCGGGGGCTTGGAGTTGAGATGCGCACACCCACACACCTTAGACACAAATCACTCGAAAGTGACTCTGGATGCATGAAAAAGCATGCATACCAGAGCTTATTAATGCGGTAGGCCCCAGTATTCAAAATTATGTTCAACATCTTTGATTATTCGGACGAAAAGGGTCTCCCCCATTTTGCGGCTTGAGGCTTCGAGCCAGAGGCTCAGCCATCCAAAAGTTAAACGACAGCACCACAAGTGGCTGGGTTTGAAAGCGCCTTCAACGCTTAGAGAATTAATACTCTTTGGTACTTATAGGCACTATAGAAGTGGCCCCTGTTTTGTCCCTTCCCCTCCCAATACAGCCCTTGAACCCTATTTAAATTGCGGTTGCAGTGACGAATTGCCTCGATTTTAAGTTTTGGACTCGAAAACTCGAAAATTTTCGATTTTCGATTCGAGGCTTCGAAAAAGTCGAGTTTCGGTTCGAGTCGAGGCCTCGAAAGTTTCGAGTTTCGGTTCGAGTCGAGGCCTCGAAAATTTTTTGAGAGGTTTTCTGTAGTTTTAAATCTCAAAAAAGATTCCGATTAAGAGTCATTTCAAATACTGTCTGTAATATTTTGTTTTGCTGTAAAACCATTTCTTTTTCTGCATTTTTTGTTTAGAAAATAAAAGACGATGTGGTAGCAGCAACTCGTGATGGTGCTCCGAATCTTGCCGGAAGTAAAGATGCTGGTTGTGTGAAGGCAAACATACGAAGGTAAGACTTTATGAGTTTTTGGCTGTTTTTCTCAGTTTTTAGTTTTTATTGCTTTTGCCACATGCTTCATCTGGTTGTGTGGGACGGGATCAGCAAAACTTCATTAGTTTCCTCCATTGTCGAGGAAGCAAGCAAAATGGGATTGGATTTCATCGTGCTATAACAGCAATAGCTGCTTTCCGTGAAGTCCAAGGAGTTAGATCAATAGCATTAATCTTGGTATGATGCAGTTTTTCAGTGATGATTAAGGATTATAATTGCGATCTTCTAGCAAGTAAAGACAAGGTGCTGCAACACAAGTCAGATCTTCTCAAGTACGCCGAAAAAAATCCAAATTGCACTGTCTGGAAGCACATAAAATGCCTATCCAAAGCTGACTTTGATGAAATCGGGGATTTGCTGGAGGTGTTGAAAACGTTTGATGATCTCACCAAGATGGTTGGTTCTAATTTAATTAATCAAAAATATCTTTTACAGGCGTCCTATCAAAATGCTCCTTCATCCTGTTATCCGTTCTTTGTCAGGAAACTGTTCGAGCACTTAGAAAATCTATACGGTGGCTTTTCATTGAACCTGAATAAAAGCCTTGAAGTCAGATCCAAAGAGGTTCTACGACAGTGGGAAGTTGGATACCCTGTCTTTCTCGACCCTCGTCTCTGTTACAAGCAAGTCTCACGTTTTGAATGAATATTGTATAATAAATTCATCTTTAGAGCAGCTGTTATGACCAAGCACAAGTGGAAATTCAACAAAGAGCAAATTGTCATTTTTTGTCGAAAATGAGATAGATGACGTGGGTACGCGCAGTTAAAGCGGAGGGGGGGGGGTTTGGAAGCCACTTAGGTTTGAAAAAGTGGCCTTCATGGCGCAATGTGTTTATGTTTTTGGCTTAAAATGGTGTTGCAGGTTCGACCCCACGCGGTGACATGCTGTTTATTTCGGCTTGTTTGACCAGTTGTAGGGTAATTTGGGTCATTGATTCCGAATCTGGCGTCAAAAAAGTTTAATTACCTCTAAAAGTGGTCAAACAACTCAAAAAATAGCATGCTCTCACGTGGGGACAGAATCCTCCTAAGTGCACCACCCTCTAGTGCACCTAATACACTCCCCCTTTCCCCCAGTGCAAAGCCCAAACCACTTGTATGCTGCTCTAACTATCAGGATGGTGCTTGAAGCCCTCTGAAGGGTACTCAAACGACCTGTATAGTATTTTTTCAAGAATCTAGAAAAAATTAAACATGCAGGCAAATGATATCGAACCTATGACATGAAAAAAGTGAAAAATCAAGTGAAATTCACCGCACCACGGTCACAAGTTCGAAAATGTTTGAAATTGCTGTTCATTTCACAGGGCCTCCTTTAATTTTTTTTTACAAGATCGAAAAATCAAATTATATAAGAGATACCGTCGCCCAGCTCTAATAAAGCGGCCCCCTCATTTTTTTGACTAAAATTTCAGAGTTAAGTCCATTTTTGATTGTTAATTTTCAGATTTTTGGGGGTTTGAAAAATAAGGCGGCCGGCCGCCTTTTTAGAGGAAATACGGTAACCTCATATTAATGTTTATTAACCTTGATTTCTTGAGAAAGCCCGCAATTTTTTTAATTTAATTTAAACTTTCAAAATTTAAATTGGCGCCTTTTAAATTTTTTTAAAGAGGCATGCCCACGCTAATAAGAGGTGGTGCCCGCGAATTCAAAAAATTTTCATAATCATTAAACTTGTGTACGGATTTTTCAACATGGTTTCTAACAAAACAAGGCCTAGAATTCAATTTTAGGTGTGGTTTTGTTAGAAACCATGTTGAAAATTCCGTACAGAAGTCCAATGATTAGGAAATTTTTTTGAATTCCCGGGCACCACCTCTTATTAGCGTGGGTATGCCCCTTAAGGAAAAAGGACATTATGCAGAATGAGGGAGCTAATTTATGGCAAAATAATATAAAAAAAGTAAATGTTTGTATTATTCGACTCTTACCATGTTTTTCAACTCGGGCCGTGGCAAAAATAACTCTATATGCATTTTATGGTCGAGTACTTCTCGGAATCATGTCTAAGGTAAGTGAGTGCGCGCATCTCTAACTCTCCAGCCCCCTGCGCCCTTCTTCGGGGCTTGGGGCTTGGAGTTGAGATGCGCACACCCACATACCTTAGACACAAATCATTCGAAAGTGACTCTGAATGCATAAAAAAGCATGCATACCAGAGTTTATTTATGCGGTAAGCCCCGGTATTCAAAACTTTGTTCAACATCTTCTTGTTAGTGGGCCTCTATGATTATCCTCTATGTTTTGTTAGAAACCAAGTTGAAAAATTCATTCGTAAATCCGACGATAAAGAAAAAAATTTGAATTGGCGGGGGACAACCGTTGTCGGAGACGGCAATGGCCCTTTAAACTAATAAAATTCGCAGTTACGTTTGCATAGAAACAGCATACACCACACCCCCATGAAGCATACTGAGTGCGTGTGAAGAAGTAGGCATGCGTAGAACGACATATTCTTTTCTAAGGTCCATACTTCATCACTACACGTCAAAATATTCACCATACCGTATTCAAATTATCGTAGAATTTTATCTACAATAAGTTGCAAAAAGAAGTTTTTGCTCTCAACATTTGTGCTTTGTGCGTATATCAGACATGGTCTTGTAAAGGCAATTCCTTCACTGCCCAGCTTGAAAGATGACCCGGATGTTGAAGCAAAACTGCCTAAAAGATTGCAGCGGTAGCTTGGTATAGCAATCTAGAACATTTCTGAATCAAAATATTTTTTAGTTTCCGTGGATTTGCTTCTATAGAGTTTGAGGGAATGGAGTACATGTCACCCCAAGACTTTCTAGATAGTTTAGTTCTTGATGAACCAAAAGGTTTTTAATCCAAATGCTAACGATAACATAGCATAAATTTATAAAAATTTGGATTTAGAACGCGTTTTCCGGAGAGTATTGAAAAAGGACCAGCTGAAGAAAATGTTACGACAAACACCTCCATTGCGGTAAAGCCCTGTTTTCTCTAGAAATATACTGATGCAACCAACTATTTTAAGTAAGGGTAGTGACAAAATGTTCAGAAACCTGGGGGAGAATGGAATAATTTCATATGCTGAATATCTTTTCCTCCTCACTCTACTTACAAGTGAGACATTTTTGATTGTTGAATTAATATACCGTATTTTCTCTAATAGAGCCATCGGTGACTTAATTTTTTGGATGCCCGAAAATATAAATTTTTTGTGTTGATCTCGCGATTTTCGGGTGAAAATCCAAAATCGAAAAAGCGGAATCGGTAGAGCTCGTGGAGTTAAGAAAATGCATTGGAAGGCCCCTTTTAACAGCTTTGCAAAATATTGCCTCTGTCTTGATACCCAAACCCTCAAAGTCGAAGGGTGACTCTATTAGAGAAAATATGGTATTGACTGGTGTTAGAAAAGTTCCCGATAGACTTTTGAGCTTATTTTTAAAAACAAAAATATTGCTATAAAAGTATTACAAATAAACCATTTTGTAACCCTGCATCTCCTCTTTCAAATGGCATATTACACTTAGCTTCATTATTTCAGATAAGTCATTATTTAGCCCCAAACACTTGTCAGGTCATTTTAAAACCATGTTGCAGAATGATTTTTGAGATCTAGGTGTTGAGATATGACCTTTTGGGAAAAGTCAATTTTTTTAAAAATGACAAAAATCCGAAAAATTGGAAAAACTTAGATTTTTGTCATTTTTCAAGAAAGTTGACTTTTTCCAAAAGGTATATCTCAACACCTAGATCTCAAAAAATCATTCTGCACATGGTTTTTGTAGCTCTTGAGCTGCGCTACGACATGGTGATAAGATATTGCAGCGGCTCTTGAAATTCAATAAAACATTTGACTAGTTAAAGTGATGAAAACGCTGTTAACTTCTCAAAATGACCTGACAAGTATTTGGGGCTAAATAATGACTTATCTGAAATAATGAAGCTAAGTGTAATATGCCATTTGAAAGAAGAGATGCGGGGCTACAGAATGGTTTATTTGGAATATTTTTTATAGCAATATTTTTGTTTTTAAAAGTAAGCTCAAAAGTCCATCGGGAATTTTCTAACACCAGTTAGAATAAAGGATAACCTAGAGTCCCGGAGTTCCTTTGACGTAGCTTTCACAATGTTTGACGACGATGGTTTGCCTGCAATCTTATTTGTAGTAAATAAACCAATATTGCAGACAATATGCAAATTGACAAGTTCGAGTTCCTCAAGGTGAGTAAATGACAAGGTCAGCGGTCCTGCCTTTTCTTAATTTTGGTTGCCTTTAGGGCTGTCGGTCCGGTCAACTGAAAACCGACATTTTTTCGATCTTCTGTTTAATAAAAGCTACTTGATTGTAACTATAAAACCATATTTTTCGGTCCAGTCCAGTTAATCAATAGTTTCGGTTGGACGACAGCCCTGCTTGCTTTAATTACCCCGTGCTAGTTGCTTGCTATCCACTAATTTTCTGATGCATTCAACCCAATTATCCCTAGCTTCTAGGTACTTTTAGTTAATTTTTTTTGTGATGTGTTCTATTTCCCACTCTATTATTTAGATTCGCTCCTTGTTGATATTGTCGGTGCGCATGGTGATTGAGCCCGAGGAAGTGGTGATGCCTGGAGTTGAAGTAGGTTGCTTCCACTTCAACCCTCTAGAAGCCTCCACTTACATCCTCCTTATTCTTGTTAGTGGTGTGAACAGTAGTAGTCAATAATTTTATAGAACATACCACAACAATGGAATAGGTCACACGAAGAGCTGAATGCCCTCGGGATTTCTGCGGTCAATAGTGTAGCGGATGTGATTAACCTTCAAACTTTTGCGGAGGATAGGGTAAATTTACTTTTTTTTTTCTTCAGTTTTTCTTTCAAGCTTGTTAGTAATGCTATCTTTCCATACACTTTTCTCACTTAATTAGCTATTGTTGTAGTGCTATTTTTGCATGATTTATTTGTGGCACAAACCTCTCTATTGCACACAATCACTTCTTTTTGCATAAATCACACTCACTTAACTTATACCAATATATATTTCCTTGTGATAGGTCACAAAGGTTTAGTTAAAGGAAGGTTTTTACAAGTTTCTCAGTCATTTAAGTTTTTTTTCACAATTTTTTATAAGCAATGCAAATTGTTACCTCAAAATTCTGCCCTATTGACGAATAGGTACCGATTTTTCTGACCTTAGTCAGACCACTTTTGACCACTTAGTCCTTCCTGTTTTTCGGGCTTGAGCTAAAAAAGTGTCTGAAATTTCTGGCATTCTATCCCATTGGTTAATCAGATTTAGGAAAAGACCAGAGCGCGTAAGCGTCTTTATTAACACTCCGCCTCCATGCGTAGTAATTGCCCGAATCGACTCAGAATTGCTCGCTGAACACGATAGTGCAAAAAATTTTGAAAAAAAGTTGGTATGAGATGGTGAAAACCCCTCCTGAAAGTAGGCTGTTTTTGGTCACCCTCAACCACCTAAAATTTTGAGAAATTTAGATGGTAGTCACCGAAATTTCTATTTCACCTAGGCGCAAAACCACCCAAATTTTTAGCCTGGATCAGAGCTATCTATTGAGCCCAAACTTGCATCAGAGTGATCATTTTTTCACAGAGAATTTACGATTTTCCCTCAAAGATCCAGTTCCTGGATATCCTTTTTTGCGACATTATAAAAGCCAAAACTCTGCCTACAAATCATTTCTAGCTTAATGGTCAAGAGACATGAAAGAACAAAATCTTGCGGTTCTTTTAACACTAAATACAGCAATAGTTTATCATAAAATTGAGACAAATTATGCAAAATCAATATATAAGTTGTAGCGCAACTTTTCTATAACCTTATTCTCGCTTGAAAAACATCAATTCTGACACCGGATTCGTGTTCAGCGTAGTCGATTTGCATGTAAAACTGCTCTTGAAGTTAAAAGTCACTGTCAATTTCCGAATTCCGCTCAAGACAAAAAATTTGAATTTAAAATTTGAATATTATTGTCTTGAGTGGTATTCGAAATTCGACAGTGAGTTTTTTTTATTTCGAGAGCAGTTTTACATGCAAATCGACTACGCTGAACACGAATCCGGTGTTAGAAATGATGTTTTTCCCAACGGGAATAAGGTTATAGAAAAGTTGCGCTACAACTTATATATTGATTTTGCATAATTTGTCTCAATTTATGATGAACTATTGCTGTATTTAGTGCCAAAAGAACCGCAAGATTTTGTTCTTTCATGTTCTCTTGACCATTAAGCTAGAAATGATTTGTAGGCAGAGTTTTGGCTTTTATAATGTCGCAAAAAAGGATATCCAGGAACTGGATCTTTGAGGGAAAATCGTAAATTCTCTGTGAAAAAATGATCAATCTGATGCAAGTTTGGGCTCAATAGATAGCTCTGATCTAGGTTAAAATTTTGGGTGGTTTTGCGCCTAGGTGAAATAGAAATTTTGGTGACTAGCATCTAAATTCTCAAAATTTTAGGTGGTTGAGGGTGACCAAAAACAGCCTACTTTCAGGAGGGGTTTTCACCATCTCATACCAACTTTTTTCAAATTTTTTTGCATTATCGTGTTTAGCGAGAAATTCTGAGTCGATTCGGGCAATTACTACGCTTGGGAGGCGGAATGTTAATATGATTTTGGGATTTCGAATCTTATTATTTTTTAAAATTTTACGTCAAAATCTTACTTTCTAGATGCTAAAGAGCAATAAGCACTGGATAAAATAATTTTTTTTTGTCGAAATACCCAAAAATAGGCTTTTCAAGCCGAAAACCCGAAAATTTTCGGTTTTCAGCTTATAGCTCGGTTCGGCGCGCCGAAAATTCATAATAAAGATCATTTATAAAGAAAGGCTTTCATCTCTTATCCTTTTAAACTTTTTCTCCTATGAAAATATACTATTTATAGTTGGAAGAATTGATGTCTCACTCTAATCGTTTGCTATCAGCTACAAAGGAGAATACTGAAGAATGCTTAGATGTGTCAGAGCGGAACAGGCTTGACCGGGTTTGCTTTTTCGAAAAATGTATTCATGTGAAACTTTTAAAAATCATTCATTGATAGTTTTAATTTGTAATGCAGCCTTTCATCATTACTGTAATCACCCAAATAAATGTCTATCCGTCTAGTCTTTATCGTTTTTCCTTTATCAATTCTAAAATTTTAAAGGGGCATGCTCGTGCGTTAAGGCGCGAACCAGCAGTTTTTTTTCGAATTTTTTCGAATCCTCCCATTTTTCACTCGTTCTGATATAAATGACCTTATAATGCTTTTAAAAACTAGACAGAAAACTTGAAAAATCTAGACGAGAACGAATGTAAAAATTTATCGAGAAAGAAAAGAACTGCTGGTTCGCGCCTTTTCTCCCATCGGGCACGATCATGCCCATTTAACTGATGATCTTTTGTAGGAAGATAAGAAAGAAACAGTGCGGGAAGACACCACCATAGTGGTTCACCTGTTTGGACACAATGGACGAAATTGTCTAACCTTTGACCAATTCCAAGTGTTCTACAGCAACTTGCAAAAGGAATTGATTGAAATTGAGTTTGAGGAGTTTGCTCGGGGCAAGTCCGAGATCTCTTCTGTGGACTTTGCACGACTTGTGCTCCGCTATTCAATGCTCCACAAAAATGACCAGTCTCCGTATATACGAAGAATATATGAAAGATGCAAAAATGCTGATGAGGTATTCCCTCAATTAAAAAATGTTGGAAATTGATGTGAGGCCGTTCTATTTCTTAAATTAAAAATAGAGACTTCATATTGCCATACTTATCAGAATTCAGTTTTGGTATTTTACGAAATTTTGCGAAATCCAAACATGCAGGATAACGTGAAAAAATTTAAAACTCCCATTTTACCCTATATTCTTTTTCGTTATATCAATCAGCTTTACACGTAAAAGTCTTTCAGTATTGGGTTAAACCTCAGCAAGTTCGACAAATTTTTCTTAAACGGCCATTTCCGTCTACGAGAACGCCTAAATCCTAAATCCTAATAATTGAACTTCTGTACTCATTTTTCAACTTGGTTTCTAACAAAACAAGACCTAGAATTTAATTTTAGGTATAGTTTTGTTAGAAACCAAGTTGAAAAATCAGTACAGAAGTTCAATGATTATGAAAAACATTTTGAATTGGCGGGGGGGGCAATCCAGAACGCGTGGTCATGGTCCTCTAAATTGTTTTTTAGCACTGTTTTGTAGGTCAATAGTTGAGACCGGTTTCGCAGGTTTCTCCAATACAAAATAACTTTACTTTTGACAGATTTAAAATTAAAAAAGGTGCTTTTGAAGTATTTAAATTGAAAGACGTCATTATCGGAGTTTGTTAAAGACAAAAAAATCGGTTAACAGGCTACCAAATCCTTACAAAAAACAAATTTTGATGGCTTATTTTTCGATCACCAAAATAAGAATTTTTTCTTTTTAAATTTCGAGACTTTTGAGTGCTCAAACAAACTCTGCCTAAATACACAGACTTTCAAAGCTGCTAGTGGTATTTAGTTAGAGGCTGGTGGGTCATTAGAAGAAATGCGGTGTAATATGTCTATTTAGGGAATCACTCTTCAACAATTTGAGCAGTTTTCTATGTTTTTGAACAATTTGGAAGACTTCACTAAAGCAGTCCGCCTGTACACAGCCGCCGACATTCCAGTGTCCAGAAGTGAGTTTGTGAGAGCAGTTAAATGTTCCACTGGTTTTGAGTTGGATGCTCACTTGGTGGACACATTGTACAAAATATTTGATGCAAATGAGGACGACAAGCTGAGCTATTCTGAATTCATAGCCATCATGAATGACGGTTGCACAGAGGATTTAAGGTAGATGTTATATTTTACTCCTAAATAATAACATGAAGATCTAAAATTTATTTTTAGAACTACAGCGGAAGGCATACTACTTTTGGATGGTTGTCTTTCAGAGATTGTGTGATCAATGAATTGTCTACATATTAATAAATCAGAATCTTATTTTAATTAACCAAATATATATATATTTATTTTTCTTTAATAGAAGCGCCGCCACATCTACTTTTTCATTTTTATATTCCATTTTTACTGCTTAAAATTTTATTTTTACTGCTAAAAAATAAGATTTAAAAAAAAAGATTTGAATTGAAATTTCAAAAAAAATAAAAAATATGCAATCCCAAAATAAGGACAAATCTTATCAATAAGAACATCCGGACACGGAAAAAATTTGCTCGAACCAAAATTAGCTCGGGCCAAAATTAGCTCGGCCATAATTTGCTCGGGGCTGATTTTTTTTCTCAATGTTCTAGGTTTACCCTTTTTGGTCCAGATCCATCCGAAATGAATTAGATTCAGCCTAAATAGTCCTGATCTACCCTCATTGATCTAGTCCTCCGGTTTGGAGGATGACACAGCGGTTATCCGACATTTAGGCTCAGACACCGTCGAAATCGTACTTTCTAGTAATACAAGTGGATAACACTCCCGAACCATTCGCAATGGTCTTGTACCATCCTCAATTATCTAACCCTAATCAATACACAGTCGAACTTCCCAATAGTGTACACCACTTTGAAAATAAGATGTACACTATTGGGAGGTTTTGCTTTTTTAGAGAAAAAATATATAGGCAAATGAAAAAACGATCGGCAAAATCGGAATCCTTACGATTTTGCGGCCAGACTGTGAAAACAGAATCAGCAAAAATATGCAAAAAAATAATAAAATAGCATTTTTAGAAAAATGCCTTTAAATGTCCTTATTCTGAGCAAATGTCTTTTTTTGAAAAAAATATCTGGGAGCCCCGGTTTCGATTAATAATTGTGCAAATATATTTGAAACTAGGAAATTCAAGATTTTACTAAACCATATGTTGACCAATTATTGCATTGCTACGGTTGATTTAGTTTTCGGCTGGTAAAGATTCTGCTAAGTACTTGGTCATACCTTAAGAAGTTTAGAACATAATTTTTTCAAATTTCTATATTTGAATTTCATTTAAACAAAACATCAGATTAAAAAAAAATTTAAGCTGTCATTATATAAAGGTCAGACAGTAGACTCAAAAAGCACAATAAAATTCGCAATTCTTCGTGTTCCCGAAATAAAACATTTCGAAAATCAAAGCAACAAATACTAAACAAAAAATACTTAACAAACAAACATAAAAGCATATAAAAATAGTTACGTCTTTTATTCTTTCGAATGTTTATGTCTTTCATTTTTCAAACTTCTTGAAATGCATCTCTAAAAATTGTTGATATAATAAAATTGCGGCTTCGAACTCTAAAACGCCTAACAAAATAAAATGGAGGACCGTTTTAAATATTTTTATGGTGGAGCAACGCCCTAGATCAACCTCAGTGCCCTAACCTTTTGATTGGTAAGAAGTCAACAATCGAATTACTAAGTCAACATTATCCCCTTTTCCATTAATAATTTCCGTTACTGTTGCACAAAATTTTCAAATAAGAAAGGAAAACACTAGGGAGATCACAATGAGGGGGTGTCAAAAAAGGGGTATGCCTCTTGAATACCCTAACAAAACTTAATAAAACAGGAAAGATTGTTTTATTTAAACTTTCAAGGAATAAAAATCTAGTGGCGCTTTTTGTTTGCACACTTGAAGGCAGCAGGATGGTCTGATGATCATTGCAGTTGATTGGCTAAGAAGTGAACTTGAAATATTTTGCTTCTGCAATTTTTGTTTTTACAATTTGTTTTTTGATTGGACTTTGTTTGTATTTCTGATAGTGCTTTTAGCTTTTCAAATTTAAGTAGTCTTTATAATAATAATTTGAGGCCAGATTTAGGCTCAATTAGACCAGAAATGCGAAACACTTGTTTTCACAGAAATGCAAATTTTTTCATTGTGTCTGTTTTAATATTAATGCAAATACCGTATTATCTCTAAATCGGCCCCTCTAATAAACGGGCCCCTTGACTTGAGGGCTTATATCTCAGCTCAAAGTAAATGTTTCACATCGCTTTTTACTGCATTTTTAACTTCCATGAGCTCTACCGATTCATCTTTTTAATTTTTAGTTGGGCACCCAAAAATCTAGAGATCGACCTGAAAATTTCCGAAATAAGAAATAAAAATAAACGGGCCGCCCGTGTTTTTGAACCAACTACTAAATTGAAAAAAAGAGACGGCTATGAATTCGCGATCCTTTTTGAACGTACTTTTCAAACTTTTGATTAAAAATCGACAATTTTGATAGTAATTTCGTTAGATAGCATTTTCAGAAAGTCACCCCTATACCAAAAAGGTCTTGAAGCCTGAATCCGAATCCGTTGAGATTTCATTAAATGATTTTTATGAGCTGAGATATCCATTTAAGTAATTAAGTGGTGCGAAATTTCTGTCTGATATGCTCAAGACAGCAATATCTTACCCCAAAAAAGTTATTTTGATCAAATCTCAACGGACTCGAATTTACAGTGACATTTAGTCATTAGGGTAACTTTTAAAAGCTTTTCCTGTCAAAATTGATTATTATTCAAAAGTTTGAAAAGTTCGTTCAAAAAGGGGTCGCGAATCTATAGTTTACCTAAAAAGTTCACTGAGTGTTGAAAATTCATATTGAGAAATGAATATACTATATTTAATCTTGTAAACTCTCCTACCGGTCGACACTTTTTGAAAATTTTATTTTTTGGTTATGGACGCAAGTCTACTGACTGGTTTATAAAATTTTAGTCTTTTACTTGAGATATTTTATTTTCTGATAAAGCTTTTGGTAGTTTTACCTTGTTTCCCTGTTGATTTTTCGTTGGGTTCAGTTCAAATATTTTTAAAATGTGGGGTAATCCGCAAAAAAAGAGAAAATTTGTAGTTTATCCTGTTCTTCTTACTTATTGCGGATTTATTTGTTTATTTACATCAAAAACTTATCGGAAACAACTTTAAATTTACATTACTCTGAAAAGCTCAAACAATATCCACTTTATCGTGCAAAATGTCTTAAACTGTATAAAAATAAGGAATAAAGGTCTGAGAAAAAAAAGCAATGCTGCATCAGGAATCCTGATTCAGGATGTCATATTTTCGAGATCAGTGAGTAATTTAAAAGAATTGTGGTGTATTTGTTGAAAAGCTTTGCTCTAACCCTTGCAGTTAAAACAACTATGTTTCTGATAAGCATTTTTATTGCTTTATTGTCCTGTAAAATCATCATAGACGTAATTGCCACAATTGTGCTTCTTTTAGTTCGTTGGAATTGGTCAAAGTCAAAAAGACTAAGCAGCCAACTGAAAATGCAATGTTTGCTATTTTGTATTTTTTAAGATAACTTAAGGCTAAAACGCAATCTCGAAGTGGCTATGTCTCAGGTACGACCCAAGTGTCGATCTAAGCGTTCTTTTAACGCGGGAAGGGCTTATTATTATATTATAGAGAGAAAAAAAAATCGGTTAGCACCATCTTGTAGCTAAGGTGCATAGCTTCAATATTAGTATTAACAAGCTATTCACATAAAAAAAAATAGAAAAAAAAATATGGGGTCACACTCAGGGCGACATTCGCCCTGAGTGTTTATGCGATCACACACTTACCTACGACATGAATCCGAGCAAGACTCTTGATTGAAAATCTGACCTAGTAGCGAATACCCTCCCCCCCCAACGATTTTCAGCTTTTTTACTTTAGTAAAAAGTACCCAAATTTATGTCCCAGACCCCGGAAAATGTGCGCAAACTCTTCATTAGTCACAACTTCCGTACGCTGGCCTACCCCCAAGCCTAAGAGCTAAGCCTAAACTTGTTGTTTTGAAGGGTAGTTACAGCATTTTTAAAGGTGGGATTCTTGGGGGGGGGTATTCGCTACTAGCGCCGAAAATCTCTATAGTGTGACAAAAATGCACGTTTTTTATTGCGTGTATCTTTACACACTCTATAATCGGACAACCCTACTTTTGATTCTTCGAAGATGGAAAAGGTGCTTAAAAGTTTTAGATACCGTATAATATCTAATAATCCCCCCACCGCTCATTTTTTTGACTAGGAATTTTTTCGATCTTCGACATTTTTTGATTCACAATTTCCAAAATTTCAGGGGTTGAAAAGTAATCCCGCTGGGAATTAAAAGAAGTAATACGTAGTATAGTCATGACTAACTTAATAAGCTGAGCAACTAGCTTAGCAAATGCTATTTCAAGAAGTAATATGTATGTAATGTTTTTTAGCAAAAAATCTAAAAATTTGGTTTCTTTCACTGGTGGCTAGGTTATAAATATTAAAAATAAACAGGTGAAGTTATAAAATCGGTGAACATCTAAAACTGTTTGAGAAAGGTATTTTAATTATTCTTTTCGAACGGCAAAACGTGTATGCACCAATATGCCATCTTTTCCAACTTATGTTTTTGTCTACTTAAAAATTTTGTCAGTATGTGATCTTTATGGGTTACATCATGGGAAACAATAGTATGTGTCGAATAGGTTTGGTCCCACCATTCATGACCATTTAAACCCCCTCTTTACACCCTCACACATAACAAAGATTCCTCGCTTTACCACCTCCTAAATCTCCACCCTCAATCCCTAGACAGAAGTAGGAGAAAGGCACAATAGCAACAGAAGGAGGTGGAATGTGTAAAACTTGTTGGTGAACAACTCCTGTGTTCCACCCCTCACAAGTCATACTAGAGATGAGTAAATAAACCAAATAGGCTTAGCCACCACCCTCAATCAAATGAATGGCTATGGATTGAGGATAGGGGTGGCTGAGTCAACTTCATTGTAGAGGTTTTCAAATTCAAACAAATTTTAAAGTCATGTTGTTTGCTATTCCCATTTTGTTTTTCAATTTTTGTTACTGTGAAATATTATGTTTTCGCATACATTTTCAAAATTTTCGAAAATGAGTTATTTTTTGTAAAATACAGTAGACTTTCACTTTCTTTTGTCCACTCCTCGAATTTGTACGCAACTGAGTCCGGTAAGTTTCGGTAATCCTGGCATAGAGAAACCGACTCATCCTAAGCTGTTTCCTCGGCTAGATCTTTTTGTGTCAGTTTATGACGAAACGACTGTATTGAATGTAGATTGTAATGATGTATTCATATAGAAATATACCAAACATTCTGACATGCATATATCCAGAAGAAATGGTGGTGGCTGGAATTGAAGCAGCTCTTTTGGATTACCAGGCCAATGTGCTGCCGTTACACTATGCCTCTACCTTTTGGATTAAGACGAAGGAGACACAACAAATTTCAACATACGAGTTGGCGAAAAAAAAAACAAAGAGCTACGGAACGAAATTAAGGGGCGGGCGCAATACAGAGAGACTCTACTATATTAGTCTGAAATGCTGCTAAATTGTGTTAAAGAGCCATTGCCGTCTACGACAACGATTGTCCCCCGCCAATTCAAAAAAATTTCCCAATCATTGAACTTCTGTACGAATTTCCAACTTAGTTTCTAACAAAACTATACCTAAAATTAAATTCTAGGTCTTGTTTTGTTAGAAACCAAGTTGAAAAATGAGTACAGAAGTTCAATGATTATGAAAAACATTTTGAATTGGCGGGGGACAATCCAGAACGCACGACCATGGTCTTTTTTAAAGTACTAAAATACCGCTTATTGTAGGCAAAGTATTCCAAATTCTATTTAACTAGCTGAGCAAATGCTATTTCAAGAAGTATTAAACACACCAAAGGTCGAATTGACGTGATTATTGCTATATAAATGTCTGAACAAGTGTGCAATCCATCCTCCTATTAGAAAACAATTTTTCAGTAAGCTATCATACCCAACATTTTTTGTACTGTAGTGAAAAATGTTTATTTCCAGCTGTGTGTCAATATGTACAAAGAAATTCCGATTTGTGTGAGGGTGGTGGGTAAGTTCAATTTTCATTTCCAAACATGCATGACCAAACTTGCTGTTTTAGCTATATTCTGTGGTCTGAGCTGAAAGTATGCGCAGATTCACCATTTTTGGAGCTTGTAGTGGTAATCTTGTCACTGGTGTTTTTCATCTACTTATTTGTGCTGTTGTCAACAACTGCGGATGACTTCTTTTGTGCTAACATTGCTTGTATTATCGACCATCACCAAATCAGTCAAAATATTGCGGGAATCACAATCATGGCTTTTGGAAACGGATCATCAGATATATTCAGCTCTATAGCCTCGGTGATCAGTGTAAAAAACCCGCAAGCAGGGCTTGCTATCAGTGAATTATTAGGTAAATACCATATTTACTCTAATAGCTCAACCCCTGAATTCAAAAAAACGGATTGTGGCATTGTGTTTTGACCACTCTTTGAAAAATTCTCCCAGGCAAGTTCTTCCTCAATTTCTAGCTTTTCTCATTGGCTAAAAAAATGAGGGGTTGCTTGCCTGAGAGCAGTTCAAAAGCTGGGTCAAAAACACAATGCCAAGAACATGATTTTGAATCGAGGGAGAAGCTATTGAAGTAAATACAGTAGATGGGATATATTAAAGAAATCGGGCCTATTTTTCGCCTTGGTCCCTTTGTTGATATTTAGCTTAAAGCTTAGAGAAGGGTAGGCCAGCGTATGTTAGGACGAACTCAAACCTGTTTTTTTTACCTTTTTTTTAAATCCAGAAACCCTTTTGAGTCCTTACATACACTGGCCCACCCTTGCCTAAGCATTAAGCCGAAAAAACACACTAAAAATCAAAAGGGGGTCCAAGGCGAAATATGGCCCGATTCTTAATAGGGCCAGTAGATGTTATTTTGGTGCTTTTTACATACATTAATTAAAAATTTAGGCGGCGGAATATTTATTACGACAATTGTTATCTCAGCCATTATTTTGTCAACGCCATTTAATGTTGAGGAGGCCGGTTATTCGAGACGTCCTGTTTTATTTATTGGCATTGAGCATGCTGGTTTTCGTAGTGCTATACGATAATGAAATTCATGTGTGGCAGCCTTGCAGTATTATTTTTTTAACTAAGTTTTTCAATAAAAATAGTTTTGGTTTACTTTAGTGTTTCTTCTGCTTTATATAATCTACGCATTCACAGTTATCTCTGGCAATTTGGTTCGTCAGCGACTTAGAAAAAATAAACGAAAATCAAGACTTTTGACAAAGGCTATTTTCAAAGTTTCAGGTAAGCTTTTTGAAAAATTCTGCTATAATTAAGAATTTTTTTTAGGTATTCTGCCGAAAAAACCGAAATCAGGTGGAGCAAAGGTTGCTCCAATTGCTTCCATAGCAGAGTTTGTTGTAGTCGATAAAAACCAACTTGCAGTGAATGGATTGCAAGGTTTACGAGAAACACAAATCAGGAGAGAAGATAGTTTAGACCACTTCAAAAAATGTTTTATAGTAACTCCAGCATCATTGGTAATTTTTAATTTTGGCTAAAAATAGTATTTTAAAATAATATTTAGGATCTGGGCGGCAAATTAGCTGAAAGTACCACAGCAGTTCCAGCATCGAACGGCACTTTAGTCATTCCAATAAATGAAAAAGACAAGCAAAGGCAAGGAGAAGATGATGAATACACCTCTGCTAATGACTATCTGGAAGCTGGCAAATTTTTTGTTAAAGAAGAGCTTGACAATGAAGGTTGATTTCTATTTTTTTCTTTATAGAAAAACTTTTCATATTGCTTTTTAGACGAAGAACAAGATTCAGTAACCACTTCCTCGTCTCTTATTGTATTGGGTGAAAACAAGGAAAAAGTTATTGTGGCAGCAGCTTCTGAAATCAAGCGAGAAATGGCAGCTTCATCTAGTTGTAAGCCTGGCCCTATGTTGTTCAAATCGTATAATACATGGTTTTTCTTTTATAGGCTCTTCTACATCCGAATGTTATGGTCAACACTCCAAAAAGAGGATATTAAGAAATTTGGAAAGCATATGTCACCGTTAGATGTTGAAGAATTCCACCAGGCTCGCGGTTTTTAAAATCTACCATCTTTTTAAGGTGGTTCTTAAATAGTGAACAACAACTATATTTTTCTTGCAGATTCCTTGCATGATTTTCCTTAAATATCTGTGCCTTTGGCAACGGTTCCTTGGTACAAGCCTGTAAGTCTTATAATTTTTACTTAAATGTAGTCGTTTAGTTTTAAATAATATTTGTGTTTTAAGTTAGTCGTGGTGCACACCTTCGTTGCTCCATTAGTGCTTTGTGCAGCCTTCAAAAGTAATTTTGACTGAAACTTTATGAAATTAGGTTTTAGTTTCTAAACTTTTATTTAGTTCTCCGTGTGCCACTAATACCAAATGGTCCAATTTACACTTCTTCTTGGTATTAGCTCTAGTAATCTCTATCACTTTGTCACTTCTTGTCATTCTCTTTACTAAATCAAATAAGGAGCCCAAATACTACAAGGTTGCTTTTTTCATTTATTTTTTTTCTCTCAAAATTTTGAATTCAGTATCTAACAGTTTACGGAAATCGGTGAAAATAGGACTGATTACTGATTGAGTAAAATTTTTAAAATTTGATTTGTGAAGCTAAAAACATTTTTTTCAAAAAGCATTGATTAGATATTATAAATATATTTATTAAAATTAACTCTCAGTTTTTAACCTTTTTAGAACCCAAAATATTAAAAAGTCTTTTTGAATTTTACATCAAAATTTTCGGGCTCTAAATTTAGGAAGCATAAAGATTGTGGAATTAAAAAGGCTTACAATAGATTTCATCTGCAAAATGTATTTTTGTTTGAAAAAATAAATAAAGACCATGGCGTAAATGAAAACATTGAAATGGCATCCTTTTCAGCAATTAGCGTCCTATGCCGGTTTTGTAATGTCTATCGCGTGGATTTATGGCACTGCTTCTGAAATAGTTAATGTTGTGTTAATGTTTGGCAATCTTTTTGGTATTTCATATCAGGTTTTTACCAAACTTTATCATTTTAGTTAACATAAATATATTTTTCTAGATTCTTGGTTTGACCGCAGTGTCTTGGTGCAACTCAGTAGGTGATATGATAGCAGATGTTTCAGTGGCTCGTCAAGGCTTTCCGAGAATGGCATTTTCAGCTGCAATTGGTGGCCCGCTTTTAATTTGTTGGTTGGATTCGGGTCCACCATGTTAATAGCAAAGCTGCAAGGCAAAACAGTAGGAGTGAAGTTAGATGGTGTCAAGACCACAATGTTCATTACTCTAGCAGTCAGTTTGATCTCAACTTTGTTTTTGTTGTTTATCCAAAGGTTTCAACTAAGGAGACCACACGGTGTGTATTTAATTGTGTTGTATGTTGTATTTTGGTATTTGCTTTACTGGTCAATCAAAAGGTGATTTAAACGTGTAATAAAGATATAGCTTAATAACATCGTTTTTCTGCTCAGCAGTTTATTTAAACGTTTTTTCGCATGCTTTGACTCATCTAATTGGCACAAGGGCTGTAGAATTCTGTAGAATTTTTCAAAAACTTTTTCGAAAGTTTATGAAAACTTATGAGAATCTTCCGAAAAAACCCACGAAATTCTTTTACTTGTTTTGACATTTCTTGATGAAATATATCGCCATCACTATTCCTTGAACAAGGTGAATCATAAAAGAAAATCGATGACAGTGATTATGCTACCTAGGAGCTACCTAAGGTTGAGAAAATGTAGAAAAATATCTATGAACTCACTGTTTTACAAAAAAACAGCAAAGGAAGTTCTAAAAATTAGAACTAAAATTTTTCAAAAGCCCTCCCCAGACTCCCGCGAGACACGAGACACTTCTTGCGAGACAAAAAATGTGCCTCGCGAGACAAAGTCACGTAACATGTCTCGCGTAACACGGTGTTTTTTTCTCGTGAGACAGTCTCGCAAGACAGATGGACCCGCGAGACAAAAAATTCAAACAGCAGGGGAACCAAGGCAGATTTTGAAGTTTTTTCGAAATTTTTAGATTGTGACCGAACCACTCCAAGCCATCCCAAACCATCCGAAACTACTTTCAAACCGCCCTAAACACCCCTAAACCAATAACAAACTTTAAAAAAGAAATTTCTTAAAAATAAAAAATAACCCATTTTTCCAACTTAAAATTGTGTGGGCAATTAGGATTGTTAGAACCAAAATCAATATTTCACCACGCCAACCCAAAACGTGCAGTGGGTACCTCCCGACCAGGTGGATATCCCCCTGGATGGCGTAAAAATAAAAAAATCAGTTTAAGTAAAAAATCCGTTTTTCCAGACTAAAAAATTTGTGGGAATCGGGTTTGTGGAGACCAAAAGTACGATTCACTTACCCAACCCCAACCTGGGGTGGCTACCTCTAGGACAGGTTAATATCCAGGTACCGCAGAGTAGGGTACATTCACCCAAATGACCTGAAAAGTCAAATGCTTGTCTTTTTATATCTAAAATTATGATAAAAAAGGTATGCACCCAGGTGGATTCAAAGTAGCATCTTCTAAATCACCCTTAAGCTACGTTCACATACTGCGACTCCTATGTGGACACGAAAGTCGGAGGCGCAGGTGTTCACATACTGTGACTCCGCCTCCAACTCCGCCTCCGACTACCTATGTGAACACTCGTGTTCACGTGCCTCCTCCGCCTCCGACTCCGACTCTTGTGTGTTTACATACAGTACTCGGAGTCGAAGGCGCGCCTCCGACTACTCAATTATTGCATATCAAACATGTTTGATTTTTTTTTCTATTTTTTCGCATAATTTAGCCTAATGCTTTCTCACGGACGTATTCGGAGTTTGCACCCTTGTGTATTTTACCACTGTTAAACCATCTTCAGCATGCTCGAAATAGTGCAGAAAATTGTTTTCAAGCGAACGACCATTTGTTTGGTCACTCCTGATAGTTTAGAGCGATTCTAATGGGTGATTTAGAGGTTGCTGGTTCGAATCCACCTGGGCGGATACTGGGTCAGTTGAAAAAGGGTCAGTTGATAGCTTATCAGAAACTAGAGATTCAGGCTACATGATGATCAAAAGAAAAAAATTATGACATAAGAACACCGAGAAATACTCATTTTGCGATTTGGCGGGGTAAATGAATAATTTGGCGGGGTAACAATTTAGCCGTTTTGGGTTGATTTGTGTATCTGGAAAATTCGAAAGCAGTTTGTCGCCGGTCAAATTTGACAATTTCTAGGCCTTAGTGTGGAAATAGCTGCATTGCGACTATTTCGAGTGAAAACAAAGTGATTATATTGAAAACCTACACGAAAAAGGCAAGAATGATACAGAAAGAATTGTAAGACGACCAACATCTCACAACAACCAAAAAAGCAACTGATTGAGCACTTAAGCAAAAAAGAAAATTCTCGCGAGTCCATCTGTCTCGCGAGACAAGGCAACTACGTCTCGCGAGACACCGACATGTCTCGCGAGACATTATGTTATGTGGCTCTGTCTCGCGAGACAAAAAAGTGTCTCGCGAGACTCTCGAGTAATTTTGTCTCGCGGGAGTCTGGGGAGGGCTAAAAAAATGGTAGAGTTTTTTTTTGTTGGTTCATCCGGCATTTGCAAGATTTTTGTCTCAAATTATTGTTTTCGACGTTGGAACTGCTATTGGTATCTTAGTTTGATTGTGTCTATTTTGTAGATACAGTCGACCCTCGATTTAACGGCACCCTCGATTTAACGGCACCCCTAGGGACCGGGTCCGGGTGCCGTTAAATCGAGGGTTTACTGTACTCTTACGATTGATATGTCGGTTACGGAAAACTTCTTTGCGTTGGAGATACGTTTAGAAGCCTTTACGACTGTTTTCTTCAGCCTGCTGAAGGATATGGCTAAGTTAGAATGTGCCCTCAATAACACCGAAATAATTTCAGTAACAACAATTATTTGAATGGGTATTTGGGCTCATGAAGGCTAGGGACATTTTCCCAAACGACATTTTTTAAAACGACATTTTTCCAAGACGACATTTTTTCCAAACGATATTTTTCCAAAAGGCACTTTTCCAAAATGACACTTTTCTAAACGACGTTTTTTCAAAACGAAATATTTGCAAGGGTCTAAGATAGCCAAATTGATAGCTTTTGGTGGATTGATTCACGTTTCTGGTCTGGTCGAGACAAGCACTGCTGCTTAGAAGCGAAAGATCGAGGGAATCAAAGAGGCTTCGGCAGCGTTCAATGCGGAGGAGATGGGCAACAGCATGGCCCGAATGGCAAACGCAACCGACGGGATCAATTTAGAAGATGTGAACATTGATGGAGTCTGAAATGGTTTTGTCTGAAGTGGAGTATTATTATTGTTCTCGGTTTTTTTTTTAATAAAGCATGATTGGTGGACAAAATTGGGGTTTATTTGTGTCCGTTAGATGTCTGTCTGGTTGTATGGGTATAGAATAACGAGGTTCTGTAAAAAAACTTAAAAAATGCCGGTAAAAACAAAATGGGTTTTAGACAGAGGTAAACTTTAGCGGTTTTGCTCTTTGCCAGAGAATATGCATGGAAAAAATGTATAGGGTTTTTTGTATAATGCTAAATTTTAACAGGATTTGATAACTGCTATTTCGAGAACTGTCGTTTTCAAGAATTGTCGGAACAATGGAAAAGTGTCGTTTTGAAAAAGTGTCGTTTGGAAAAATGTATTCTGGAAAAAGGTCGTTTGGAAAAAATTCGTTTGGAAAAATATCGTTTGGAAAATTGTCGTTTTGAAAAAAACTACATTTGAAAAGTGTCGTTTTTGAAAAATGTCCCCTAGTCCTCATGAATTGTCATTGATGAATGAATTTAGCGCGTGTGTATAAATTCTGCGAAAAGCTTTACTTCAAAACTAGTAACGCGGATACTTTCGGTGTAATTTTTCCAGCGAGCCCTTTACATGCCTTCAGTTTAATACTAGAGCATATTTAAATTTCAAACAATTGCAAAATAGTTTTGTCCTGCAAGGAAGCTCTTTTGCTGAATGGACATAGAGAGGCTTGCAAGAAAGGAAATAATCTGTCTATTCTCCTGGCACATTCTGAAGAGGGCAACAACCAAAAAGGTGCGGAATGAAATATGTTGTTAGGGCTTTGGTTGAGTAATTTGGGCTGCATTGTTGTATAGTGAATAAATATACACTTTTTATTACCCCTTTATTTTGTTTATTTATTTTAATTAATTCACAATAAAATAATAAATATGCTTGCTCTTATTTTTAAAGTAATCATTTTCAAACTACTAGTTTAGATGATTTCGCTCAGCCGAAATTGGGTTTTGGCCATTAGCCTTCTTGTTTTATTGATAGCCAGGGTCAAAGCAGATGATTTTGTGGACGATGGAGTGGTGGATGAGAGTGAAGAAGAGGTGGTTGTGGAAGAAGCTCCTAAAGAAGTTGGTTCTTTTTTTGCACCAAAATTAGGGTTATTAACAATACATGTTGCAGCAATATGTAGCTCCACTCTTCCAAACACCAACAATTGAAAAGAAATTGACACACTTCATCGACTGGTTTAGCGATACCAATGGCATAGGAAGGACATGGTTTAAATCTATCGCAAAGAAAGAGGGTGCCGAGGAAGCTTTGGCTAAATATAATGGTTTGCTCATTATTTATTTTGTTGGAAGTGCCAGAAAAACAATTTTAACAATATCCTTACAGGTGAATGGCTCATTGCGGCTCCTACAAACGTAGTCATTGAAAACGACTATGGACTAATTGTAAAGACCAAGGCCAGACATCATGCCATCGCAGCCAGTTTGAGCAAGCCATTCGAATTTGATGGAAAACCTCTGGTTGTTCAGTAAGTTTTTTGACATTAAAAAAGCTTATTACCCTTTTTCTTTGGACTCAAATTGTTTATCCCGTCAATTTTTTTGAAGTTAATTTTTTGAATACTGTTTTATATTTTATTAAAATTTATTTCTTAGCGAGTAATCTTGGACTAAATTTTCTTACGAGCTATTTATTGACATAATGCAAAGACCTAATGCAGTCATATTAGAAATATTGCATGGGGTTAATTTCGGAAAAATTTGCTCTATTCAAAAAAAATTCTTCTACTTTTGAAGTTTTATAGGCTGATTAATGTCTTGTTAAAAAGCTGACACCAAGAGTTGATAAAAAAATTAGAAAAGAGTAAATAGAAGCTGTTGAGAAAAATAAGTTTTGAAAATTTGACGATGTGAACTTCAAGACGGCTTAAAAATTCAATCAATCAAGCAAAAACGAGCCATTTTCTGTATTTAGATATGAGGTCAAATACGAAGAAGGTTACAATTTTACACAATTCAATATTGACCCAACTAGCTCCATATTTTAAGGACAAGAATGCGGTGGTGGCTACATAAAACTTCTATCCGTGACGCAAATGAAAAGGTTGATGTGTTTCATGACAAACACCATACACAATTATGTTCGGGCCAGACAAGTGTGGGATGACCAGCAAAGTTCATTTCATTGTAAAACACCAGAACCCCAAGATGGAACCATTAGTGTAAGTACTTGCTGCCTAATTTTCTGCACATTTCCTTCAGTTAGGACATAGAACCATAAATTTTGCAGGAGCATCATGCCAAACAGCCAAGCCGTTCACTGGCTCCTTTCTTCGAGGACAAGAAGACACATTTGTACACATTAATTGTGAAACCAGACAACACATTCCAGGTCTTGATCGACAACTCTGAAATAATTGCTGGAAATTTATTGGCTGTTAGTTTTTGATATTGTTTTTTATTTTAGCTGGCTTGACAATCTTAATTGTAGGACCTTGAGCCATCTATTGTTCCACCAAAGCTAATCTACGATCCTGAAGACAAAAAACCAGCAGATTGGGATGAGCGCGAGACCATTGAAGACAAAGACGCCAAAAAACCGGTTAATATTCCAGTTGTAATGGAAAATTTTCATACATACGGTCAAAATCCTATAAAAGCAAACATGGAAAACATTTCAGTGTCTCAATAGGCTCACTCCGAATAAGAATCCCACTGACAAGAAAACTGCCCGAACTGTAAAATGTAAATCACAAAAATTTCCATTAGCTTTTAGAATTTTTCTTTTTTTCCGATGCGCTTAAAGGAACATGTTGGTGCCCGCCAATTAAAAGCCTAAGCCTAATTATTAAATTTCTGCACAGATTTTTTGACTTGGTTTCTAAATAAGGCTAGAATTTAATTTTAGGTATAGTTTTGTTAGCAGCCTACTCAAAAAGTTCGTACAAATTATCCAATAATTAGGAAGAATTTTTTAATTGGAGGGCATCAATTTTCACGCGTGAGCATGCCCCTTCAACACGAAAAACATGCGTATAGCCATCCCTCGGATTGACCACGAAAATTTTAGTCATTTTATTTTTTGGTCATTTTACCTACACCCTTTTTCAAATTTTCGAGACCGTTTTACCTACAGCGTTTTGAAAAAAAAATCTGACGGGAGGCACCAATAAGGAATAAATCTGACGAGGGGGGGGCATGTGCACTCCCTGTCCCCCCCCCTAGCTACGCCACTGCCGAATTTGACTAAAAATTTTATAGGAAGATTGGGATGAAAACGCCCCTAAGGAGGTCTTGGACACAGATGCTCAGAAGGTTTTTATTTTGCTCTTTCAAATTTTTAAAACCTTATTTGTATTTTTTAGCCTTCTGACTGGCTTGAAGACGAAGAAGCCTTGATTCCTGATCCACAAGCTGTGAAACCAGAGGATTGGGATGATGAGATGGACAGTGAATGGGAGCCCAAGAAAATCACCAACCCAAAATGTGAAGGTATTTCTGGGTGTGGCAAGTGGACTCAACCAATGAAGGCCAATCCTCTCTACAAGGTACTCGTTACATGTTATTCCCAGGCCAACGTTAAAGGCGAGGAATGACATTTAGGGTGGATTTTAGTGTGAAAATTGAGTACAAGTTATGGCCATCTGACAATGTAAAATGCTTTAATCAGATACCGCATTTACTGTTCCTATTTTTTAATCATCCTTCAGGGGGCGCCCAATTAGGGGAGGGGCTGCCCTAACAGGCCATAACAAGGAGTCAAGCACGCAGTGCCAAAAAAAAACAAAATTTATAGACAAAACATGACATCAACAACTATCAAATGCTCTAATAGGCTGACAGTCTTTAATAACCCGACCCCTACTTTGGAAACTTACATCTCAGACTGAAGGATCTTTTTTATAAATCTATTTATAAATCTAATCTTTATAAATCTATAAATCTATTTTTTGCGTTTTATTAACTGCCACAGCTCTACTGATTCCACCTTTTGGATTTTCACTCAAAAATCTCGAGATTGAACTCAAAATGTTCTGTTTTTTAGTTGATTGTAATATAACCAACATGTCGGCCTATTAGAGCATTTACGGTAGTTCTAGATCAACAAAATCTTAATTGCTATGTAGCTGTTTTTGTCGTCTTGATGTAATAGCGGTTTTAATTTAAAAAAAAATCGACAATCACTGTCTAGTATGACCCTAGGGCCGGCTAATTTTTCGATCATTCTCTAAGGGGCTGGGATAGGAAACACGGTATACATTGCTGATTAGTCTAAAGTTAGTTAGCGTTTTTTTTGGACAATTCCTCTTTTTAAAATAATCGATGATCTTTGTGTTGAGACAATATGAACATTTGAAAAATATGTTGCACAAAAACTTACCGCAAATGTCACCTGGTACCACTTTCTTTAACACGGGAAAGGCTGTACGTTCTGACGGTATGTTCTTTTGCAGAATTTCATGCTGAACACGATGGTGGAACATTTTTTGAAAAAGTCACTCTATGGTGGTCAGCTGCTTTTAGGGCGCTACCACGGTTGATAAAAAATTAGTTTATTTAAAAGGGAATTCATAAAAAACGGGTTTCACCAAAAATAGAATTGATCAAAAACCGGATTTCAAAAAAAATAAGTTTTTTTTAACTGTTTGGCAATATGAAGTTTTTACCAAAAAATAGTTTTATAATATTTAATTCGTCAATAAATACGTTCATCCAGATTTCTCGACGAATTTACACAGTTTATTTTAGAATTGAATAGTATCTCAGAGATAGTGAAATCTTGAAAAATGAGCAACTAGCCGGTTTTTATGAGTTCGGCCAAATGACCGAAATATTGTCAAATTATGGCCATTTTCACAGTTGCTTTACCATAAATTTCCACAGTTAAGTATTACGAATTCCGAGCTGGAAAATATGCCACAATTAGCACGCAAACAATTTGGTCAAATGACTGTCCATATTCCGACATTTGGCCATGACCTAACCCAAGTTAAGACACAGCTTTACACAAATCAACTACGAACAAACCCTCACACTTTTATTCAACGTAATCAAACAAATCACCCGTTCAGATCACATAACAAAGACTGGGATTTTACATATTTATAAATCTGATCCACTTTGTAGCTTGCAGAGATGCTCTTTCTTTGTGCCGAAATTCGTTTGTCTTCTGCCTTTTGCTTTACTGGAGTACCTGTTTGAAGCGAGATTAGATGAGCCTCTTGGAGCGAGCACTCTTGCTTCAGCTTGCCTAGCCAGCGCCAAAAACGAATTCTCTTGCCATCTTTTGTTCCCATGGCGTATTTAAGAGCATTGTGCCAGGCTTCAAGGGAGTTCGTCGTTTTGGCCTTACTTCCAGCGTTAATTGGTAACAATTCCAAAGTAACACAGAAAACATCGGACTTGCGCCACGTGCAACATCTCCAACCCATGTCTAACACATGAAACTGCGAGAATTGGTTAAAAAAATATACCTCACGGAAGTACTTTAAAAATTTCTGTTCGGCGGAGTGATCTGGACACTCAGCGTTGTAGCGAATCACCAAGTCGAATGCTTCTTTAACATCCGTCGGAGGAACATAGGCGAGCGATTTCAGCTGATCGAAAAGTTGGCTGAATTGGCCTCCGTGTTTGTAGTTACGAACGAGTCCTAACTTCTGAACCTTCCGAAAGAGTGCTTGAGCAAAGTGGAAGTAGCAACCATGCTGATTGACGACTAAAAGACATTTTCACTAAGATATCGCACGACTATGAAATAGCTTACATGGAAAGCGGAACAGAACGAGCCAAGCAAACCTCGTTCATAGTCGGTGTGGACATGCCTCACTTGCGATTCCGGAATCAACTGCTTGAGGATGGCGAAAAATTTGTTGTAAGTACCCATAGACTTCTTGGCAACAGAGCGTGGACGCATGGTATGAACGTTTCTCCACACTTAGCATGCATTGTGAGCAATTGACACCACCCTTTAGGAACCAGACTCCTGAATTTGATTTGATCCCACTTCCTCTTCCTCAGACCATTCTTGCTCACTTACATCGCAGCTGCTTGCTTCATCAGGGCTACTGTATTGGTCTTCGAGATTCATTTAGAGCACTTAAAAGTAAAAATTACAATAAAATCTCGATCAGCAATCGCTTGAAGTCAATTACAGTACATGTAACTCGAAACTTTAAGAAAAATCCAATATCTAGAATAGCGATGAACAATTATTAAACTAATTATTGATGAAACAAAATATCGCAAACTTTCATATTGCCAAACAGTTTAAAAAAAGTTATTTTTTTTTGAAATCCGGTTTTTGATCAATTCTATTTTTGGTGAAACCCGTTTTTTATGAATCCCTTTTAAATAAACTAATTTTTTATCAACCGTGGTAGCGCCGCTTTTAGGAAACCATCGATGTCACGATTTTTGCCTATAAAAAACGGCGTTTTAACACTTTTTGTACATACTTTTGTATGAACAACGTTTTTGAAAAAAAAAACACAATGATTTCTGTGAGCCAAAATTTTTCATATGATTGTCATAAATACCTCCACGGTATGTCATTTGAAACCTTGTAATCTGCGCTTTCTTTTGCACATAAAATTTAATTAATATATTGAAAAAATTGACATATTTTACCTTTTTGAAATTGCAAAAGTAAAAATCGTGACATCGATGGTTTACAAAAGCAGCTGACTACCGTAGAGTTATTTTTTTTATTTTTTTTCACCATCGTGTTCAGCGTAAAATTTTTCACAAGAACATACCGTCAGGACGTACAGCCTTTCCGTGTTAAATCTCTTGTTTAGGGCAAATGGTCGCCACCGAAAATCGCTAATCCAGCCTACAAAGGAAAGTGGTCGCCTAAGTAAGTCCTGTTTAGTTATATTCACTTGTCTAATATTGGCTTTAGACTTATCGAAAATCCTAACTACTTTGAGTCCAACCCTACAAAGAGTTTGCTCCAATTGGTGCCATTGGTTTTGAACTGTGGACAATGAGCAGCGGTATTGTGTTTGACAACATCATTATTACCGATGATGTGACTGTGGCCAGAGAATTCGCCCGACAAACCTTCAACATCAAGGTTGACCAAGAGAAACTCTTCGACCAAGTTGCCAACCCCTCACAAATGCAAAATATCTGGTCCACCATTGTGAACACCACAGAAGAAAAACCATGGCTGTGGATTGTTTATGTGCTGGCACTGTTGATTCCAGTGATTTTGATCTCAGTTTTCTGTTTCGGCAAGAAATCTCCTTCAACTGCTTCTCATGCCAAAAAGACTGATGAGTTTCAGCCAGATGATGTAATTTTTTCTGAAGCTCTACTTATACTCCAAAGTAACACGAGTCAAATGGCAGAATTTTATAGTTTCCGAAAAAAACTTTTAATATTAGTCATCTCACCGTATTTTCCTCTAAAACATCTCGGCATAGAGGCGTTTGATCAATTTCAGAACTTTTTTTTTTAATTTGCGCCTATTTCGGCGTCCTGTTTGTTGGGGTTTTCGGCGATTTTTAACCTTTTTTCACCATACAGCTTTGTCAGGAGAAGGCCAGTGCATGTTAGGACGAACTTAAATGTGTGTGTCTTAAAACTGCAAAAGACACTAAAAACAGAAGGTCAGAACGGGCGTAAATTTTAAAAAAGTACCAAAATTGGTCAAACACTTACGCATCCTTCGACTTGGAGGACCTACATTTGAAGAAAAATTCGAAGTGGGCTATTTGAGCTATCCTATATTTTAATTTACACGAGGATTGATTTCAACCATAAAATCGATTTCAGGTGGTCGATGAAGAGATGGAAGAAGTGTTGAATGAAGAGCCAGAAGAGCTGCAAGACCAACCAGCACTTCAGCATCTTCCAAGTCTTCCACCCCTGTCCAGCAGAAAAAGGGCTCAGCCAAAAAGCAGCTAAGAAACAGGAGAGCCAGTCAGAGGAGGACAACCAGGAGGAAAAGGTTGAATTTATTGGATGATGTAAGAAACTATGGCTTGAATTAAATTTATTACAGGTTGAAGAGCAACCCAAAGAAAGCGCCTCACCCAGCACATCACAAGCCCGCAAAGCCAGAGTCCGTCGAGTTGACTAATGCCGTTTTGTTCAGTCAATACTTGTGGTTGTTGTTTATGTCGTCCTCCACCCAACTGTTACAACTTTCGATTTTTTGTCCTTGTTTGATTGCTCATTTTTATATTTTGAAACTGACTCATCTTCATTAATAAAAATTTTGACGAGACCTTGAAATTTGTGTTAATTTGAATAAGAAGCGACAAAAAATGAAGATTTAATTTAGGGTTTTTTTTCAAATTTCGGCTACAGTTTAGAATTCAAATTTTCTTTAAAATTCGGGATCCTTCTGGCTTCCCTCATACTCCCGCGGGACACGGGACAATTTTTCAAACACTTTTTTGTTATCATCTCGGCTCCCAGCCATCATTTTTCACCGTTTTGAACATATCCATAAGAAAATCGGCCCTGCTCTACAACATAGACATGGCAGATTTTTTATAACAACTATCGAAAACGGGTTTTAGGCTGTCACGCAGGTCAATGTCCCGCGGGACAAATTCCCTGATTTTCACCGCGGGACATGACCTGCGGGACAGCCAAAAATCATTTCTAAATGTCTCAACAGTATATATTAGTCCTATCGTGTAGAGCAGGGTCGATTTACCCTTAAATATGTTGCCAAGGTTAAAAAATAACCGTGTCCCGTGTCCGCGCGAGCATGAGGGCAGCCTCAAAACTTCAAAACTGACAAAATTTACAGCCACCAAAACGAAAACTAACAAACAACACCGCCGAGACTTATAAGAAAAATTTAGATTTTGGTTCTTCGAAAATTTTCGGTGGTTTTGGTTGGTTTGCTTCGCAATGGAAGCTCGCTTTGACAATCCTACCCGTTTTATACACCCGAACAGACAAAAAATTTGCAAAATTTTACCGAGAGCCAGTAGTCATTAACTTCCAAATCTCAGCAGACTGACGTGATCAGGTCTTACGAACGAAGGTAATCGGACAAAAACGACTTTTTTCCAGATTTGTCGTGCGACAAATACTTTTAAAATCTGAATCTGTCCACAAATCAGCCTACAGTCGACACTCTATAGTCGACTTGACATCCATTTTTTCAAGCTTTTAGCAGTTCTGTTTTGACAATCTGGTCCGAGGATTCCGATTTTGCCGATCATTTTTTGAAAATTTCTTCTCTAAACTTCTCTAAAAAGGCAAAAACTCGATTAAAAAACAGGATTTTTGTTAAATCGAGTTATGTTAAATAGGATATTGCCTTTTTAGACAATAAAATTTTAGTTTTATGGAAAACGATCGGATAAATCGGAACCTCACGATATTTGGGACAAGACTGTAAAAACAGAACTGGCAAAAGACTTCGAAAATCAGGTTAAAGAAAATGTCGGACCGTAGATGGGAGCAAACTTCTGACCTTAAATTTATGTTATGTAGAGAATCGACTGTATATGAAATTAGACATTTAGGCAAAAAGTTAGGAGGCCAGGAGCCCGTTTACCAGATCGCTCTTTTCCAACCTATTCATTTGAAATCAGTTCTAATTGAACAGATTTTGTTAATGTTTAATGCTTGGTCAATACTTGGAGACAAATGAAAGACCTACATGATAGTTGTAATAACTTTCAAAAAGTTATTTGGGAAAACACAAATTTATTAGATATTTATTATAATAATGATGTGTGGTGGATAAGCTGGTCGGCTAATTTTATTCTACAACAATAAATCTGTCACAAGAAATTTTCGATTTCACTAGATTGATCCAAAATTTACCCGTTTTTTTATTTTTTTATTATTATTCATAACATTAGGGCGGACTGGAAAACTAAAATTAAATCGATTTATTTAGAGCAAGTTTAAATATTTGGCATTCAATAAACAAATGCCATTCTTCCCTCTTTTTGCACAAAATTGCTAGACCATGGCAATGATGGATTTGGCAGCCTCTCAAGGTGAAAATCCATCATCTTCAGGCAACCACGTTAAAGTGTTTATTGATGGACCATCAACCCGGTATGTCAAGCTGAATGTTGGTGGCTCAATTTTCCAAACCACTCTCGGCACTCTCTGCAAATATGATTCCATGCTTAGAACAATGTTTTCCGGTCAAATTCCTGTACGTGAAAAATAATATAAATAATAACTAGTCTCAAATTCCTAGGTGCTACAAGACTGTGAAGGGTTTGTTCTGATAGATAGGTGTGGAAAACATTTTGGAACTATACTTAATTTCCTTCGCCAAGGAACTGTAAACTATTTTTATACTTTCGCGTATCTTAAAATGTGAAATGGTTGCAGGTTCCACTGCCAGCTTGTAGAAACGAAGTGGAAGAAATTTTGTGCGAGTCTAAATACTATTTGTTGCAGGTTTCATTTTGCAAACATGTTTCACTAAAAAATATTTCCTTAAAAACTAGAATTGCATGGCTACATCATGGTGCTTAAAAAAATAATGAAATTTAAAAAATTGCTCTAAAAAGTAATTTTTGAACAACCATGATTAGTTTCTCTTGGATCAAGAGTCTTGGTTACAGTGGGAGGTCGGGGTCGAAAAAAATTCTGCCTAGAATTTACGAATAGAGTAGAATAGAATACAATAGAATCTATAAATAATACTATAGAAAATTCACTATATTTATATATTTGAGGTGGTTTTCCATATTAGATTTTCATTTGAACAAATACAATGACGATTTTAGGCACAATTTTATTTCGACTTCGATCCTCCTGTGACCAAATGGTAAGCCTTTTTGCCTCAAGTCTTGGCCACGTCGTGCTTTTGATTGACCAGTTGTTAAGTTTCTCGTCGATTGTGCTCTTTTTGGTAATTAACCGCCAGATCCACCATCAAACGGTCACCGAAAGTTTTTAATAAACGAGCTCATTCATTTGAAATCCTGCTCTTGGTATTGTGTTTTGACTCATACTTAGGAAACTGCATTTGGTCCTGAAAGACTGTTTTAGCACTAAAAGCGCTACAAAAGTTTTGAAAATTCTTGTTTAACACCAAGATAGATTCGCATTAAGACTCTTATTTGCACTTTCAAGGAAACCGAATCGAGATCGAATCAAATTCGTGTTCACCATTATTTATTTTTCATTAAAATACTCTTTCAGTTAAAACTCGCTGTCGATTTTAAAATTCCGTTCAAGAAAACAACATTCAAATTTAAATTTTCGATTTTTCAAAATAATTAGTTGGTGGGATATTGGTGCTATCAATCGGCTGATTGGCCAAGACTCATTACCTCGAAAGTTTCTAATCGCGCACTTGAACTGATACCATATTTCAAATACAGGAACTGACCAATCATTGCAACCAATTCATACAATACATCAACCAAGTGCAATGTGAACCTATTGGGATCCCTCGGTTTACATTTTATATATCATTTCTTAACTAATAAAAGTTTCTACATTCTAGTGTGCCCATAGTGGTTTGCAAAGCAGACGTAGAGAAAATTCTTCAGAATAGCTCTGATCGACCAGTGATTGAATTACTGATGAAGTGGGTGACAAGTTCAGTAACTCTGTATTCCAAATATATATTTTGGGTTTAGTCGTCAAAACAATAAGTATTCTTACACACTGCAAGCAGATGAAAATTTTCTGAGAAACCAAGAGCTATTTGACAAGCTGGTTTTGCGCTTCAACAATCGAGTGCTTTTCATAAAAAGTTGGTAATTTACAGTATCAAAAATATAACAGCTAATATTTAAAAAATGTAATTATAAGGTCAATACCAAGGGGTGCGCTAAGTCGATACTTCAATGTACATTCCTCTAAGAAGGGCCTCTAATCTAAATGAGATTGACTGTGACCTGGGCGAACTCCTACAGAAATATTTGTAGAGTTTGTCGAAGTTCCTTATTAATCTGGCTCCCCAGCTCCGAAGGTCCACAAAACTCGAAAGTTCTAAAACCATCTCGATACCTATATCATGGTTCTTAATCACTGTTAATCACTTCTTAATCACCCATGGGTCATTATCCTACTTTTGTGGGCCTTCGGAGCTAAGAAGGCAGATTTACAATAAACTTGGATTCGCTATACAAGAACACGCAAAAAATTAATCGAAGTTCCCCAGGTCACAGTCTTAAATAAGTTATAAGCTTAAATAAGTTATTTTGCAGATGTTGGCATCGGAAGCAGTGAGATTTGTGTCTGGATTTTTTATGATGGAAATGGAAGAAAGAAAATTGAGGTCAGCATATATTTTTGTATACAATCGCTTTTTTGCCAGCAAAAATAAGTTTTATTTACAGATATGCTGTACTTCGATAGTCTACGCCACAGATAGGAAACAGACCAAAGTAGAATTCCCCGAGGCGAGAGTGTATGAAGAGGCCATGAATGCATTGTTGTCCACTGATCAAGAACTATCTCGACTATGCACCCGTTGCAGGAACACAGTGCCGTTGTGTGATGTGTCTGCTGAATCACCCTCTCCATCATTATCCATCCCATCCAACACCACCAATCTAGTAGTAGAGCCCATTTGCTCCACTTTGAGACAGAATTTAGCAGTAGAACAATTGAATGCTGCAAAAGCAAATCTTTCGAGGCAAGACTGGAAAACGGTTAGATTTTTTTTCAAGCCAGTCATCTGAAGTCTTGACCACGCCTGGATTTTATCAACCGCCACATCAACCATTCACCGGTTGATTGATTTTCGGTTGATCAACCGGTTGAGAGAGGTGATCAACCGGTGGCCCACCGGCGAATAAACTGGTTGATAACGCCGGTTGATTGGCCAAGACTGGTCATGTGGTATAAATATTGATTTTAAAGGTGCTTCATAAACCGGGTTCATTTTTTGATGCCCATTTTTTTTAATTACAAGCATAGTCACCGCACTGACAGCCGGGGTTGGTTTTTTTCAAACGCGTTTATTTTTTTTTCAACGCGACCGTGGACCAGAGGTGCATAGGAAAAAATTAGGACGGTCAGCCAAAGCACACGTACGGCGGGCAAGACACGATCCATCTTTTAATTGTGGTCACTATGACTAAAAGGGCTCACTAGTGTCTCCGTTTCTAACTATAAACTTTATGAGCTGAAAATTAAAGTTCTCATTAGATGGCGAACAAAAGACGTTGAATTATGCATATTCAGATTCCGAGCTCATGAGTCATAATTCTCAAAGTACTCATCAAACCAAACTGTTCCCCAGGAACAGCCTTGTAAGGCCATTGTAAGCAGTTATGTTTTAGGACCACAATACAGGCACAATTTGTTCACCACACAATAGTCATGCCCACAGTTCTCATGCTCTTATCAGCTCTCATAATGAGGCAGGTGGACTTCAGCCACAACAGCAACCGTTGCCCATGGGGTCAATGCAAGCCTGCAGCAGCTCTAATATCCACCCGCCACCTACCCCTTCTGCTACAGATGTGATTGTGTCTAGAATGTCGCAAAGACTGGAAAAGTTAGCAAGCGTTGAGGCTTGCGCAAGTTGCTATGAAGACCGTGATTGATAGGGGTGTTCTAATCAAACAGACAGAGTTCTGATTTGAACCCTTTGAATAATGAAAAAGGTAGAATTCTGAAGTATGATCTTTAAAACATTTATGCTATTTAAAAAAAACCTTCTGGTTTATTTTTGATGAATTCTTATTTATTTTTGTCCAAAATGTTTTCAAATCAAAGCAGTCTAAATTTTCAATTTTTATAATTTTTTAGTCGAATATTCGAATATTACGATTACTTGATAACCACTACCTAAAATTCTATCGAAGCTATTTTTGCGATGTTCAGCATTTTTTAGTATACACGTAAATCGAACTATTTTGTCTATATATGTTGTTTATAAATACAATAAAACAAAATAAAATTTCATTCTCATAGTATTCTATCATTTTTATTTTATTGCCATAAAGAGCTGTTTTTATGCCAAATTTGTATTTTAAGTCTCATCTAATCTTGTGTTCGCTAATGCTTCATGCACTTCTGTCCAAATGTCTTATCCGGTTTGATTTCCATAGATCCTTCGACCTTTTTAGATTAAATCAGAAGATTTTTGTTTTTACTACTGTAATATTTATAGTGCAATCATTAAATACCATTATTAAAGAATACTTTGTGGTTTACAAAACAGAGAACAAGTTAAAACATACTATCATTAAATTTTAAATGGTTTAAAATGTACAATCTACGAAGAGTTAGGGATAAAATTAAAAACTCCCGGCAAACCCGAGACTTTTCCCGGCAAGTTTCATAAAATCTTGTCGGTGATTTTCTAATCAATTTTTGATTTTTTCTGAACTGACATGCAGCTATGAAGATCCAGGGCTAGTCAAAAAACAATAAGTTCTTCAGAAAACCACCGAAAACAAAATAGTCTGAAAACTTGTGGGTGAAATTCAAGAATTTGTTGGGGCAACTTACATACAGCCAAAATTTAGCTTAAAGGGGCATGGTCACCTGTTACAAAATTTGTCCCGCCAATTCAAAAAAAGATTCCGAATCATTGAACTTCTGTACGGATTTTTCCACTTGGTTTCTAACAAAAGTTTAGCTAAAATTAAGATCTAGGACTTGTTTTGTTAGAAACTAAGTTGAAAAATCCGTGCAGAAGTTTAATGATTCGGAATTTTTTCGAGTTGACGGGGAAAAATTTAAAAACAGGTGACCATACCTTTTTAAGAGGGGGGGGGGGTTGAAAGCTGTTAAGGAGATAGTGTCGACACGAAAGGATTAATCAAATTTTGTGTTTTTTAAAAGTGGTTTTAGTGCCACACTTTGTTGACAACTCGTCGTTGCAATCTAAAAACACTTGTGCAGAATTAAAACTTGCATTAGCATCATCTATATCAGAATTTTCAAATTCTTTCAAAAAATGCCCTAAGACAGAAACAAAAAAAGAAAAACCATCGAAAAAGGTGGATCAGTTTTCTTTTACATTTCCATTCTAGGGCATTTTTCAAGAATATAGAAATTCTGATATAGATAATCCCACTTTTAATTCCACACAAGTTTGTTTGCCATTGGAAAACCAAGTTATCCACAATATATGGCTCAAAAATTATATTTGAAAAACACAAAGGTAGACTTATATAATCTCCTCAACAGCTTTTACCCTCCTTTGACAAAATATTACTAATGAACATATATGAGAATAGTAATAAGTTATTACTAATACAGTCAAACCTCGATTTAGTGGCACGCCCAAAAGTTCGTTCCCGCCTAGGGTCCGACACTTTTTTAACCCAATTTGCAAAATATTTTATCGATTCTGTTATGACAGTCTGGTCGCAAATATCGTGAGGATTCCGATTTTGCCGATCGTTTTTTGAAAAGTAAACGAATTTTGGGTTAAAAAAGTGAAACCTCGATATAGTGGCACCCCTTTTTGAAAACAGGTGCCACTATATCGAGGTTTCACTTTTTTAACCCAAAATTTGTTTTCTTTTCAAAAAACGATCGGCAAAATCGGAATCCTCACGATATTTGCGACCAGACTGTCATAACAGAATCGATAAAATATTTTGCAAATTGGGTTAAAAAAGTGTCGGACCCTAGGCGGGAACGAACTTTTGGGTGGTGCCACTAAATCGAGGTTTGACTGTAACCCGAAAATAAATCAATCATTCCTACTTTACTAAAAGCAGCAGCCAAGACACTTGCAGCTGCCGCGAAAGAAATCGATTAAAATGGAAGCTCAACAAAAATCATGCCTTTTCATTATTACTGGCTGGGAGCAGTTCTAAAGTCGTAAGTATTAGTGACCTGCTCTACTGGTAGGATAAGAAAAGTTAGGTGCCATTGATGCAGAAGTAGAACATAAGATTCACAAATTAGATGAGATTTCAGTCATAGATGGTCACTATTGTTGTCATTATCAAAGAAGTACGCAAGAGTTATGGAAGTATGTGAAAGTAAGGGTAAGGAATATGCTTTGCCTAAATCTCTGTGCTTCTCCTTGTCTACATATGCACAGATGCACTATAGCGAACATGTGAAGAAGGTATTTGCCATTTGGACGGACGGTACTAAACATTTAAAGTAGTTAGCAATAGTAAAATCGAAATAAAAAGTCAAAAGTCAATTTCGAGAAAAAAAACTTTCTGGAAAGTGATTCCTGATAAAAAAATTCTTTCTGAATTGAAATCTCGTTTGCCTGGTGTTATGAATAAATTTAGTTGTTGGTTAGCTTATTGATTGGAATGTAGTTACGTAAAATTCATGGAAAATGGCCACATACTGTATTTCCTCTGATAGAGCCTCCCCTTGCAATACTATTAATTGCTTTTTCTTAACCATCACGAGGCCATTGGCCATTCCGCGTTCTCAATTTTGGATTTACACATGCAAAACTTGATATCGACCCAAAACTTTTCCGTAAAAATATATGACCCTACCATAGTGAAAATACTATAGTTATGACTGTTCGAAGGGGCATGTCCCACAGCAAAATAAAGGCGGGGACAAACAGTGTTTTGCACCCTCGAAGTTTTTTATTACTTTTGCATAGATGTTTTTAAATTTCTCAGCCTAATTTGAAAATTAGTATAAGGTGAACATCATTATGCTTGATGCAAAATAAGTGAAAAATGAAACATTAAAAAAAATTGCTGGCCTCGCCTTTATTCTCTATGTCCCTTTAAATTTTTTCTGTACGGACTATTCAACTCGGTTTCTAACAAATCAATACCTAAAATTACATTCTAGGCTTCGTTTTGTTAGAAACTAAGTTAAAGAACCCGTACAGAAATTCAATGATTAGGAAATTTTTTCGAATCGGCGGGCACCGATTTCGACAGCGTCGGCATGCCTCTTTAGAAAGTATTTCCTTAAAAATCAGCACTTGTTCCGTTGGTTCCTCCCTCCTATTTCGCCTCGGTCCCCTGTCGCTTTTAGCCTTAAATTTAGGCGCAGAGTAAGCCAGAATATGTCGGACTAAGACGGACTCAAATAAAATTTTCTTACTTTTTTATAGTTGAAAAAACATCTTTGAGACTAAAAAACACCTGGGTGGGCCAGGGAAAAATAAGAGAGGGGGGATAAACGGCACAAGTGCCTAAATATCTTGTAACACACTGAAACTCTCTCCAACCAACCTTGATAAGAAGCTGTCCAGATGTCGTATGTGGATTGTAGAAGGCATACAAAATCCAGATCACCGAGGAGATAGCAATTAAAAACAGCAGTGACAAAAATGCCAGTCCGTTTCCACCTGACTCCGCTGGTTTCTGCTCGCCTTAAATGTAGAGAATTAAAAAAAACTACTTAAACATTACACTAATACCAACCTTTATCCTTGTCACCTAGCGCAACTACTTTATCTGGGTGTTGAGGAGGAGTAACAGCAGTAGAGGCAGGAGTGGACTCAGAAGCAGCTATAGGGATGGTGCAGTGCTGCTCACATTGGTGTCTTGAACCTCACAGTAGACTTGCTTTTTCTCGTCCGCACAGCTGCCTCCACCCACTCTTGCCGGCGGCGATTGAGTCTGCAAAATTTTTTTTTGAATTTTTTAGCTCTCTACAATCGATAGAAATACCCGATTTGGTCGGAGCAGAAAGCCTTGTTCTGTGAGCTGTCAGATGCTAATCCCTTTGGATCGCACCAAGAACAGTGAAAGAGCTTCAGGTTAGCCGTGGAGCAGTCTTGGCAGGTCTTGAAGTCGAGGCAAGCTTCAATTATAAATGGTTAGATTTTTGTCCAACAAATGAAATGCCTCCAATTAAACTTTTTTTAATTCTGAATTTCGGGCAGGTTAACCATGTTTTTGTCCTGTTGAATATTTTTTAAATAACTCAGGATGACTACCCATCCATTCTAGATCAGAATGAGACCCAATGAGATGACTGTAGAATTTCACGTTTATTATACAAGCAATTATACAGTTATCTCAGGGCTCCGAATCGTCCTTTTTAAAAAGATTTGTCCTTTTTTGGCACCCCAAATCTTTTTTTATTTTTGAAAATTTAGTCAAAATTTTTTTCTCTTCAAAATTGCAACAAGCACTGGATAAAATGAGCCTTTCACTTCAAAAATAGTCAAAATGTCCTTTTTTACTCAAATCTCTTTTTTTTTGAAATTTTTCATTCGGAGCCCTGAGTTATCTGATAGGTCTTATTGTGAGTCTGAATAAGTATGCGGTCATTCTAACACAGAATGACCAAATATAGTCAACGGAACAAACATGCCTAATCTCCAAAAGTCTGAAATAATAAAAAAAAGAGTTTAAATTGAAGCGTTTCAAATGGAAAAAATTACTTGGCAAAGCCTTGAGAACAACCACAACCTAAACTGATAAACTGAACGATGATTTTCTAAAGAACGATGATCTTCACAACCTTGGAGGCAATCTTGTCCTGTGCAATGCTGATCCTGTGATACTCATGAATAACTCGTTTGCTTTGAGTGGTGATTGGCGGGGCTAAAATTATAGTTGAAGAGACTTTGGAAAAATTAGAAAACAACCCACTTTTGTCCGCACTGGCCGTACTTTGTGGTTGAACAGGTAAGCATCGCTGATTCCCAATTTGCAAGGGTGCTGCAGATCACTAATGTTTTGAGGAGGCACCGGGACATCCTCTTGAAAATATATAATTAGGAAATCGCTTTTCAAAAAATAGCGACAACTTACTATACACAAACCAAATATCTCCATTCTTAAACATGGACACTTGGAAAGTGAACTGACCACCTGAAGCAGAAGAAAGTAACTATTGGAACAAAAACGTAATTTATATGGTAGAAATACCCTTGTTGCTATCCCTGAGCTGCACTTTTGACCATTCGACTACCATCTTCTCTCCGTCATCCCCATACATGATTGTGGAATTGGAACCCATGGTGTCAAAGTTAGCCATCAGAGGAGCAATATATTGAGTAGCGGCTAGCCAACTGTGAGTTTGATCTCCCACATAGATAAAGCCTTAATTATACAAAGATCTTGAAAGATCTTGTTTAAAAAAGCAATTTTTCATCGTTTGTTAAAAACTACAGGATGTCCCAGGATTTTCGGATTTACAGCCATAACATTTTTAGTCCGTATATCTTTATATAGTATTTGGACTGTTATCCGGGGCATTTCGATTTTTTAACCGAACTATTTTTATACACCATTTGACGCAGAATTTTTCGGAGATTCTACCTTCTCGAAAACCAAAAGCTGGTTTTTCAATGTTCTATCGAGCTAAGGCCCTTGAAACCAAACAAAGTCTTTCTAAAAAGACATTTTTGACGAAAAATTTGAATCTTTGTTGTCTTGGGTTATTCTGTAACAGGTGCCCATGCCTCTTTAAAAGTGGCCGAAATTCTTGAAACACCCCATACACAGGAATTCAGTCAAAAAATCTATATAGAGCTTTTACCCTACATAAATATAAGGTAACATTTTAAAGGACCATGGTTTTTGGGCGCAGTGGCATGTGAAAATTTTGAATTGGCGGGGACACTTCTCTTTCATCTCAAACTTTACTCTTTGGAGTCGTTCTACATAACTCCGAAGAGTACACTGCGAGACGAAAGAGAAGTGTCCCCGCCAATTCAAATTTTGCACGTGCCACTGCGCCCAAAAACCATGGTCCTTTAAAGAAAAATTTAGATTTTTAGAGCAGAAGGATTTTAGGAATGTAATGATTTGGAGTCTAAAAAGTCAGACTACCGTATTTCCTCTAATTAGCCGACACCCTCTAATAAACCGACACCCCTACTTGAGGGTCCGTATCTCAGTCCGCAGAAAAAATTTACATCGCTGTTAATTGCGTTTTCTTAGCTCCTACGAGCTCTATCGATTCCGCTTTTTCGATTTTGGATCTTCACCCGAAAATGTCGAGATCGACCCAAAATTTTCACGACTTTTGAAGGGTTGAAAAATAAACCGACATGTCGGCTAATTAGAGGAAATACGGTATGAAAGGAAGGGGAACTAAAAAGGCTTAAAAACTAACCTCCAGTAGCGATGGTCAAATTATTGAGTCGATGGCCATAGAATGGGAACTCGAACGAAAATTTCACCGCCTGAACCAAATAATAAACGGGGACCACTTTATATTTTTTCGCAAAAACTAACGGCAGCCTTTCTGTAGGAGTTGTCTAGATGATCATGACTTGTCGAACCATTCACACCACTTTGGTTCAGCCATTTGACCATATCCACGTAGTGGCTATCAAATAAGTTTTCGTCTGTGCCGTAAACAGTCATGTTGTAATAAGTGTGCTCTGACTACAAATACAGCAATGAAATTTTGCTAGGAATGGTATAGGGCCATACTTTACGTTATGTTTTAAACCATTGATTGGGTAGCGGTCTTGGTAAGTATTAGTATTAGTTTTCGACAAAATCTCCCGACTTTTGAAATAAAAGTTCTTATGATTTTTTTGCAAAATAATTTATTTTTAGTTTTGAACAAAAAAATTTCCTACAATATGCCTCAAACTAATTTTTTTGTATGTTTTGTATTCTTATGAAAAATCGTGTAACTTCTATAAATACGGCATGCCGTTCACCACAGTAACATCGGAAGTCTCCGAATCGATTTTTTAAGAACTTTTTCAGTTCTGTTTTGACATTGACAAAAATCGCAAGGATTTCTATTTTGCCTATTATTATTGAGAAAAACAATAGTTTTTGCCGTTTGTTCAAAGTGAGCCGAAGCTTCGAAGATGTACCTTATTGGGAGAGTCGTCTGTATAAAAAATTAAAAATTCATAAGTGGTTGTTATTTTTGACACAGAGGGATACACTTTTTTTAATTTCCCAAAAACTTGACACATCATGTATCATTAACACTTATATATCCAATCGGTCACCAAGTATAAGTCATAAAGCTTTGGAAAAGGGAAAATTACCATTGTTGGATCAGTGTTTTCATCTTCGACACTGTATTCGGGTGGGATGGTTGCATTCATATCAAGCATAGATCCATCGGTTAGAAATCCTTGCCGTCTAACCTCCTCAGAGGCATAAAATTGTAGGGTGCTCCATTTTCATAATGTAGAGAGGAGGGAACAAAGGAAGCTTCTAAGGCGATAATAAGAATAGCTTCCAGAATAAGAAATAAAAAGCGAAGTTTGAATTCATTTGCCACCTATTTCGCATACCGTTCAACTAAAAACAACAAATTAGTAAAGCGTGTCAATCAATATAAATTAGCCGATCAATCGTCCAAGCACAAAACAAAAATAATTACTGAGGAAAAACAACGCACAAGATTTGCGCTTAGGTTGTCCTTGTTGGCGCTAAATATAAACAGGTATTGAATCCAAACTACTCAGCACATATGTCTTTTGATACTTAACCATTTTTGACCTATCTTTGAAACTTTAGATTTAAAATCGAATTTAGATTTAAAACTTTTCGGAAAGTAAGTTCTTATACCTAAATGTATTCTTGATACCGAATCCCAGCAAAGGATTGACTTCATGTTTTTTGAATTGAAATTTTTATGCCAAAATGAGTTGAGCACTTGTTTACTTTGGGGCCACTGTTTCAAAAGCACGTTTTTACTAAAGTAACTGACTACTTACATGTTAGATACCCACAAAAGACCAACAAGACGCATATTTTGACACAAACTTTGATTTTGTCTTAATTTGCACTGGCCTTTTCTACGCCTAAGGCTTTGCCTGAGCAAAAAAGTTGATTATAAATACCAGCCAGATGAGTTTTAAATTGCCCTTATGTCGAGACTGTGCTTATATTGGTGTGTGTTTACATAGATAATCGACTGTAACGCCAAATTGTTACGCAAAAAATCTAAGGCGGCAATGACACGCTCGACCAGCGGAGTGTTAAAATAAAAAATGAATGATCATTTATTGATAATATCAGGAGAAATGGACAAAGCAGGATGTAATAATAATTTTTCATAATTATTTGACAAGATAGGATTTTAAAGGGTGCGAAGTCATTTGAGTTACTTTGTGCCCCTTTTTGAATTCGCGCCTTTTTGAATTTTCGTTAGTTTTGCAGTTTGTAAGACATTTTTTAGGGGCAATACTTTTTTTGTACCAGATTCACTGTTTTGTACCAGATTCACTTTTTTGTACCAGATTCACTTTTTTCTGTCACAAATTTCATCATTTCTGTCACAGATTTGGTTCTCGACACGAAATTAACAATTTTTAAAATTTTTTGTGTGAAATTCAGGGCGGGCAAAGACCAGATGGCTCAGGACCCACTCCGGAATGGCCAAAAGGCCAAAATAATTGGTTTTTCGGGGAAAAATCGATTGAGCGGATCAGATTTCGGGTCCGATGGGCTCAACCGCTCAGAATTCCAGGTTTATGGTGGTTTTGAATGGTTCAGGGTGGAGTCGTGGGCGATTAAGCCCATCGGACCCGAAATCTGATCCGCTCAATTGATTTTTCTCAAAATGTTTACCCCCCCCTCTTAAGTAAACCCCGAAAAACCAATTATTTTGGCCTTTTGGCCATTCCGGAGTGGGTCCTGAGCCATCTGGTCTTTGCCCATCCCTGAATTTCACACAAAAAATTTTAAAAATTGTTGATTTCGTGTCGAGAACCAAATCTGTGACAGAAAAAAGTGAATCTGGTACAAAAAAAAAGAATCTGTGACAAAAAAAAATTTGCCTTTTTTTAGTCCCGGCTAACAGCGTATCCTGAGCCTAAAGCCTAACCTAAATTAAAAAATTTAAAAAACATGCATCACGCAGCCAAAAAAATCAAAATTAAAAAGGCGCGAATTTGAAAAAGGGCACCAATAACTCAAATGCCCCTATGCCGTTTTAAAGACAAGCTTAAATTTGCTTCAAGAAAAATTCGTAATCAAAGAAATAAGGTAACACAAATCATTAAGTCAATATATTTTTCATAGGCCATAAATAATAAAACAAATGGTAAACATTTTGTTATTTTTTCTAGCAAACACTATGAGATCAATGAGTGTCTGAGTGGTGGAGATGGTGTGGAAAGTGAGCTTGTTTATTGCTGGTGCTCATCCACCTTGTTCACCTTCAAACCTTGCCTTCATCCATCAATATGGACACAGACACACAAAACATCTCTGCCCTAAACAAAGAAGGTGAATGCAACCTTAGGAGAACCAATGGTTGATGATGTAAAGAGGGGGGGGCAGACAATTCGCTGTACACACCTGTCCTCCTACCCTTCACACTCCTCTCCATCACCCTCCTTCATTGATTCCCCATTCACTCACCTACTTCACTTTTTTGAACAAGTCCTTGAGGGCAAGCACCAGAAGGGCGAAAAGACATCTTATTTTTGTTCTTATCTCCCAAATTTAATCAATCGCGCCAGAAAGGTGGACTGCGCAACTTATATGGTCATTTCACTAGCATAAAATTGAGAGAGGGAGAGGAAATAATTACGCGTGGCAGGAAATAAAGAAGAAGGAAAAGAGCATAAATAAACACACTTTTCGACAGGATTATAACTGCTAAGTAAATACTGCAGAATAAAATGTATAATGCACGTTCACAATGAGTGTCGACCAGTGTTGTTCCGGCGCCGGCGCTACCGCCCGCACTGCCTCGGAAAAAACAGCGACGGCGCTAAAGATTTTCGACCTGGCGCTGTATTTTAAACGGCTATGGCTTCGGCGCCGTTTTCAAAATTTAACTGCCTAATATTAAAAAAACAATTATTCTTAATTTCAAGCTAAATTATTAAAATTTTTTTTACTTTCATTTATTTTCCATGATATTTTAGTTTACAGCTTTGTTGAATATAACCAGGGTATCATTTGCCGTTGATAAAAAAATTAATTTCCATAACATTTTTTACAAAACAACTATGGATTGCCGTATTCCTTTCATGAACTCCCAACCCTCTAATAACTCTACCTCATATGGACTTATTATAATAATATTCACTCACTATGGGGAATTAATAAAGGAAATGAATACGGTGTGCTGCAGGGCTGCGTCGGAACCGGAAAAAAATCGGAACGGAATTCGGAATCGGAACTCCAGAATTTTCGGAATCGGAATTCGGATTTTGGAATTAGGAACTAAAAAAGTATCGGATTTCGGAATTCGGATTTCGGATTTCGGAAAATTTTCGAGCTCCAAAAATAAGAATCAAAATTTCAAGATTTTTTCGAATTCACTTTCTCATAACACACAGAACAGTGCCTTACATTACAATACGAGGATGGGTTTTTTGCCTTGTTCCCCCTGTGGTTATTTCTTTGTGGTTTTTTAGGCTCAAGCTTAAGCAAGGGAAGGGTAGCGTATGCTGGGATGGACTTGAACATAAGTCAAAGATATGTTTGAGTCCGTCCTAAGATACGCTGACCTACCCTTGGCTAAGCCAAAGGCCTGAAAATTAACAAAAAAAACAGCAGAGGGACTAAAGAAACCTCCAATATACGGCCCAAAACAGTTCAATCCGCATTAATATTCAAAGTTGTAAGCGGTCAAGCCAAAACAACCAGGATACACCCGAACCACCAGGATGGAGCCCGAACCACTGAATACATACAAATACAAACCACGGAAAAGGCCCGGACCAAATACTTGTGGGCGCCAGCAAAGGTGGCAGATTTATGACGGGAACATAGAAAACATAGAAGAAAACTTGAATTCGGGTTAACAAATACCGAGGAAAAGCTAAATTTGATTACATTGCAAGACATTTTCCGGTTTTGGGATTTCGGAATTCGCAACTTGACATTTCTTTCGGAATTCATATTTCGGAATTCGGAACTCAAAAAGTATCGGATTTCGGAATTCGGATTTCGGATTTCGGAATTCCGACGCACCCCTGGTGTGCTGCTAATCAAAAAATTATTTATAATCTCACTGTGAAAAGCATACTGTTAACAAAAATACAGGTTTTTATAAAATTTACAGCAAAAACAAAATTATCAACCCGGCACCGGCGTCGGCGCTGCCATTAGCGCCGGAGCTAAAATTTTTTGAGGGAGGCGCTCGGCGCCGACCTCGGCGCTGGAACAACAACACTGGTGTCGAAATGAGTGTGAGATTTGGCGTGTTTTTAACGCGGGAAGAGCTGTACTTTTTTTCTGTTCGTACCATTTTGTAGCTAAGATTCAGGGCCTCAAAATAAGCTATTGACAAGCAACATCTCATAAAAAAATTGGGGTAAAAATTCTGAGATCCACACTCAGGTCGACACTCATTGTGAACATGCCTTTACGAGCATAATATTCCAAAATACATAATATTGATTTCGAGAAATACTCTTGATCATAAAATGCATATAGAGTTTCTGCTATATAGAGTCTAGCAGAAATTTTCGAGTTTTTCGCCTAAAACTTTTAGGCCTTGAACTGAAAATTTGTGGGTGGAACTGGACATTTTTGAAAATTTGCGAAAAAATACAAAAAACAACGGGTGTTTTTAATTTAAACCTAAAATTTCTGAAAAATTACAGCAAATTGTCTACCTGCAGACCTACTTAGCCTTTCCGAGTGTTACTAATCTTTTAAGGAGTATTTTACGATAAATATTTTTTTACGCCACCGGGATTCGAACCTGTGACATATGCTGGAAACTCAAAATTTTCAATAAGTTGCTTTGTCTTTTTAAAAATGGTTGTAGCCAAAAATTTAAAAAGAAATTATCTTTCCTTTTTCCGAATGACTGCTAGAACATGCCTAATTGACTGAGATTGAGATTTCCTGTCATTTTTTAGATTATTTTGCGTCAAAATTAAATATGAACCAGAAAAGCTAGGTGTGGACATGGTAGATTAACTGACCCTGTCAAACGCTAACCGACTAACGAAAAACTTGGTTAAGCGGTAACTGTGAAAAGATAAATTAATCAGCGGCGTCCAACCCTAAAGAAAAGTTTAAACAGTGTTCCGACTACTTTAATTTTTTTCTTTTATCCCAGACAGACACACACATTTCAACTGGACTTCTAATAACCCTAAAATATAAACACCAGAAAATAAACCACAATCCAGGAATATAATCCTTGAGCCAGCCCAATTGCCACTTTTGGGTGTCCTCCCTGTTGACTGCTCTTGTGGACGACAAGTCGGCTATGACTAAATTGTCAATTGAGTGTCTTTTTCTCTGGCCAAGAGGACTATAGTCAACCTCTGAAGAGGGGAATCCTTCTTATGACCCTGTCCTTTTGGATGTGTCCCTTGTCCAAAATAGAATTATCGATGAGCTTCCTGGCTAACACTTGAAAAACGGTTTTTACTAGAACACAATAAAGTTTCAAACAACAAATTTTAAAGATAAGTTCAAACAACACTTGGTTCTCTGGATTTTTTGCCGGTTGTGAACAGGTTGGAAAGCATGCTGGACACACTTTCAAAGCTAGCCAATGCACTGTAGTCAATGAAACGAATGTATTTTATATCTTTGGGAGTGTAAGCACCTCGGAATGACAACTTCTGTTGAGCTTTTTTCTGACCATACTTCTGGAAAAGGAAACATTTTGGAAGTTTTTAGATAAAAGTATTGATCTACAGTCGACTCTCTACATAAGGGCAGTCTCCATACAAGGACACATACATTTTGTTTGGTTGATTATGAATAAGATTAAGCCAAACTGAATCTCCTAATAAGGACACTTCACATAAGTTTTATATAATGACAGCAAGTAGTTTATCTCAGCACTATAACCAACCTTTTCATAAGGACAGAAGCAGAATTTTTTGACTAAATTTCAAATTACGTTTCGTCTTAACTGAAAAACGTTTTCTTTTCAAAAATCAAAACATTCTTTCAGTGTTTCAAGTTTTGTTTTGAAGTTAAGCTTAAATGTTTGGTGGATGTGACGAAATGGGTTACACAAAAAAACTTATCCGAACTTTCTACATAAGACAGCAAACCAAATTTAGATATGATAAAATACCTTATAAGGACACTCTCTACATAAGAACGGCATGCGCGGTCCCTTAGGTGTCCTTATATTATATAAGTTATGTAGAGACTCGACTGTATCTCATTCTTTAGAATTAAGCTATCACTTACAGGAGAACCGCTCGAGTTGCTTTTTTATTCGCCTGTGAGAGTTTGGTCTCATTGGATAGCCAATATGCAACTTTCAATCAAATTCGTTGAGATGTCGAACCCATATCCGAAGAAGTTTAAATAAAAAGTCTGGAAAACGTTGCCAACCAAACTCTCTTTGTCGAGTAAAAAACAACATCGCAAAGTTCTCTTGTTTGACTTTACATGGTCAGAGTCAAAATTTAGAGAGTTTAAAATGCATGGTACTTTTCCTTGCCATCAGATTTACTTTTTTTTGCATCAGAAATACTTTTTTTGCATCAGATATACTTTTTTTTGCACTAGATTTTTTTTGCATCAGAAATACTTTTTTTGCATCAGATATACTTTTTTTTGCATCAGATTTACTTATTCTTGCATCAGATCTTTTTTGCATCAGAAATACTTCTTTTTGCATCAGATTTACTTCTTTTTGCATCAGATTCACTTGTTTTCGCATCAGATATACAGTTTTCTACAATACAGTTCTCAAACTATACAGTTATAAAACTATACAGTCAAAGTATACAGCTATACAGTCTATACAGTTCTCAAACCATCTTAAACCACCCCAAAACTACTGAAGATCGAGCAAGATATGTACTCAGGTTGATCACCAGTTTCCCGTTAATTTTTTACACGATTTTCACGGGTTCTTTGCTGTTTACTCAACATTGTCTGCGATATATTTTTACCTAGGCAGGAGTACACAAGTGGGGTATCCAGTTTGGTACCCAACTGCGACTCAGATAGTGGTACCCAAGTCGGAGTATCCAGATGGTGATATTCACGATGGAGTTTGACTGCATCGACCTGCATTTATATGTCATATTTTGAAGTAAAATCATCGACAACCTTGTAAATGAATACACACTATCCGGACCACATACGTACACTTAGTCAAGTAAAATTAACTACATTAAACATACATCTATCAATTGAACCTTCTGAACTCAAGAATTCGGACGCATCCAAGTTCAACTATATTTTGAAGAATCCGAAAAATGCCATATTTCTTCTAATTACACCCCCCCTGAATTCAACAAACTTGTTTGTGGCATTGTGTTTTGACCTATTTTGTGGTTTCTTTTTCCATGCAAATTCCCAATTCCCTAATATTTTCTTGAACCTTCAAGTACAACATCTTGACTTTCTCTCAAGCACAAACACAATATTATTGAAATTGCTTCTAAAAAATTTTTTCCTTGTCCTCCAAATTGGTGATGGTGGATTTAGCCTGGATTTAAGGTGAATTTTTTGTTCAAGCTCACTTTTCTAGCAGGTAGGGTGGGTAAAACGCCAGTAAGGGTGTTAGGTAGCCAGATAGGATAGTTAAGTGTTCAGGTGAAATCTCTACAGTCAAACTTTGATATACTTACACCGTGGGGACCAGATCAGGTGTACGTTATATTATCGAAATAGGCGCGGGTAGGCGAGGCTAGGTGAGGCTAGGCGAGAGTATGCGAGATAGGCGAAGAAAGGCGAGGATAGGCAAGGCTAGGCGAGGATAGGCGACGGTAGGCGAGGGTAAACGAGGATAGGTGAGGGTAGGTGAGGTAGTGTAGGTGGGTTAACAGATAGGGTGGATGTTCTACCCGAACAACAGAGTCAGTATCCGAAACTCTAATGTACCCAACGACATAGGCGCCGATAGGCGCTGCAGACCCTAGTAATAAATACGGTATATGGACCTCCTGGAGTTGCGCTCATCTTTGTCTTCTCTTCGTCCATTGCACTCATAGAGGATGGTGATGAATCACCACTCTTCTACGCTTTTGCCTTTGTCTCAATCGCTTTTGGCCTGAGTGTACATGCTATACAACCAGATGATTTTTCTGACAAAAATTGCAATATCCGCAACTGTGATCAAAATTAAGGGCACACGAACAGGGCATAGAAGATGCAAAACATTCGACAGTAGCTGTGCTGAAAAATATAACGAACATCGGGTAAGTGTGTAAAGCAACAAATCAACTCACACAGGCACAAATTTCCATAACCGATTGTAGTGAGCAATGTTGTGGTGAAGAAAATGGCAGTGATCATGTCCAACTGTAGTCTTTTGTATTCTCTTGATCACGAAGATGGGAAATGCTGATTAGTGAGTGTCAAAGGCTTCAAACAAAAGGCGGGACACAGTGTCACATGCTCCAGTGCAAGTATTTCCGCTTCTTCTACAAGTATAAAATTTGTTATGCGAAATGCAGACCGAACTATGAGGATTTTTACAAGTTTATTAGAGTTTGCATATTTGCACAAATTGAAGTGAACCTTGATTTGGACGATCAAAGATATAATTAAGACTTGCTTTTCTCACAAATATTGAAGAAAAAGTTGGTTGAAGTTGGAAAAAACATCAAAAATTATTTCGAATTTAGCCCAAATTTCCACTTTAATCTTTTTTCTTGACTTTTATAAGAAAAATTGGTACGCATTTGTCATCTAACATCCCAGTGCTTACAGTGAAAAAAAAGGTGAAGCACAAATTTATCCTTCTCTTGAAAATTTGCACAAGCGTTCCTACCTAGTTCGATGAAAGTTTTCTGCCAATTTTTTTCAAAAGTAGGATAAATTCATAAATGTCACACTGAACACAAACGAGTGAAACAGGGACGATTTAAAAAATAAAAATTCTGGTCGCTCCGTCTTAATTTGTATTGTAAGACGCTGTCATGTCTTTTTACAAATAAATAAATGCTGCAAAAAAAGTTGTAGGCAGTTTTAGACAACGGCCTAGACTTGATTTTTGAAAACACGAATTTAGGATTATCGAATACAGTTGAACCTCGCTATAGTGGCACCCCCAAAAGCTCGTTCCGCCTAGGGTCCGACACTTTTTTTAACCCCAATTTTAAAATATTTTATCGATTCTGTTAGCAAATTAATCTATGTTTCTGGCAAGTTGGTTCAAGCGCTTGAAATGTTTGAAACTAGCGCTCGAAATTTGCAAAATTTCGAAATTTTTAAGCAAAAATTTTGAGAGAGAAACTTGCATCCCAGTATGTCAATCTAAAAAACGGCTACCAGACAATTTCTAATATTTTTAGATTTGTCGCGCGACATTTTCTAATATTTTTCGGTAAATTCGGTTGTTTTGTCCCGAATTTACCGAAAAATATTAGAAAATGTCGCGCGACAAATTCTAAAAATATAGAAATTGTCTGGTAGCCCTGAAAACTAATTAACTCTCCACTTTCACATAAATGAAGCACGTACATAAAAAAGCCGAAAAAGGAGTAGGGAGAAGCAAGTTCGACCATTAAACTTTGTTTGCAAATTATCGTAAGGATTCCGATTTTGCCGATCTTTTTTGAAAAAAAAACAAATTTTGGGTTAAAAAAGTGAAACCTCGATATAGTGGCAACTGTTTTTCAAAAAAGGGGTGCACTATATCGAGGTTTCACTTTTTAACCCAAAATTTGTTTTCTTTTCAAAAAACAATTGGCAAAATCGGAATCCTTACGATATTTGCGACCAGACTGTCATAACAGAATCGATAAAATATTTTAAAAATTGGGTTAAAAAAGTGTCGGACCTAGGCGGAACGAACTTTTGGGGGTGCCACTATAGCGAGGTTCAACTGTAGTCAAATATCTAAAATAATTAAATATCCAAATGACAAAATTTACATAATGTACGTTGTATATTATGTATGACATTAAATAGTCAAAAATTTCAGAAATTAAAACCGAGGAGGTGTTTGGGGGCGGGGTTGTAAAACGAGTAGCGCCGAAAAAGCAATTCAGCCACCTTGAGTGGTTGCATTGTCATTTATTATAAGCCAAAGCTCATCTAGCATTTTTCCTTATGTTCATCAATTTGCTGCAGACTTTCTCTTCGCACCGCTATCTCGTTTGGACCTTCTACCTTTAAATTTAAAAAATAGACAAAAAAGGGAAATAATTAAACCCCCAAATTACTTGGTAAAATACAAAAGCGCCTCCCACAATGTAGAACAACGACAGCAAAATTAGTCCAACATGAGGCAGGATGATTCGGGCATATTTCTTCCATGTTGGCATAGGGGGAGTAAGCACCTGAAATAACCCACAAATTATTATTCATGCTTTAAAGCCCAGTCTACTAAATTGGTTCTACCGTTTTGGTATAAAATCCAGTCTTCGTTTGAGCATATTGCTGAGCGTGTGCTAACTAATAATTACCAAAACAAATAAACGTGGTCTTTGAAAGAAATAGCATAATTCAAAAGACGGCTGAGGTTTTTCAACGCCTTGGCTGAGTACAAATTGATTTAGTGAAGTGAGAAGTAGTCTGTTCTGGCTTTGCTTCTCTTCCATGTTCGGCAAAATAAATTATTTGCAGACAGAATTTGGTTGGAAGTGAAGAACTTAGGAAGTGACGGCGCCTCATCAAACCCAAAAAATCTCACTTTTGATTTATTGAGCTATTGTTGGAGAGCCACTGGAACAACCATAAATTACCACCACCAAAAACAAGGGTGGACCATGTGGAATTTGGGGATGTTCCCCAGAGACACATGAATCATTACTTTTGCAAAGAGTTCTCAGCAAAAATGGGCAAAAGAGTTTAATTGATGATTGTTGTTATTTATGGCAAACAAATTTATCTTAATTGTTTTAAAATTTTCACATTTGAAGAAAAAAAAATTCGTCTTTTGCCAGGACCTCAGGTGTCAAGCTGGTGAGTTGGATACGTAAGGCGATGCGACTTGGTCTTTCTAATAATATACTTATAAAACAAATTAATGCCGTTAGGTTTATACACCGACATCCCCTTTCTTATTGAACGGCCAAACATTCGAAAAATTCACCTTTCCACACTTACCGTATTTCCTTTAATAGAGCCCCCCGGGTTTTATTTTTCAACCTATGAAATTTTTTGAAATTGTAAAGGAAAATGGCACTAACTCTGAAATACTAGTCAAAAAAATCTCTATTAGAAATGGCTCTATTAGATAAAATATGATATCCAAAATACATCAAACATTTAAAATTCAAAAAAATACCATTTACTTATACTGGGTATAATGAGGAGTACAGTAGCTTGTTCTATAGAAGAAATCAAGTAAAAGTCCTTTTTTAATTTTACAGTACATTGAACTTTTGCGTAAGAATTTCTTGTATAATTTTTTTTCAAAATAACTCAATCCTTTTAATTCTAATTCAATTGTAGTATTTTGATTCTAACTTTCTTGTACAATACCGTTGTTCCGTAATTTTAGTTAAAATTACTTTCAAAGTTTAAGAAGTTTAAAATTACTTTCCCAGGGAGAATTTACAGGAAATACTGTATACAAAGAGTAATATAAAACCACCCCTTAAAGTCAGAAAAAAGTTATTTCGTGGTGTTTATCTAGAGATCTCAACTATACTCCTACCTTCTCATTTATGTAAAGTCTAATGGATTGGCCGTGCGGACTCAAAGACACAATGGATTTGATAGAACAATGCAAGTCATTTACTCAGATGAACTTTTGGTGTTGGATTTTGAATTTTTCGAGCGGACATTTAAAATCTGTAATAAACACAATAAATGGCAGAGTTAGACCTAACAAGTCATGCGGGACTTTATAAGTTACAGCTTGCTACAGCTTGGTTTCTTGTATAAATAACCGAGCAAACAACACTTTGCTAACAGAAAAAAAGTATTTTGACATACCGGTCCTATTAAAGACAATGGTTTTTGAACGCAAATTTCGGAAATGCTGCTGCGTCCGAAAACATGGTCTTTTAAACACAATTTTGACCTAAAACAACCTCTAAGCGTACCTGGTCTTCATGTAGTAGCTGATCCAGAGCCAAGGATTAGTCTCTTTCTTCCTCTTCATTGGTTGAGCTAAACCCTTCTTCGGCTACATCCTCCTCTCCTGGTCACTAACAAAAGCACTGGATGACTGTTGCATCAGTGGTATGGTTTGCATTGAAGAAGATGCACGTGAAGTTGACTAATTTTGTCTGGATTCTTTTTCTATATCTTCGACTTCGACCAGTCCTGAGCGGTTCTTGAATTTGACTGGTGAAGGTGATGAAGCAAGCATTTTTCTGCAAAACACTTTTAAAATATAATAAACTGGTAAAAAAAAGTTGAAAGAAATTTCAGTAAAAAGTGAATGTTTTTGGTAGTAGGACTGAGACAAGTGAGTAAATAAGTGAATTAAATTAAGCGGGTGTTTTTGGACCCACCACACAAGGTTTAAGAGAGTATTTATGGAGATTGGTTTTGAAAAAAGTCCATCCCTCCAGCTACTTCTTTCAAGAGAGGAGTTGATCTTTTTTGCCGTAAATATTGGTTCTCTTCTTTGTTTGCTATCAACTACACAATCTTAAAAAGCGAAAAAGTTTGCATGAAATAGAAAGAGACAACTTGTGTTCAAAACAGAGCAGTTTTATGAGTTTAAAAAACCAACCTCAAAATCAAGAGACGGACTGAAGATCGTTTCCGGTGCAATCCCACATTTTAGAAAAATAATTTTCACAATTATTTCAGTTTAATTTAAGTAATATACAAAGAGTTATAAATTTAGGGAGGGCTAAGCTAAAGTCTGTGTTATTTAAAAAAAAGATTCTTGTCAAAATTAAACGAAGTAGCCAAACAAAGTTTAATGAGTCGAACTTGCTTCTCCCACTCCTTTTTTCGGCTTTTTTATGTACGTGCTTCATTTATGTGGAGAGTGGAGAGTTAATTAGTTTTTTAGATTGACATACTGGGATGCA